>CM051022.1:158500-206000 GCA_027704905.1 Muraenolepis orangiensis | reverse complement strand
AAGTATTTATAGTATTATTATTAAAAAGAAAATAATAATTCAACCGAATCAGAGTACAGAATAATGTAGTACCAGAGAAGTAGAAGTAGAAGTTGTACCAGTAGTACCATTAGTAGTACCAGTTGTAGTAGTAGTAGTATTAGTACCAGTTGTAGTAGTAGTAGTAGTAGTAGTAGTAGTACCAGTAGTAGTAGTTCCAGTTGTTGTAGTAGTACTAGTAGTAGTAGGGGTACCATTTGTTGTAGGGGTACCATTTGTTGTAGTAGTAGTAGCAGTACCAGTAGTAGTAGCACATGTAGTAGTCGTAGTAGCACCAGTAGAAGTAGTCATAGTAGTAGCACCAGTTGTTGTAGTAGTAGTAGTAGTAGTAGTAGTAGTAGAAGTAGCAGCACCAGTTATAGTAGTAGTAGCAGAACCAGTTATAGTATTAGTAGTAGTAGTAGTAGTAGCAGCACCAGTTGTAGTAGTAGTAGTAGCACCAGTTGTAGTAGTAGTAATAGTAGCACCAGTTGTAGTAGTAGTAGTAGCAGCACCAGTTATAGTAGTAGTAGTAGTAGTAGTAGCACCAGTTATAGTAGTAGTAGTAGTAGTAGTAGCACCAGTAGTAGTAGTAGTAGTAGCACCAGTTGTAGTAGTAGTAGTAGCACCAGTTGTAGTAGTAGTAGTAGTAGTAGCACCAGTTGTAGTAGTAGTAGCAGCACCAGTTGTAGTAGTAGTAGTAGTAGTAGCAGCACCAGTTATAGTAGTAGTAGTAGTAGCAGCACCAGTTATAGTAGTAGTAGTAGTAGTAGTAGCACCAGTTGTAGTAGTAGTAGCAGCACCAGTTGTAGAAGTAGTAGTAGTAGTAGTAGCACCAGTTGTAGTAGTAGTAGTAGTAGTAGTAGTAGTAGTAGTAGCAGCACCAGTTATAGTAATAGTAGTAGTAGTAGCACCAGTTGTAGTAGTAGTAGTAGTAGTAGCACCAGTTGTTGTTGTAGTAGTAGTAGTAGTAGTAGCAGCACCAGTTGTAGTAGTAGTAGTAGCACCAGTTATAGTAGTAGTAGTAGCACCAGTTGTTGTTGTAGTAGTAGTAGTAGTAGTAGTAGCAGCACCAGTTATAGTAGTAGTAGTTGTAGCACCAGTTGTTGTAGTAGCAGTAGTAGTAGTAGTAGTAGCAGTAGTAGCAGCACCAGTTGTAGTAGTTGAAGTAGTAGCAGCACCAGTTGTAGTGGTAGTTGTAGCTCCAGTTGTAGTAGTAGTAGTAGTAGCAGCACCAAGTGTAGTACCAGATGGAGTAGTAGTAGTAGCACCAGTTGTAGTAGCAGCAGCAGTAGTAGTAGTAGTAGCAGCAGCAGTTGTTGTAGTAGTAGTAGCAGTGCTAGTAGCAGCAGCAGCACCAGTTGTAGTAGTAGTAGTAGTAGTACTAGTAGCAGCAGCAGCACCAGTTGTAGTAGTAGTAGTAGTAGCAGCACCAGTTGTAGTAGTAGCAGCACCAGTTGTAGTAGTAGCACCACCAGGTGTAGTAGTAGTAGTCGTAGCACCAGTAGTAGTAGTCGTAGCACCAGTTGTTGTAGTAGTAGTCGTAGCACCAGGTGTAGTAGTAGTAGTCGTAGCACCAGTTGTAGTAGTAGTGGTAGTAGTAGCAGCACAACGTGTAGTACCAGATGGAGTAGTAGTAGAAATATGGGCAACACAAGGTTGTGGATGGACTCTTGCTGTGGTGCATATCAGAACTTTGTTTAAAGTGACATACTGGATACATTTAGCAGACAACTGCTTTGTTCAATTAGGGAGCACACCATCTGCTCTGGACAGGCTTGCATTAGTCCAGAAGTAATCAAAGTTTGAGGGGAAGTCACATCGTGCAGCAGAACAGAACTAAGGAACTTCTGTTCCACCAGTGGACGAAGGAGACCGAAGAGTTGACTGAAACTTTCAGGGCTCTTGGAGAGAGTTTGAATGCTCCTCATACTAGGATGGGTTAAATGCAGAGAAACAAATTTCGCTGTGTGTACATCTATGTGCCCAATAAAGAGGATTCAAATCTTCTAGATTTAGATTTAGACACACACACACACACACTGTGGAATTCCCCTGCATTAAAAGTAAATACCTTCTCATCTGCCGACTCCTACTCTGTCTGAGCTTTTAATTAGAATGGCTATTAGGGCTTCTATGATATCCAGTGAGTCCAAGGACTCGCCCACTAGACTCTCGGTCTCCATAAAGTGTCAAGACAATGAGCTTATTGTCCACACTCCCGTGTATGTAGCTAACTACCAGTGACTACCAAACCGTAACACTGGGATCGTCTGGCTGTTGGCTCTCTTCCAGCTGGGCTCCTTTGCTTCCTGATACCTTATGTTGCTGTGACTTCAGTCATTTTATTGTAATATATTTATATTTCCGCTAAACGCCATATGGAGGTCTTATTTAGCGGGTTTCCATTCCCGGCTGAGCACTCTTACCGCGTTATGTCTGCTCTTGTTCTGCTTCTGCTAAGCCGTCTATCCCTGCTCCCTTTTCTCTTTGTATTAAAAACTAACTAGCACACTATCTACTAATTAAAACTTAAAAGGAGTTGGTGAATTTATATAAATCGGTTGATTTGAAATGTGTCTTGCCTGGGTGGGTTTTGTGCGCTGTATAATGACAAGATAACATCAGACTTTGTTTATCCCAGATGGGAAACTCAGCTGTTGATTATAGGAAGGAAAACATCTTTCAGGCACTTAGAGAATCAGGCTGTCATTTCACTTTCAGACTACAGAACACACCAACTCTGTAATATCTGTACTGTAATATCTATTAATTTCACATTCTCTCTCTCTCTCTCTCTCTCTCTCTCTCTCTCTCTCTCTCTCTCTCTCTCTCTCTCTCTCTCTCTCTCTCTCTCTCTCTCTCTCTCTCTTACCCGTACTTTCTCTCTTACCCGTACTTTCTCTGTCTCTCTCTCTCTCTCTCTCTCTCTCTCTCTCTCTCTCTCTCTCTTACCCGTACTCTCTCTCTCTCTCTCTCTCTCTCTCTCTTACCCGTACTTTCTCTCTCTTACCCGTACTCTCTCTCTCTCTCTCTCTCTCTCTCTTACCCGTACTCTCTCTCTCTCTCTCTCTCTCTCTCTCTTACCCGTACTTTCTCTGTCTCTCTCTCTCTCCTGTTCCTTGCGTCTTAATACCTAGTTAATAAACAGTTCTATACGTGTGTACCCCCCTGCCCATTCCCTCTATAATCTACCCCCTGCTTGGCTTGTCTTTGTTTGTCTCCGAGTTCAGTCGAGTACAATAGTGGGTTTTTACGCCCACTCTTGTCTGGATTAGCTCTGGGTTGTTATGAAAACACGAGGGAGGGTGACAGAGATAGAGGGGGGGAGGAAGAGAGAGGGAAGAAGATGGAGAGAGAGCGAGGGAGGGGGGGACAGGGAGAGAGGGAAGGAGACGGCAAGAGAGAAGGGGGGAGAGAAAGAGAGAGGGAGTGGGAGTGGGGGAGAGAAAGAGAGAGGGAGGGAGCGAGAGAGAGTGAGGGAGGGGGAGGAAGAGAGACGGAAGAAGACGGAGAGAGAGCGAGGGAGGGGGTAGAGCGAGGGAGAGAGAGGGAAGGAGACAGCAAGAGAGAGAAGGGGGAGAGCAAGTGGGGGAGGGGGGAGAGAGAGGGGGAGGGGCAAGAGAGCGAGAGATGGGGGGGAAAGAGGGAGAGAGAGAGAGAGAGAAGGGGGAGGGAAAGAAAGGGAGTGGGGAGAGAAAGAGAGGGAGTGGGGGAGAGAAAGAGAGGGAGTGAGGAGGGGCGAGAGAGAGGGAGTGGGGGAGGGCGAGAGAGAGAGGGAGGGGGGGAGAGATGGAGGGGAGAGAGAGGGAGAGGGAGGGGGAGGAAGAGAGACGGAAGAAGACGGAGAGAGAGAGAGGGGGAGGGAGGAGGAGGGAGAGAGGAGGAGGAGGAGGGGGAGAGAGAGAGAGGGGGGGGAAGAGGAAGAGGGAGAGAGAGAGAGAGAGAGGGGGGGGTGAGAGAGAGATGCAACAAGAGGTTGGCAGTGTCTGTTAATGGTTGATCCACTGACTTTCTCACTCTCTCTCTTTCTTTTCCCTCTTTGTGTGAACCGGGTCACTTGGTTTTTCATCATCTTTCGTTCCTTCCGCAGGGCTGCACTTCAAAATTGAGTTTCAACAACCCAGAGTTTGTTCTCGTTCTCAATTCTTCAGACCAGAAGTGAGAGGGAGGGAGGGGGAGAGGGAGAGAGGAAGAGAGAGGGAGGGAGGGGGAGAGGGAGAGAGGAAGAGAGAGGGAGGGAGGGGGAGAGGAAGAGAGAGGGAGGGAGGGAGAGAGGAAGAGAGAGGGAGGGAGGGAGAGAGGAAGAGAGAGGGAGGGAGGGGGAGAGAGAGGGAGGGAGAGAGAGGGAGGGAGAGAGAGAGAGGGAGGGGGAGAGGAAGTGAGAGGGAGGGAGGGGGAGAGGGAGAGAGGAAGAGAGAGGGAGGGAGAGAGAGGGAGGGAGAGAGAGGGGGCAGGCAAAGCCCTACAAGGCGTTTGTTTACCACTGAGCCAGCTGGATAGATGGAGACCAAGCAGCAGGGATTGATGGCCCTCTGTGTGTAGGTGTGTTCTAGTGGACCTCAACTGATGATCACATGATCCCTTAGGAATCCATAGGCATAGACTAGCACCTTTAATCATTGGTTATGTTTTTTAGATAAAAAATAATAACTAGCACAGTAAAAATGTAAATAAACGTTAATAACAGGATGGAGATAGAAGATACAGTGATAAAAAGAGATGATCATTTATTTAATTTATGAATATGTAAACAAAATGATATTTACAAAAGGTGGGACTTCGAGAGAGTTTCAAGCGCTAAAATCGATTTTGCTGATTAAATGGTAAAGTTCCTGATCACAGGAACTTGATTTGATCATTGATCCATCTCTCTCGCCCACCCCCATCCAGGACCCCATCCCTAAGAACGTGACGCCAGACAAGGGTCCCGCTGCTGGGGGGACGGTCATCACCATCAACGGGATGGACCTGGACACGGCAACCAAGGAGGACGTGTCAGTTACCGTGGGCGGAGCCAACTGTCAAGTGTAAGCCCCTCCCTCCTTTTACACTCGTGATTAAAAATAAATAAAGGGGTTGTTTCATAGGATGGAGGACATGACAAAAATCCACCTCATGTTGGTGTGTCATTGTTTCTCTGCCATATGTGTCCTCCCATTCACTTCTGCAGCATGAATTTATTCAACAATACTATAGCATGTTATACTAAACTATGTTATACTATGCAATACTACACTATAAACAACTGTATATGCTATACACTGTACTATAAAATCTATACGATAAAAAACAATATTATACACATTATACACAACAAAAAATAACAAATAAACAATAAAGTGGCTATACAAAGTGGGTGATATTAATCACATAATCACAATTCAAGAATTTGATTCTGATCTGAGATCTGATGAAAACAGTTGTGGGGAAATGAGTGGACTAGATTAGCGCCGCCTGGTTCCTGTCTGGTTGAAGGAGCTCTGAGCACACACATGCAGTTCAGGATTCTTTGGAGGAAATCACTCTTTGTAACAAGCTTGTAACTTGTAACAAGGAGCATGGAGCTTGTAACAAGCTCCACACACGTCTGATTCTATATTCGTTTTTTTGCGTCTCTCCCTCCAGGCTGACGTTCGGCAAACAGATCACCTGCATGACGGGGAAACACGGCGGGCAGAAGCTGCCATCGGGGCCGCTGGCGGTGATGCTGAAGTACGGCAAGAACACCACCAAGGAGGTCCCGGTGTACTTCCAGTACTCGGAGAACCCCAAGGTGTCCGACTACACCCCCAAGGCCAGCTTCATGTGGTACGTTCCGGTCCGCCGTCAGAACTTGGAAGATCGAAGATGGGCCAGAGGTTATGTTTTCACCCCCTGTTTGTCTGTCTGTCTGTCTGTCTGTCTGTCTGTCTGTCTGTTTGTCAGTCTGTTTGTTAGTCTGTTTGTTAGTCTGTTTGTTAGTCTGTTAGCAAGATAATTCGAAAAGTTTGGTATGGAATTGGACAAAACTTGGTGGTTAGATTACTTATGGGCCAAGGAACAGTTTATCAGATCGGAATCCGGATCCAGGGGTTTAGAAGGATTTTTTAGCATTGGGAGATGCAAAAAAAACACATTGTATAATATTGATGCTGTTGCTTTAGGGGGATTGTTTAGCCTCAGATATGGAAAGGGGACCTTTTGGTGTGGCCGAGGTATGCGCTCCACTCAGGGCCCTCACTCAGGGCCCTGAGTTTTTAGTATTTTGATGATACATCCACTGTGTGTGTGTGTGTGTGTGTGTGTGTGTGTGTGTGTGTGTGTGTGTGTGTGTGTGTGTGTGTGTGTGTGTGTGTGTGTGTGTGTGTGTGTGTGTGTGTGTGTGTGTGTGTGTGTGTGTGTGTGTGTGTGTGTGTGTGTGTGTGTGTGTGTGTGTGTGTGTGTGTGTGTGTGTGTGTGTTCAGTGGCGGGCGTGCGATCACGGTGTTGGGCAGTGGCTTCGACCAGATCCAGAGAGCCACCATGACGGTCCTTCCTTTGCCCGACGACTTTTCCCCGGAGACCAGCTCCATGGAGGTGATCAGGAACACAGAGCTGCTGCTCACGAGGCTTAGCCCTAACCCTAACCTCCCTCCATTTCTCCTCATTCAATTAAAGTTCAACGTCCCGTTAACTCACTGGGTCTCCGAGTCTCTTGCAGACTCTTGTCTGTTTCTTTCTCCATTCCATAGGGAAAATACATTCAAATGTACGCCCACTAAAGAAGTTAGACTACAAGAAAAATACAAAAATCTGTTGTAAAAGAATGTTTTTGTTTGGTTGTCAAGTTGAAATATTCCTTTATTTCCTTCTCGCTTTGTCTTTCTTTCCACGTTATAGACATGTAACACATACATTTTATCAGTTTGTCAACTAAATTGGGAAAATATAATCTAAAACATAACAATGTACACACAGTGAATAAGTAAGACACCACAAGAAAATGAAGCATTGTACAAAATTGTTCAGTTAAAAAGATCTTCTTTCAGTTGGGTTTTGTTGACATTTAGTGACACAAAGGTTATTTATTTTCCTCCTCAGTTTGTCCAGGAGGCGTGGCTGAAGAATGACACGGTGCTGCAGTTCCTGTCGCCAGCGGCCAACTGCTGCGTGGCCTCCTGCCGAACCGGCCTGCGGCTGGACAACATGGTGGAGGAGCTCCGGGACTTTGTGTACCACCCCGACCCCACTTTCAGCAAGCTGGCCAAGAACGTGATCACAGAGACCAGCATCTTCATTGTGTCGGTGAGGGAGGAGTTTGAGGAAGGGCGGCGGTGGACTTGTGGTGGTGGTCGCTTTGCTCTCTCTCTCTCTCTCTCTCTCTCTGTGTCTGTGTCTGTAGATAGATATATATATCTTTAAATCCCAAAATGTTTCATGTGGGCTTTCAACCGTCAATCTAGTAACATTACGTTCTTATGCAAATCGTTTTTGTTCTGCATTTGTGTCCCACCTTTGCCTCATATCTCTCTCTGTCTGTCTGTCTGTCTGTCTTTCTCTCTGTCTGTCGGTCTGTGTCTCTCTCTCTCTCTGTCTCTCTCTCTCTCTCTCGCTCTGTCTCTCTCTCTCTCTCTCTCTCTCTGTCTCTCTCTCTCTCTGTCTCTCTCTCTCTCTCTCTCTCTCTCTGTCTCTCTCTCTGTCTCTCTCTCTCTCGCTCTGTCTCTGTGTGTCGGACCACAAGGGGCGGGGCTTTGCCAAGGCCATGACTGCCAGAGAGGCCCAGGCGTTTGTGGGCGACGCCTCCTGTAATGTCACCATCCTGCAGGTGCACACACACACATACACACATAAACATAAACACACACACACACACACACACACACACACACACACACACACACACACACACACACACACACACACACACACACACACAAATCCCATATACACAAATCCTATATACACACAAATACAAGCTTTAAATACATAACAATGACCTCCAACATCTTCCCACCAGACAATCCTTTCCCCTCAGCTTCTCCTTAATGACCGTATCTGCGTTGTCAATCCCTCGGGTGTCAACGAGTGACTCTCTAAGAGACCACACATCCTCTCTCCACACTCCCGGTGAATGGTTTCTCCCTCCGCAGGACGATAAGCTGTTCCTGGACGCCCCGTCCACCAAGCCCCAGGCGGGGTCCAAGAGACAGCGGCGGGACACGGGCAGCGACCTGCTGGAGCTCATGGTCAGTACGAACGGAGCGCTGGTCTGACCGCCCTGTTGGTCCGCCGGGTTTGACTTTAATCTATACTAAACATACTACTGACTCTATTTTAAAGCACTTTGGACCAGTTAAACATGACTTATAACTAATACCTGTGTGTGTGTGTGTGTGTGTGTGTGTGTGTGTGTGTGTGTGTGTGTGTGTGTGTGTGTGTGTGTGTGTGTGTGTGTGTGTGTGTGTGTGTGTGGTGTGTGTGTGTGTGTGTGTGTGTGTGTGTGTGTGTGTGTGTGTGTGTGTGTGTGTGTGTGTGTGTGTGTGTGTGTGTGTGTGTGTAGGTGAAGTTTGGTAACCGGGAGTGGCTGGTGGGCTCGGTGTACTACGCCCGTAAAGACGAGGTCCCCCTGGCCATCATCATCCCCTCCGTGTTGCTGCCCATGCTGCTGTTCATCGCTGTGTCCATCTACTGCTACAGGTGACACACACACACACACTGATACACACACAGACACACGTATAAATATATACGCATGCACACACATACATGGACACATACATGCACACACACAGGCTGCACAGATGTTCTTATGTGCCTATTACTTAATGTGTTTGTACTATTGTGTGTTTGTAGGAGAAAGAGCCAGCAGGCAGAGAGAGAGTATGAGAAGGTGAAACACCAGCTGGAAAACCTAGAGGAGAGCGTGCGCGACCGCTGCAAGAAAGAATTTACCGGTACACACACACACACACTAGTAAATACACAGATACACACTAATAGACACACACACACTAATACACAGACACACACACTAATACACAGTAATCACACACTAATTCAGGTCAGGTTCAGACATCATTTTGTATCACTTTGTATACTGAAACCAAATCATGTAATCATGTTTTTGAGGCCCATGCACCAAGCACACATACATGATTAACATGTGTGTGTGCGTGTGTGTGTGCCAGACCTGATGATCGAGATGGAGGACCACACCAGCGACCTGAGCGAGGCGCGCATCCCCTTCCTGGACTACAAGACGTACACCGACCGCAACTTCTTCCTGACCTCCAAGGACAGCGTGACGATCACAGGCCAACTACAGATCCCAGAGGGCCGCAGGAGCACGGTGACGCAGGCCCTCAACCAGTTCTCCAACCTGCTCAACAGCAAGACCTTCCTCATCAACGTACGTTCCTCTCTCGTCGGGAGAGCGTCTGTGATGATGATGTTTATTCTTTATTTGACCCAATGTCCTCCTCTTTCCTCCTTCTCTATCTCTATCTCTATCTGAATTTTTTACATTGATATGTGGCTTTAAATGGCCGATATATGAACAGGTTGTAATTGAACTTATAAATTTGACCTTCCCTGTCCGTAACGTGGCCCATGGGCTGATGTCTACTTTCCTTTGAACTGGACAGTTTTGGCAGGAAATCGAAAGGGGAATATAACTGAACGGACGAGAAAAGTGACGTGTCACTCTTTAGATAACACCCTTTTCCCAGAGAAACTCTTTTCCAAGACGGGGAATTTTTTCATAAATATATACCTAGTATAGAAGTGTGTGTGTGTGTGTGTGTGTGTGTGTGTGTGTGTGTGTGTGTGTGTGTGTGTGTGTGTGTGTGTGTGTGTGTGTGTGTGTGTGTGTGTGTGTGTGTGTGTGTGTGTGTGTGTGTGTGTGTGTGTGTGTGTGTGTGTGTGTGTGTGTGTGTGTGTTAGAGAGAGAGACAGGGAAAGAGAGAGAGAGACACAGAAGGAAAGACAGTTAGAGAGAAAGAAAGAGAGCTTAAGATAATTCTTCATTGGTCCCAATCGAGGAAACGTTGAAATGTTCCTAAATAAGTCTATATATGCACCATTATGACTGATTCCTCCCCCCTCCTCAGTTTATTCGTACCCTGGAGAGCCGCCCAGACTTCAGCGCTCGGGCCCGCAGTGACTTTGCGTCGCTGCTGACGGTGGCGCTGCACGGCAAGCTGGAGTACTACACTGACATCATGAGGACCCTGCTGCTGGAGCTCATGGACGAGCATGTGCAGAGCAAGAACCCCAAGCTCATGCTCCGCCGGTACAGACAGACAGACTCACACACATGCACCATACACACGCATGCATGTGCAGACACGCTCACATGAACATACGGACGCGTACACACATGCTTAACACACATGCCTACACATTCAGATGCACACATGTGCATAACACACACGTGGCACACACAGTTGCACAAACCTGCTTAACACACACACGTACACCTACAGACGCACACACACACAACATGGATACACGTGCAGACACACCCAAATGCATAACACACACACACATGTACACATTCATGTCACACATCTACTCCACACACCCTCGTGTTCGCTTGTTAACCTCCAATCGCCTGCCTTGTGATTTGAGCTCAGACCAAATGACAAAAGAATGAAGAGGAAATAGCGTTGGTTTGGGTTTGGGTTAGGGTTAGGGTTAGGTTAGGGTTAGCGTTGGTTTGGGTTAGGGTTAGGGTTAGGGTTAGCGTTGGTTTGGGTTTGATTCCAACAGCTGGCTTTGACCTCCTGTCTGGTGGATTTCAGGGAGCTTCTGTTATTATTGATGATTGTCGCACCTGTACGTTGGTTTAAGTTTGAAGTTCTCCCGTGTATAGCATAATCCAACATTTCTGATTTCCAAATAGTAATTAGTGTGTGTGTGTGTGTGTGTGTGTGTGTCCACAGGTCTGAGACGGTGGTGGAGCGAATGCTGTGTAACTGGATGTCCATCTGTCTCTACCAGTTCCTCCGGGTAACACACTTTCCCTATCCTCCCTCCCCCCTCTGCTTGATAATCATGGTATCCTAACCTCTCTCTCTGTCTCTCTCTGTCTCTCTCTGTCTCTCTCTCTCTCTCTCTCTGTCTCTCTCTCTCTCTCTCTCTCTCTGTCTCTCTCTCTGTCTCTCTCTGTCTCTCTCTGTCTCTCTCTCTGTCTCTCTGTCTCTCTCTGTCTCTCTGTCTCTCTGTCTCTCTCTGTCTCTCTCTGTCTCTCTCTGTCTCTCTCTCTCTGTCTCTCTCTCTCTCTCTCTCTCTCTGTCTCTCTCTGTCTCTCTCTCTGTCTCTCTGTCTCTCTCTGTCTCTCTCTGTCTCTCTGTCTCTCTCTGTCTCTCTCTGTCTCTCTCTCTCTCTCTCTCTGTCTCTCTCTCTCTCTCTCTCTCTCTCTCTCTCTCTCTCTCTCTCTCTCTCTCTCTCTCTCTCTCTCTCTCTCTGTCTCTCTCTGTCTCTCTGTCTCTCTCTGTCTCTCGCTCTCTTTCTGTTGTCTATTTCCTTATCTTTCCACTCCACTGCACTTCCAATCCCACGTGGCACCCATCACTGTGAAATATTACTTTTTCTAATACAACTTTTTTCTTTCTTTGTGGTGTCTGTTTGTGTGTATTTCTGTGAGTGTGTGTTTTGATCTCTGTGTGTCTGATTGTGTGTATTTCTGTGAGTGTGTGTTTTGATCTGTGTGTCTGTTTGTGTGTATTTCTGTGAGTGTGTGTTTTGATCTCTGTGTGTCTGTTTGTGTGTATTTCTGTGAGTGTGTGTTTTGATCTCTGTGTGTCTGTTTGTGTGTATTTCTGTGAGTGTGTTTTGATCTCTGTGTGTCTGTTTGTGTGTATTTCTGTGAGTGTGTTTTGATCTCTGTGTGTCTTTGTGTGTATTTCTGTGAGTGTGTTTTGATCTCTGTGTGTCTGTTTGTGTGTATTTCTGTGAGTGTGTTTTGATCTCTGTGTGTCTGTTTGTGTGTATTTCTGTGAGTGTGTTTTGATCTCTGTGTGTCTGTTTGTGTGTATTTCTGTGAGTGTGTTTTGATCTCTGTGTGTCTGTTTCACCTTGCACACTTTTCTGTCTGTGTGTGTGTTTCGGTTTATGTGTGTATGTGTCTTTTGTTCGTTGGTCTTTATATCGGTTTGTCTGTGTGTCTCCATCTGTGTGTGTGTGTGTGCGTGTCCACCTATGTGTGTGGCCCTCAGGACACGGCCGGGGAGCCCCTGTACAAGCTCTTCAAGGCCCTCAAGCACCAGGTGGAGAAGGGCCCCGTGGACGCCAACATGAAGAAAGCCAAGTACACGCTGAACGACACCGGGCTGCTGGGTGACGACGTGGAGTACTCTGGGCTGGTGTGTGTGTGTGTGTGTGTGTGTGTGTGTGTGTGTGTGTGTGTGTGTGTGTGTGTGTGTGTGTGTGTGTGTGTGTGTGTGTGCGTGTGCGCTGGTGATTACGTGTGTGTGTGTGTGCTAGTGTGCATGTGCCTGTGTTTGTTAGGGTACATAGATG
The DNA here is from genome assembly GCA_027704905.1 of Muraenolepis orangiensis. Taxonomy (NCBI): domain Eukaryota; kingdom Metazoa; phylum Chordata; class Actinopteri; order Gadiformes; family Muraenolepididae; genus Muraenolepis; species Muraenolepis orangiensis. Next base: position 193,499 of record CM051022.1, on the reverse strand, counting down.
ATCTGCAAAACGTATTAATAATGAAACCTGTTTTGTTATCTTTTTTTTTCCTCATTGGAATATTTCAGAGATATATGCATCACTGTTGAAGTTGCAGTTTTTTTTATGGTTCTATGTTTGGTTAATGAGTTAATTTATCCTATCCCGGTAAAATCCCTTGAGGACTGAAACTGCTGGTCAAATATTTGGTTGATAAGATAACACTTTATTAATATTAATACCATCATTAATACTGTTAGGGTAATCAAGGGTGACTGATGCAACTCCAAAAAAAGATAAGAAACAGCAAATTTTTTGTATACTACAAAAAGTTGTATACTATTTATACTGTATATATATGTATATATATATATATATATATATATATATATATATATATATATATATATAAAGATGTTAAAGATATATATATACATCTTTAATCAATGACCTCTCAAATGGTCATTGATCAAATGGATATTATTGGAGCCTGACTGACAGAATGAATTTGTCCAATACCAGTGTGTCTTTGACCCGTCTTGCTTGCCCTGTGACTGACAGCTGTGCTTGCCCTATCAGACGCTTCAGGTGCTGGTGCACGGGGAGGGGCCAGACGTGACTCCGGTGAAGGTGCTGAACTGTGACACCATCACCCAGGTCTGTTTCTCGATACTCTCTCTCTCTCGGTTGGTCTGTCGACTGGACTCTGTTCAGTCTTACAGCACCTGCAATCTTACAGCACTCCGGGGGGCTCTCTCTCTGTCTCTGTCTCTGTCTCTGTGTGTCTGTGTCTGTGTCTCTCTGTCTGTCTCTCTCTTGATATCAAGTAGTCACATTTAAACCTGTACTATTTGCATTTCCCCATTAGCAGCCTCAAGTGGCGCTGAATTGTAGCTACAGCTACAGCTCTATCATTTTGGGAGATATAGGAATATAGGAAATCAAACCTGCTGTTGATTAGTCCATTCCCTCACACAGTATACAATTACTAGAACACAATATAATAACACTATAAGAATACAATACACAATCAAATAAAACAATCAATCTGTAAACTATAGGTAGAGGTGGGGAGTTATGATTACAGTGCCAGGCCGTTGAAGACATTGATGGTGATAGGATATAGTGAGCAGAGTTCAGAGTTGTATGTTGGGCAGCAGAGGGGGGGGGGGGGTGGCTGTGGTACAGAGTTCAGAGGGGGGGCTGTCATCGATATGTACATGAGCTGTATTGTGCAAAAAAAAGCATTAAAAAACATTTTAAAGTGCCAGTAGTGCAGTGAATGAATGCATTGTTTCCTGCCATTCTAGGTGAAGGAGAAGGTCATCGACCAGGTGTACCGGAACCTTCCTTACTCGCAGAGACCCAAAGTGGACAGTGTAGCACTGGGTAAGACACACACCTTATCACACACTCTCTCTCATACACACACACTCTCTCTCTCTCACTCACTCACTCACTCACTCACTCACTCACTCACTCACTCACTCACTCACTCACTCACTCACTCACTCACTCACTCACATACAATTTCAACACAACAAAACATGTGTTGATGAGGATGACATCTCCTGGTCCTCAGAGTGGCGTCCCGGGTCCACGGGTCAGATCCTGTCCGACCTGGACCTGACGTCCCAGAAGGAAGGCCGCTGGAAGAGACTCAACACGCTGGCCCATTACAACGTGAGTGGGGTGTGGTCTGAATCGAGAGGGTGTGGTCTGAATCTAGAGGGTGTGGTCTGAATCTAGAGGGTGTGGTCTATTATCCCGTTCTCTTGTCCTTTAAGTTGGAAGTCTCTCTTTCGCTCTCTATTTCTCTCTCTCTGTCTCTTTCTCTCTTTCTCTTTCTCTGTCTATGTGTGTGTGTGTGTGTCTCCCTCTGTCTCTCCCTCTATTTCCATCCTTGCCTCGCCATCTTCCCTCCCCCTCTCCATCATCTCTCTCTGTCTCTGTCTCTGTGCCGGTCTCCATCTCCAGTATGACTCCCCTCCCTGACTCAACGGGGGGCAGTCTTACGTCTTGTGTTGTCTTCTCTCCCCCAGGTGAGGGACAACGCCACCCTGGTGCTCTCCAGAGTCCTGCACACACAGGCCTTCCATCAGAACCAGGACAGCTATGAAGAAAGTATGTTCTCACACACACACACACACACATACAGACCGTAGCAACAAAAAAATGTGGATGAATTCTCACTCTCTTTCTCTCTCTCTCTCTCTCTCTCTCTCTCTCTCTCTCTCTCTCTCTCTCTCTCTCTCTCTCTCTCTCTCTCTCTCTCTCTCTCTCTCTCTCTCTCTCTCTCTCTCTCTATGTCTCTCGCCCAGAGAACGCCCTGCTAGAGGAGGACAACACGTTTCACCTGGTGCGGCCAGCAGACGAGATGGACGAGGTGAAGTCCAAGCGGGGCAGCATGAAGGGCAAGGCCATGACCAAGGCCATCACCGAGATCTACCTGACCCGTCTGCTCTCCGTCAAGGTAGGGGAGAGAGAGAGAGAGCGAGAGAGAGAGAGAGAGAGAGAGAGAGATTACATTTTCCAAAAAGGGGGTAGTAGTATTCATTGAATTTAATGTTACTGGCAGCTTAAACCTGAAACGTGTGTGTGTGTGTGTGTGTCTCAGGGCACGCTGCAGCAGTTTGTAGACGACTTCTTCCGCAGCGTCCTCAGTGCCAACCTGGCCGTACCGCCTGCTGTCAAGTACTTCTTTGACTTCCTGGACGAGCAAGCGCTTCGCCATGACAACGTGGACGAAGAGACGCTACACATCTGGAAGACCAACAGGTGAGGGACATGAAACACACACACACACACACACACACACACACACACACACACACAGCACATTGTTTTCAGGGTTTAAATTGTGATGAAATGGAAAAAGTATCCAAGCTTATTACCAGTGTTAAAAAAATAGAGTTAGGTTTTGCAAATTACATTTTTTTATCTTGTCAAATAAAGTAAATCAATTATTACAAATAAATCCGAAATAAAAGCTAACATGCAACAAATTACCTTGCTGACAAATTTTGTTCTGGATTAATTATCTTAAATTTAGTATCTTTTTTATAGCATTAGTCAAGGGACTAGACATTTTTGTTATTGACTCTTTAACACCAATGGCTTATCACTGCCCCCTGCTGTTCATGCTGTGTATTGCACTCAGAATCGAAATTGGGCGGAAGATTTGCAAACTAAACGATCAGATGAGCAGTAGGGATGCTCCGATCTGGGTTTTTGGGGCCGACCACCGGAATCAGAATCGGCCGTTACTGATCACTTAGTGGGTGGGGCCTATGGGGATCTGCCATTTATAGTTCCATATATTGTCATATTATTTATTGAATTACTATTTTGAGCAATCAAAGTAACTATTGCAGAAAAAATGCATTGCAGAAATAAAATATATATCAATCATGTGTGTGCAAACAATCGTTTCATCTCACGTGACGCTACCTAACCAATCAAATCGCTGCAGTCAATGAGCAAGCAGCTAACCACACACACACACATGGAGAGACAGAGAAGAAACTGTCTGAGTTATTTCACATTGCTCTAAAAACAGAAAGGTAGACAAACTCCTCCATGTTGGATCTTCCCACAGGCGGTTCGAACCAGAACGGGTCATTTGTTCCGTGGCGACTATTAAAAGTGGCAATGAAGCGGCACTACGAGATAAAGCACACATCTTTTGAGGAATCATACCGCCCATAATAAAACAAACTATCTAGGAGCCCACTAAGCTGGGTCTGTGTTGGCCGGTAGCTTTCAGCAGTGCTGCCGGCGTTTCTGCTTCACACGCACCGAGAAAAGTCTCATGTATTAAGGTCTCCTGATCGGCGTTTTTGAGAGCTCTGATTGATTGGTTTAGAGTAAATATTGGCTGATAATGATCGGCGGACGATCGATCGGCGCATCCTAGTGAGAAGATATCGTTAAATAACGTCAGTTACGTTGACAAAATACAAGTCGATAATTTTTTTTCTAACACCTTGACGCCAGCAGGAAACACGCCTCTCGTACTGTGGATGTGTGACATTAGACTGACAGTTGATAAAACAACAGGAAATAAAACAATGTTCAGATTTCTTTATTTTTTACTTAAACAAAAATCTCGCGGACCGGTTGTCAATTTTCGCGGATCTGTTGTCATGTGCTCCGCACATGTACGCGGAGCACCCGTAAAAAAACCCGGCTCGTTCGCGGGTGCGAGCCGGCTCCCGTCGTTCACTTAAAAGAGCCGACTCTTAGTCGCGCGTAACACCTCCACGGCCCGGTACCGGTCCGCGGCCCGGCGGTTGGGAACCCCTGACATTACGGACCCTTTTCCCTTCAAGCAAAGGGACAGGTGCCACCATGTTAAAAGTCTTTGTTTAATTGGTTGACTATTATCCTGATGGACTGGGAGGGACAGAGAGAGACTGAGTGGCGAAGGAAGAGAGCGAGGAGAGAGACTGTGAAGGAGGAAGAGAGGGGAGGAACGAGGGAGTGAGAGAGAAAGGATGGAGGGAAAAAGAGAGATGGAGGGAGAGAGAGATGGAGGGAGAAAGAGAGAGAGATGGAAGGAGAGAGCACGAGAGAGAGTTTATGGAGGGAGGGAGAGAGAGAGAGATGATGTAGGGAAGAAGGGATGAAGACTGATGGAGTGAATAAGGGAGAAGAGAGAGTTAGAGAGGGTTGGAGAGAGAGCGGTTGAGAGAGACTGATGGAGAGAGAAAAAGGGATTGAGAGGTGCGAGAGAAGCCGATGGGGGGGGGGGGAGAGAGAGAGATGATAGGGCAAATTAGTGAGATTGATGTTAAGCTAAAATGCGAAGAAAAGAAAAGATGACAGGGGTGAGGGACGAGAGCGAGGGACGGAGGCCGGTCGAGCCGGAGCGAGGATCATTTTTAATGAACTCCATTTCTTTACCCTCCTCATCGCCGGCAAAACGTCAACCAAACGGCCCCCTGCGGTTTAGCCCCATCACTCACAGGGAAACACACACACACCATAAAATATTCATCCCTGCTTCTGAATTATTGACTAGAGTACGATTCCAGGTGAGGTCCGTTTGGCAGATGAAGGAGAGGGGATGAACAGAGGGGGAGTTGGGAGTCTTGTGTGTGTGTGTGCCTCATGCACTCTCTCCATCTCCATCTCTCTCTGTATGTCTCTCTCTGTACCCTTCTCTCTCTCTCTCTCTCTCTCTCTCTCTCTTAGCCTGCCCCTGAGGTTCTGGGTGAACATCCTGAGGAACCCCCAGTTCATCTTTGATGTGCACGTGACGGAGGTGGTGGACGCCTCGCTGCATGTCATCGCCCAGACCTTCATGGATGCCTGCACCAAGACGGAGCACAAGCTCAGCAGGGTGAGCCTCCCAGCTGCAACAAGCACAACCATGACCCTAACCCTAACCATGGAAACAAAAATGTATTTAGTTTAGCAGACACTTTTGTCCAATGCGACTTACAATAAGGTAATTCAACAGGTAGGCAATAGAACTACTAGTCACCAGAAGTCATAGGTGAATTTACTTCCTAATAAGCCATAATAATAAAATATATACATACATATACACATACCTACATGATAACATAATATATAATACATTACATTACAAAAAGGTCATTCAACAGGTAGGCAAGAGAACTACTAGTCACCAGAAGTCAGAAGTAAGTAAAAAAAACAGTCAGTACATCAAACAGGGGCTACAATGACAACAGTGAAGCCATTAGACCCACAGAGGTAATAAGCAAAAGGGAATAAACAAGCACCGGCAAACTCAATTCTAAATAATAATAATAATAATGTGAAGGACCGAGCGCCAGGCCAGGAACACAGGCAGTCTTTTACAAACCAAGGGCTTTTATTCCACCCAAAATCAGGCACTCAAAAATATATGTCAAAGGGAAACGGGTCTACATAATAAAACAATGGCTGAATGAGCATAAACTAGACTAAACTAGACTAAACTAGACTACAAACCCCCCACAATGAGACATGAGAGAGACTATTTACTACATGGGGTCAACCAAAACGAGCCACACCTGTAGTCAACCCAGTGTGACTCTAGCCTCCACTGAGGCAAACCAAACCAAAATAAAGACAAATGCATGTTGAATTAAACCAACATCATGCATGTGTAAACAAATAAAGCCCAAAACATGTGTGGCTGGAGCCCTCATAGCTAACCAAGTAGGTGCCAAGAGGAAGGCTCAGGGTAGAGTTTCCTTTAGCCTGCGGGAGGAAGAGAGAGAGAAGAGCCATGACCGCGTAGATCGACCGCAAAGGGGCAAGCATACGCCCCAGGGCAGGTATATATCTATATATATATAGATATATAGCTTTAATAATACTAGATTTGATTAAAGCAAGCTGTGGCGTCAATTGCATCTCTCCCCCCAGATAAAGTGTACGTTTTCCTTTTTTTAAGTGTCTGTTTCCAGCTGTTTCTCTCTGACATCATCAACACACACAGCCTCTGGCTTCATTCTATCCAATTTATTTAAATTCATAGAAACATTTATTGCCATGGGAAGCATACATAAAATCTGCCAAAGAGCAACAAAAAGGAAAATAAGATACAAATAAAATATTAAATCCAATAAATAAATAAAATGTGTGTACAGTACTGAATAGTATTATATTATAAAATATTAATTATATATAATATTACAGGATAGTGTAAACATTGTCTCTCTCTCTCTCTCTCTCTCTCTCTCTCTCTCTGTCTCTGTCTCTGTCTCTGTCTCTGTCTCTCTCTCTCTCTCTCTCTCTCCCTCCCTCTCTCTCCCCAGGAGTCCCCCAGCAACAAGCTGCTGTACGCCAAGGAGATCTCGACGTACAAGAAGATGGTGGATGAGTAAGTGGACCCCTCATCATCGGAGAGACATTAACACAAATCAAGCATCCAATAGGAGGACAACTCCACACGGGTCCTTTTTGGGGAATGAGGAATATCATGTGTCTGCAGTATTATACATATAAAGATGCTCTCTCCGCTTGGTTTCCAATTGATTCACTCGAACATAAACATCTAGACCAGGGGTGTCAAACTAATTTTAGTTCAGGGTCCACATACAGCCCCTTAGTTTTAGTAGTTCAAGTAGATTCCGGAAATGTTCACATTTAATAAACGTTCTCTTTACAAAATATTACAAACAACCTGACATTTCTTAACTAAATGAAGGGCAATTTCAACAATATTATGCCTCAGTTGATCATTTACACATTTACGCATTACAGCTTACATATCACAGTGTATCTACAAAGACACTAAACATTTAGTCTCAGGTGTCTGGAACTTAACAATATACTATAACAATATAGTATCTTATCTGTAATTTTTAGTATTTGCAGTGATCCCGCGGGGGCCGGATTGGACCCTTTGGCGGGCCGGTTTTGGCCCGCAGGCCGCATGTTTGACACCCCTAATATAGAGTCTTTCCTTGACTGAGACTGAGAGAGAGTTAAAGCAGCAATGAGTGAATGATTTGAGACTGGGGTTAAATCTGCAACTTGAAGTTAAACTGAAGAGAGCTGGTTAAAGCGCCATTAACAAATGTTATCAGTCACTTAAATGCTATATATGTGTGTGTTTTTTCTCAGTTACTACAAGGGCATCAGACAGATGGTTCCCGTCAGTGACCAGGACATGAACACACACCTCGCGGAAGTGTCAAGGGTATGCATTGGCCTTGTGTGTGTGTGTGTCTGTGTGTGTGTCTGTGTGTGTGTGTGTGTGTGTGTGTGTGTGTGTGTGTGTGTGTGTGTGTGTGTGTGTGTGTGTGTGTGTGTGTGTGTGTGTGTGTGTGTGTGTGTGTGTGGTGTGTGTGTGTGTGTGTGTGTGTGTGTGTGTGTGTGTGTGTGTGTGTGTGTGTGTGTGTGTGATTATTATTACTATTATTATTATTATTATTCCCTTAACTCTGTGTCTTTCCTCTGCAGACACACACGGACAAACTGAACACCCAGGCTGCCCTTCAGCAGCTGTACCAGTACGCCAGCAAATACTACGACGGGGTGAGTCTCTGGAACTGATTCAGATTAGATTTTGATGCACTTAAGTCCCGTCTAAAAAGGTTGGGGTGTCAAGAAGTGTTGGAAGAGCGTGTGGAAAGGCTCAAGGGGAAGAGGCTCCCTGTCTGTCTGTCTGTCCGTCTGTCTGTCAAAAGATGCACCTTAACGTGGTGCATCTATATTTTTCTCTCTCTCTGCTTGTCTGTCTGTCTGCCTGCCTCTCCGTCTTTCTGCCTGTCTGTCTGTCTGCCTGCCTGTCTCTCTATCTGTCCCTCCATCCACCCCTCACCCCCAGCTGTGTCATTAATGCTAACTTAGCACTTATCAGCGGAGGTGATTGACTTTCAAGCTCAGAAATCCCTCCCTGGTTTTTTTTTCCTCCCTGGCCTCCAACCATGTGCACACACACCAGATGTTCTCCCCTCATGAGTCCAAACACCCAGACACAGGAGGCTGTGAATCCGGAAAGTTCCACCCTCTTAATCCCAAAAGCACACAGAGTGCAGATATTCACTTGGTATTCGTAGCGCCACCCCAAAAATAAACGTTGTTCACTTTGTTGGTAGTATAGGTCTATAGGTCATATAGGTCTATAGGTCTATAGGTCATAGGTCTATAGGTCTATAGGTAATATAGGTCTATAGGTCATATAGGTCTATAGGTCATAGGTCTATAGGTTATATAGGTCTATATGTCTATAGGTCATATAGGTCATATAGGTCTATAGGTCATATAGGTCTATAGGTCTATAGGTCATATAGGTCTATAGGTCGATATCGGACATGAACATTATAAAATAATGTTTTTTGCGACACCGCCGTGTGCTTAGGTCTTGAGAAGAGTGGGACATGAACACTAAAATAAGGCCGTTTCTCCTTCCCTCCTTCCCAGATCATCCAGTCGCTGGACGAGGACCCGGCCGCCCAGAGCAGACAGCTGACTCTGCGGCTCCAACAGATCGCCGCCGCACTGGAGAACAAGGTCACCGACCTTTAAGCCTTCCTCCGCCACCTCCCCGGACAGGAAGCAGGAAGGAGGAAGGAGGGAGGGAGGGAGGGAGAGGGCAGTTATTGACAGTATGAAATGGACAACAAGAGGAGGAACTTCCGGTGCATTGAATGTCAAAGAGAAAAAAAGGAGAGGGGGAATGGAAGAGAGCAATGGAAGCTTACGATGATGAGCGGCGGGGGCCATGTTGGATCAGCCGCTGTCACATCAGACGAGACGACGGAGCGCAAGAGTTTATTTTTTAATCGCAAGAGCTCGGAGATGAGTCGTCATCGTCCCCCCTCCCTCCTCAAACATGAAGGTTTGTTAATCTTTCAAATGTAGGATTCCACTGACTATGAAGACACCGAGGTTGGCGTGCGTAGGGACGTCAGGACGACCGGATTGACGGCTTCTTTCGATAACCCTCTCTGGCTTTTCCCTAAGCGTTGGACCTTAACGTACGCGGGGCCTATGGATCACAACCACTCGGAACGGCGGAAATACTTGGAGCTCCTTAACCACTTTCTACTCCTTGCTCCCTCACTCTCAGATTGCTGCGGCTGAGACAGAACAGTGTGAATGGGCTGTCATCGCTACGCTAGCCTTTTGGTTATTTCTTTAATTGCGGTCTCAAAGGCACTATTACCTGGCCCTCTAGATAGCCCTCCAGGTTTTGATTGGATTGAGGTTCAGTAGGTCAACCGAGCAGGATGGACCAATCGCAGGATGGTACAGGCCACTGACCACACAGGGGCCCGAGAGAAAGAGTGATGCGGTACGACGTATATAAGAAATATTTTATCACGATTACTTTGTGTACGATTTTATTTTATTGTTAATGACTTCTCATATCTGAAATTGGAGGAAATCAGCAGGATAAACGTTCTGTGTATTCAGAAATTTAAATATATTTTTCCGTTTGTCATGTTTTTTGTGCAGGGGTGAAGCACTGCGGTTTGCATATAGCACATGTACAAGGTGACCGTTGGACTTTTAATAGACAGAGGGAGAGTGGTTTCTATGCGAGAAGCAGGGTGGTCAATGATGTCATAAAATGATGTGTGTGTGTGTGTGTGTGTGTGTGTGTGTGTGTGTGTGTGTGTGTGTGTGTGTGTGTGTGTGTGTGTGTGTGTGTGTGTGTGTGTGTGTGTGTGTGTGTGTGTGTGTGTGTGTGTGTGTGTGTGTGTGTGTGTGTGTGAGAGATGCTTCCTGTGTTAATCATAATGTAATGCAGTAGGTCTTCTGGCAAGGATTTTGATACTTTCTATGTAAAATCAAGGCTGCCTTATCATGTGTTGAAGTCGAACATTTGGATATTTGAGGAGTTTAGTTTTATTTTTTCCCCATTGTGGCTTTTATTCAAAAGAGGTAATTATTGTTGCAATATTTTCTCAACACGGCGTGGTAAAAGCTTGAAGTATTGTTGTTTTATTTCCTTCTTGTGTGTCTGCTTCTTTACCGCCTTAGGAACTACAACAGAGAACAGCTAGAAGGTTCTCTTGTCCAAAGTAGATGTGAGCTCTTGAAGAAGAACCTGTCACTGTTCTTACGTTCCGAGTCATTTAGGACACAAGAGTACAAAATCAAAAGTTATGTCTTGTTTTGACACCTACAAACTTTTGTCTCTTGTTTTTACAAGGGTCTCCGATCTTTGTGGTACTGTAGATTATTACTCATTCCAAATGTGAAATAACATTTTTTTTTGTATTGGACAATGACAAAAAAAAAATTTTGATATAGTTTTTTTGTGCCATTAGTTGGACGTTGACACACTCTAACTACCGCAGAGTCTACCTTATTAACGTTGGGTCATCACAGTGTGAATGTTTGAAGAAACCTGAGGGAACAGGAACAATATTACTAAATGTGAAGCTTCGCATTCATGATGTAGACATAATTCCCCACCACTCAGGGGGTAAGTTAGCATTAGCCTCTGGGTAAGCTAAGTGCCATTACAATGCTAAATTGAAAAAGTGCTTGTCCGCCATCTTATGTGCTTCGTAAAAATACATTCCAGACGCCTTAGTTCCATCCACAGTTTGTAACTCCTTGTTGTGCCTCGTGACGGGTGTGCTTTAGTGCTTTAGTGCTTTACAGCAGCAGCAGATAACAAAACAAAATGCTAAATATGTTTTTGTAGCCCCCAGGTGCGATTTAGCGGGTGTTTTATATATATTTTTTTGTTGTTGATGATATTGTTTGTAGCTTCCCACTGTTCATTTGCATAATTTCACAGAGGAAAACCTCAGTCGACATTTTATTTTTATTTTATTTCATTACTCGTCCGACAATTTTGAAGACTACAAACATGTCTGCATTGCGGGAAGCTTTTTTGTTTTGCTTTTTTTTTTTGCTTTTTTTTTAACTTTCTTTGGCTGACTCATGTATCACCTCTGGAACCCAGCTTACCAACTGCATCTTTCATTTCCTCTTTTTCTCCGTAGCAATACAAACCCCACGGCTGGTACTGTACCCTTTTTGCACTCTGTCTGGAAGTCTTTTTAAAGCGCAAGGGTTGGACAAAACACTACGAGGTTACGACCAGACCCAGTCCATGTTTTGTCCTGTGGACTTAAATAAATAAAGAAATCATCAACACAAATGGAAGCGTCTTTTCTGTGCTTCCTTGCCTAACTACCATTGGATTCCTGTTCCCTGTCTGTCCTCCTGGTTCACATCAACCCAGAACACAATGCAGAGTCATGGCTGGGGCTCGCCGCCTGACGGGGTTCCGTCTTTGGTGCCGTGACCCGGATGGTAGTTTACAAGGACAAGCAGACGATAATATCGGTAATATCCTTAGCATTTTGTTTTTGTCCTGAATATTGAAGCAAAAAAGTGCTATATCTGTTTTTAGAGGATTACAAAGTAATTATATATATTGTTGTTGTTTTTTATTTATTTTGAAAATGGTTGTCATTGCAAAGTTAAATGAATTGTTCATATATAGGGCCTCTGGACCTCCTGTCACTGTGGTGCCAGATGGAAATGCTCTGCCAGATGGGCACTCTTTAAACTCCTAGGGCCTGTGGTGACTGGGACAACTATGGGCACACATAATTGTCCACAACAGGAAAAGCAGGAAATGGGGAACTCAGAAGAGACAGACATCCATCGTAAGTAAAATGGCACAAGCTGTAGAGCGCTTGTTGATTTTGGCACCCAAGTGACCTGTGTCACTGATGTGTTCTGGCACTCACATCCTGAACTGGGTAGACGGGAGCTGCAGAAGTCTAGTGTTCCAATAGAGGGGGCTGGTGGTCATGCTTTACCCCAGTATTGTGTGCTTTACATCAACCTTAAAGTTTTTGGTAAATAGCTTACCAATGTGCCTGCCTTTGTTGTTCCTGTAACCGAGTTCCGGTCAATGGTTGCATTGCTGGTGGAGACTAATGTTATATGTGCCTCCAAAAGCCACCTTTAAGCAACATATGGCCAACATTTCCTGGTTGTAGTAAATAGAAACACCCTGAATGGGACACAGCTCTGATGGAGGTGGGTGACGCTGAGTTTGGAGGTCATGATGGTGGGATAGGCCTTGCACACTTTGCTATCCGCAAACTGTTCATACCAGCAGTCAGGGAAGTTGATGTGATGTGCAAACTGGAGGAGGGTCCCAGAACAAAGACATACACTGCTCTTTTGGAGAGCCACTCAGGTTCCCAGCTGCTGGAGGGCCTTGTGGTGGGCAGGGTTTTGCCTATGGGGAAAAAGGGCCGTGTTCCAGTCAAACTTGTCCACACGACCAGTACTGATCAACCCACATGTACATCTGGCAGATGCATTTCTTGTGCAGGATGCGTACAGGGAAAAGAGGACTGTCAGCTTTCGATAGAAAATGAAAAGCCAGATGAAAATGTAAGGTGTCCTGAGTCTGAAGTGTGTCAAAGTCATGACCAGGTTGTCCGCCCAAACCCTGGAGGGAGATACCCTACCCTGTTGTGTGGATCTCAGTGAAGCTGCTGTTGAGGAAGTGTAGCAAAGGGCTCATCTCAGACAGCTGGTGGAGAAGAATGCAAATATTTTCTCACAATACTCCAATACTTCCACAATACTCAATACAAAAAAGGGATTTTGGACGCACAAAAACAGTACAACATGAGATCCCCCTGGTAGACCCAAATCCCTTCTGCCTCCCATAACTTAAACTTCTATCATGTCAGTGGCAAGATGTTCATAAACTCTGTTATCCGCCCAGTAGAAGTCCCTACTCCTCGCCTATTGTGGTTGTGACAAAGAAAGATGGGTCCTTGAGAATATGGGTTGATTACAGTAAATTCAATTCTTGTAGCCCCAGAGACTCATTCCGACTCCCGAGGATCAAGGACTCACAGGAGGCCCCAAAATATTTCTCGACCCTTGACTTGATATCTGGCTACTGGCAGGTGGAAGCGGCTGAGCAGGATAAGCATAAAACCGCTTTCACCATGCCTATGGGTCTCTATGAAGCCAACAGGATGTCTTTTGGCCTACAGAATGAAGGTTGATGACATGTTTGAGATTTTAACTGTTCTTTTTATTGCCATTATGACATTATATTTTCTAAGACCTTTGATGAACATCTGGAACAGCTTCAGCTAGTATTTGACAGGCTGCATGAACGTGGCCTAAAGCTGAAGCCTTCAAAGTGTCACCTCATGAGGGAGGAAGTCCAGTACAGACCCAGCAAAGGTAAGTGAGATGAGGGACTGGCCGCAACCCACTAGCCGCAAGAAGGTTCTGCGGTTTTTAGGCTTGGCCGGCTACAACAGGAGGTTTGTGGACGGTTATTCTAAGCTTGTTGCACCCTTGTATAGTCTCACCTATGGGAACCCTAAAAAGAAGAAAAGTGGGTAAAATATGCCTTCTGTTCCTCTAGGGCTTCAGATTTCCGACGACCTGGCATGGACCCGCAACACGGAGGTCATGCTGAAGAAGGAACACCAGCGCCTCTATGCCCTGCAGTGCCTCAGGAGAAGGAACACCAGCGCCTCTATGCCCTGCAGCGCCTCAGGAGAAGGCCCACCAGCGCCTCTATGCCCTGCAGTGCCTCAGGAGAAGGCCCACCAGCGCCTCTATGCCCTGCAGCGCCTCAGGAGAAGCAGAATAGACCAACCGTGGGTAGTGAACTTCTACCGTGGCCCCGTAGAGAGCGTCCTGACGAGTGGCGTCACCGTGTGGTACGGCGACACCACTGCACAGGACAAGAATGCCATCCAGAGGGTCGTGAGGATGGCAGGAATGATTATCGGGTGTGCACTTCCATGCATTGAGGAGATCTGTAGGACCAGATGTCGGAAGAAGGCCATCTGCACTGTATTCATGATGCTGCTGCACTACTGGCACTTTAAATGTTGCTGGCCCTTTCTCTGGACTAAGAAATGCATGGGGGCATTCCAGACTCTGAAAGAGAAACTCATGTCAGCTCCATTGTTGGGCTACCCCAACTACACAATGCCCTCCAGACTCCTCTGGAGAAGGCCTCGGCGCTGTCAATTTGATTTGTATAGCCCTTAATCACAGTTAGTCTCAAAGGGCTTCTCATTACATTACATTACAGTCAGTTAGCAGACGCTTTTATCCAAAGCGACTTACAGTAGTGTGTTTCAACAAAGGAAGGTAAGAGAACATCTCGTCACCAGAAGTCAAAAGTGCATTTCATTTCTAACAAGTCTCCAATAACTGAACCAGTGCTCAGGTCGAAGTACAATAATTCAGGCAAAAGTGTAAGGGAAAAAGTACAATAAGTTGGCAAACAATATGCAGCAATATCTAGAACAATATGTACCTATCTATAATATGTAATCTACTTTTGACTGACTTAATTGACGCGAGGAAAGATCCGGGAAGTGTGTCCTGAAGAGATGGGTTTTCAGCCTGCGGCGGAAGATGGGGAGTGACTCTGCAGTCGTGACCTCCGTGGGGAGTTTGTTCCACCAAATTGGAGCCAGGATGGAGAAGAGCCGTGACCGTAGATCGGCCACACAGGCCCTTAAGTGAGGGGGCAAGCAGACGCCCCGAAGAAGCCGAGCGAAGTGGACGGGTTGGGATGTAGGCCTTGACCATTGCCTGGAGGTAGGATGGAGCAGTACCTTTTACTGCCTTGTAGGCTAGCACCAAGGTCTTGAACTGGATGCGAGCAGCTACAGGTAACCAGTGTAGAGTCCGAAGGAGGGTAGATGTGTGGGAGTACGTGGGGCGGTTGAACACCAGACGAGCTGCAGATTTCTGAATGAGCTCCAGGGGCCTGATGGCAAATGCCGGGGCGCCAGCAAGGAGGGAGTTGCAGTAGTAGTAAGTCGCTTTGGATAAAAGCGTCTGCCAAATGCCCTAAATGTAAATGTAAATGTAGTCTAGCCGGGAGATAAGACAAGACAAGAGCCTGGATGAGCACCTGCGCAGCCTTTTCAGTGAGAAAATGCCGAATCCTCCTGATGTTGTAGAGGAATAATCTGCAGGAGCGTCTCACCGATGCAATGTTTGCCGAGAACGACAGGGTCACACCCAGATTCCTTGCGGTCCGAGTAGGTGTCACCACAGCATCATCAATGGTGACGGCCAGGTCTCGGTGCGGACAGCCCTTTGCTGGAAAAAACATTAGCTCAGTCTTGTCCAGGTTGAGCTGGTGGTGCATCCAATTTGAGATGTTTGCTAAGCACGCGGCAATGCGTGTTTCCACTTGCGTGTCCGAGGGGGGAAACTCAGTTCTCTGCACTGCCGACTGGCAATTCAAAAGCCCCCCAGCTACCACTAGCTGGACATGGGTAGACCGAGTAGGGTAAATGAGGTTTGTGGGATCACGGCGGCGCCTGGGTGTGACCCAGCGTCTGTGTGACCTCTGCAAATAAGTGTGTACCGCAATGCCACACATGGTAGGTTACAGTACAATAAGATGCCCACCTGAGAAGAAGTCCAACTTGAAAAAGTCGACTGTAGCCTTATTCTGCCTCCTACACTTTAACACTTGGGTAACAATGGACTAATGACTAAAGTACAACTTACTTACAGTACAAAACTCTAGTTACAGTTAGTATCAACCGGATTAGCAACACAAATATACTCAGACTATTCCAGATGGGTCAAGAAGTTCCTCCAGTAGTTTAAACAAACACTGCCACATGTTTACAACACCCCCCAAACCCTAGCCCCCCTAAGGGCAAGAAAAAACTCTGGAAGGAGGGGATCCCTCCTTCCAGGGATGGTTCAGGAGTGCAATGGGTGCCATAAGTGACTTATAGTAATGTACAAAAAAAATAATATACATATAATATACACATTATACAAATATTAAAATGAGAATATAATTAGTGTGTGGTGCTGGCCGGTATCCTTCAGGTGGGGATCACAGCGGCACACTGGAAAACAGAAGCAGACTGCGGTATGGTTAGATGGGGTAGGGTGGACATGGAACATGTTGAGAACCTCTAGTCTAGTACCTATCGGCAGCAGGGGTAGGCTAGTGCTGGCTAAAGTGTCGATTTAGCTGTAACTTAGCTGGGCACTCCTAGGCGCCAAACGACAATGTAAAAAGGTAGGTTTTAAGTTTTAGCATATGCCAGTAGGGGTTTGAGCCCGGCTCAAATGAGGCTCGTTACCCTTGCTTAAAAGCTGGAATTTCTAGCACTTAATTGGGCGGTGACACAAAGGTTTTATGACCATCTATATAGGCACTAGTTTTCTGTGCTCAGATAACAACCCCCTTCAATATGTTATGACCACTGCCAAACTGGATGCTACTGGGCAGAGATGGGTCTCGCAGTTGTCTGTTTGACTTTGACATCCAGTATCGTCAGGGTAGATGCAATGCCAACACCGATGCTCTGCCCAGGATGTCAAATCCGGATGTTGGTAAGGCACTTCAGTCTTGCCCTCAGAGAGTAAGCCCAAAAGGGTGCCCAGGGAACCGCACCAGGTGCTGAATGCTGTCTCAAGGTGCAAGACTGGGGAAGCTACCAAAATCTGTGAACCGAACCTTGAACATAAGCCAGAATATGAGTGATGTCGGAACTGAATCCCTTCCACCAAGCAGCAAATAAGAGCAGGGCAGAAAGGTGATCCGGATATAGGTCCAGTTCTGTACTACAGAGCATTGAAGGACAGAAAGAGGGACCTGGGACATCCTAGAGTTCTAGTTGATGTGAGTACAACAACTATATTTAAAGTCTAAGGGACTGCCTGGAATATGCATACTTTCAGCCGAATCAGAGCTCTAGACAGGCCAAGGAGCAACAAAAGAAACACTATGACCGCGGGGTGAAGAACCACACATTTGAGATTAAAGTGTGCCAGGTCAAAGGCAAGCAGAAGTTGGGGGACGGGTGGGAATCACAGCCTGATGTGTCAGGGTGATCAAAACAATCCTGCAGCATAGAGTCCGATTGGTCCGACCAGCATTGGACCTCCCTCACAGCGATCGGTTTCTGCTTCAGTCTCTGCCTATAGGCGGGGAGCAGCTGGATAGAGCGGTGATCTGATTTGCCGAACGGTGGGCGGAGGAGGGCCTTGTAGCCATCACGGAAGGGAGTGTAGCAGTGGTCGAGGATCCGCTCGCCCCGTGTGTTGCTCGTTATGTGTTGGTAGAACTTCGGGAGAACCTTCTTCAGGTTCGCCTTGTTGAAGTCCCCCCGCCACGATGAGAGCAGCCTCGGGGTGTGCCGACTCCTGTTCGCTGATAGCCCCATACAGTTCCTTCAGCGCTGTGTCCGTGTTGGCTTGTGGGGGAATGTAAACAGCGGTCACGGTTACCGCTGTAAACTCCCGAGGTAGCCAGTGTGGATGGCACATAAGCATCAGGTACTCCAGGTCCGGGGAACAGAAAGACTTGAGGGGATGTACATGACTTTGGTTGCACCAAGATCTATTTATCATGAGACATACCCCCCCTCCGCGATCTTTACCGGAGAGAGCCTTTCGGTAACCCCCTCCGACATCCATGTCTCCGTAAGGCAGATGATACAGTTGTCCTTAGTTTCCCGGTGGAATTGAATACAAGCCTATAGCTCGCTTAACTTATTGTCCAGAGACTGTACATTAGCCAGTAGAATGGTGGGTAGTGGGGGGCGATCGGATCGACGTCTAAGCCTGACTAGCACGCCGGCTCGCTTCCCTCGCTACCTCCGGCGACGCTTGCGTGTACTCGTGCCCAAGATGGTCAGAGATAATCCAGCTGTGACTTCGGGCGGGACGTCCGAGTTGAAAGAATGAAAAAACTCCGGTAGGCGGCGAGCGACTGTCGATCTGATCTCCCGAAGTGTGCAAAAGTTATAAGTGAATGTGTTGCTAACTTCCTGAACTAAAATAATTGCGATAAAAAGAATAAATAACAAAAAACTGCGTCGTCGTGCGGGAGCTGGCAACACGGCAGCCATCTCGTACGGCGCCATACTCCAATACCAGCTACTCCCTGCCTATAGGCAGAGACTGAAGCAGCAACCGATCACTGTGAGGGAGGTCCAATGCTGGTCGGACCAATCAGACTCTATGCTGCAGGATTGTTTTGATCGCGCTGACTGGCACATGTTCTGCGTTGCCTCGGACAATAACATCAACGAGTATGCGTCCTCGGTCACCGGGTTCATCAAGAAGTGCATAGATGACGTTGTTCCGACCAAGTCGGTTCGGATATACCCCAACCAGAAACCGTGGATTAACGGCGATGTTCGCGCTGCCCTACACGCGCGTAACGCCGCCTTTGACTCCGGTAATATGGAGGAATATACAAGAGCCCCTTACGACCTCCGTAAGCCCATCGTCACTGCCAAGCGGGAGTACAAGGACAAGGACAGGGTGGAGGAGAAATTCAAGAGCCACGACACAAGGGGTATGTGGCAGGGGCTACAGACGATAACGAACTTCAGAGGGAGAACCAGTTGTGTAGAGAACTCCTCTACCTCCCTCCCAGGAGAGCTAAATACTTTTTTGGCTCGGTTTGACGTGAACGACAGCCCGCCGAAGCCAGCGCCGCCTGAGGAGACCAGCCTGCTGAACATCTGCGCAGCACCTTCAAGCGGTTGAACATCCGTAAGGCGGGAGGCCCGACGAGATCCCGGGCCGCGTCCTCAGAGCATGCGCAGACCTGTTGGCAGGAGTCTTTGCAGACATCTTCAACCTCTCCCTGTCCCAGGCTGTTGTTCCCGCGGTCTTCAAGATGTCCACCATCGTGCCTGTCCCTAAACAACCCAAGGTAACATGCCTGAATGACTATAGACCTGTAGCCCTCATCTCGATTGTCAAGCAACAAATGCTTCGAGAGGTTGGTCAAGGGTTTTATTTGCTCCGTGTTACCTGCCACGCTGGACCCATGGCAATTAGCATATCGTCGAAACAGATCCACGGACGACGCAATTGCCATGGCCCTCCACACTGCCCTTTCCCACCTGGAGGGAAAGAACTGTTATGTGCGAATGCTGTTTGTGGACTACAGCTCAGCGTTCAACACGATAGTTCCTGCAAATCTCGACACCAAGCTTAGAGGTCTAGGCGTGCCCCCATCCACGTGCAGCTGGATACTGGACCTCCTGTAAGACCGCCACCAGGTGGTGAGGATGGGCAGCACCACCTCAGAGCCACTCAACACGGGAGCCCCCCAGGGAAGCGTGCTGAGCCCTCTCCTCTACTCCCTCTACACCCACGACTGTATGGCTATGCACAGCTCCAACGTCATTATCAAGTTTGCTGACAACACGACAGTGATGGGCCTGATCGCCGGCGACAACGAGACAGCCTACAGGGAGGAGGTCGGATCGCTGGAGCAGTGGTGCTAGGAGAACAGCCTCGCCCTCAACGTCAAGAAGACCAAGGAGCTGATCGTGGACTACAGGAAGCAGAGAGGAGAGCACGGCCCTATCTCCATCGACGGTGTCGCAGAGAGGGTCAGCAGCTTCAAGTTCCTCGGCGTGCACGTCTCCGAGGACCTCACATGGTCCACACACACCACACACGTGGTGAAAAGGGCCCAACAACGCCTGACGTCTGAGGAAATTCAGCATGGGCCCCCGCATCCTGAGAACATTCTACACCGGCACCATCGAGAGTGTTCTTACAGGGTGTATCAAACGCATCATAAAAGACAATGCCCACCCCAGCCACGAACTGTATTCACTTTTACTGTCAGGCAGGCGATACCGCGGTATCAAGTGCCGTACAAATAGACTCAGAGCTTCCACAGTCAGGCCATCAGGCTGCTGAACAAGGGCGCATAGCATATAACAATGTATATTTTATTACATTGATATATATATATTGCTATTTTTCTGTGCCGATATATTGCATTTTCTAAATTGCATTTTTATTTTATATATTTAACTTTACACAGGTTTTTTTTAACTTATTTTATTCTATTGTTTTTATTTTATTTGATCTTATTTTTATAACTGCTGTCTGTCGTCGGGTATTGCACATAAGATTTTCACTCACTGCTTTATACTTACAATAAACTTGACTTGACTTGTATTGAAAAAGGCTTGAGACGTGTCTCCAGTTCAATTATCATTTATTTCAGACGGTAAATATAAAGACTGAACACAAATTACTAAATCGTTGCCTACTATTTACTATCTCGACCCGGAGCTGGTTGTCACTCACTCTCCGTCCAGGGAAGCAAGCCCAGGGAAGCACAACTATGGTACACTTTGTAAATTGGCTGCGACAATCTTAACTGCCTAAAGCAGGGGTTCCCAACCTTTTTTGTGCCACGGACCGGCAGATACATGAAAAAAATCTCGCGGACCGGTTGTCAATTTTCGCGGATCTGTTGTCATGTGCTCCGCACATGTACGCGGAGCACCCGTAAAAAAAACCCGGCTCTTTCGCGGGTGCGAGCCGGCTCCCGTCGTTCACTTAAAAGAGCCGACACTTTGAGCCGGCTCGTTCGCGACCGACACATCACTAGCGCGTAGTCTCTTTAGTAGCGCGTGCAACTGAAAGTCTCTCGTTATGCCGCCGATATATATTTATGTACAGTATATATATATATAGATTATACCGCCCATATATACCGCTATTCGCTATATAATCTATATATATAGATTATACCGCCCGCCGTTCACCTATACTCAAATTATTTGAGTCAAATATGATGATAAACACTTTTTCCTTTTCATTATTATTATTATATATATTTTTTAACTGATTGGCATAAAATATGCTTGATAAACTGTAAACAAAATCCACCCAGAGAACGTGAGAATCTATCAATATGGAAGTCAATGGGCCCCCATCCCCCCAGCACCACATCTCAATTCCCGCTGCAAATTAGCCAAATAATGATAACAATTTTGTCCTCTAGCTTGAATGCACCAAAATCTGAGTCTTATTATACTGTGTTGGACTTGTACTGTATGGCAATGTACATACGGTATATCCCATATACTTTATATAAGGAGCTCCTTCTTGTGTAGCACTAGCGTGTGAGTGTACTCTGCTGACCTGAACCGCACAAACTCATCATTTAATTGTTTGTAGTTTCCATGGAGACGTTGTATGCGCAAACTCAAATAAATGTTGTCCTCCAGCCTAGGAAATGACATCTCAATTATAACAGAGCCACTAAAATGCCCTTCACGAAGAGACCATTTCCAAATAAGCTTTGAAACATAATTTCCCTCCCAGAAAAAGGACTATTTCAGTGTGTGATAAACAGCTCCAGGAAGATTACCGTCAGTGTCATCCTGGGGGCTTCACACAGAATCCCAGTCCTCATTAACTGGTCATCATGAGGGTCACAGGGTGTAGCCAGTGAGCACCATGTCTCCATGGCTGGTGGGCAGTACATTCTAATATTGTTGGCTAATTGAATAAGGAACTAGCAGGGCCTTTAGGTCACTTAGAAATCAAAGACAAGACAAAACAAGCCTCGTAGCAGAATGAACGTTGGCGCGTTTGATAAAAGTCCGTCGTTATTGAACGGCACGTCCTTCAAACTCAACACAAAAACAATGTTTTTTGTTTGTTTGGTTTTCTTTCTCCACTCCCTGCTGCTCTCCTTATTTTCTCTTCCGGAGATGACCAGGAGCATCAAAGTGCTTTTTAAGAGGGACCAAAGGACCATATGCTAAGAGCTCACCGTCCTAAATGTCCACACTCTTCCTCCTGCTCCCTCTTGTCTCCCCCTTTGGCCGTTATTTAAACAGCATGGGTGTCCCGTGGCAGAGGACATCCTTACCCCCAGGTGGACAGACGAGTAACTAGAGAGAGAATTTTGCACTCCAGAGAGTGATTACTTGAAATCAATTACTGTATCACTGATCAATTACATTTCATTCATGTCATTTAGCAGACACTTTTGTCCAAAGTCGACTTACAATAAGTGTGTTCAACAAAGGTAAGAAAGAGGAAGGAAGAGAGGAAAGAGAACAACTAGTCACCAGAAGTGCATTTCCCTCCTACCAAGCTTCAAAGAGCAGAACCAGTGCTCAGGTACAATAAGTTGACCAACAGTAGAACCAACAATGGGCTAAAAATAGAGCTAATAATAAGCAACCAATAAAGCTAAGAAGAGGCAGGTGCTCAGAGGAAGGGCCGGGTACTGGTGGGTGTTTAGCCTGTGGCAGAAGATGGGAGCAGCCGGGAGTTCCTTACGCCACTGTGGGGCCAGGACAGAGAAGAGCTGTGACCGTGTAGATCGGCCCTCAGGGGCCCCCTGAGCGACAGGGCAAGCAGACGCCCAGAGGCAGCGGAGCCAAGTGGACGGGCAGGGACCTAAGGCCTGACCATAGCTCGAGCTGTTCCATTCACTGCCCTGACACAGACCCTCTCAGTGCCACCCGTCAGGTCGGATGCAAACAAGATGAGAGCAGAACCCAAGACACCCATCCCCTCAAGGGTGGAGAGGAGAATCTGGTGGTTCACCATGTGGTGTCGAATGCTGCAGACCTTCACAGATGCATTTAGCAGTAATTGAGGCTAGTAGAGATAAAGATTAAAATAACCTTAAACCTGATGTGAGCAATTGTGTCACCAAATGCCCTCTTATTTACCATGATTACACCTTAAGAAGTGCCCCCCCCTGTCTCTCTCTCTCTCTCTCTCTGCCTCTGACTCTCTCTCTGCCTCTGACTCTCTCTCTGACTCTGACTCTCTCTCCCTGTCCCTATCTCTTTTTCTCTCTCTTTCTCTCTCTCTCGCTCTCTCGCTCTCTCACACACAGTTTCCTGAGAGTCGGCCGTCTCCTTGTCTCTCATCCCTGGTTACCGCCACCAGAGCTCCACCATCGAGGGGGAGGGGAGGAGGAGGAGGAGGAGGAGGAGGGGGAGGGGGGGGAGGAGGAGAAGAGAGCGAGTTTGTGAGGAGAATGAACATGAGATAAGGGGAGAAGACACACAACGGCGACCAGGGATTCGGCAAACTCTCTCTTCTCCTTCTCTCTTTTTCTAATTTCTTCCTTTTCCAATGTTTTACTTGATAATGATTGAACAATTATTGTTACGTAAACTACATTTTCTCTCTTCCTCTCTCTCTCTCTCTCTCTCTCTCTCTCTCTCTCTCTTTCTCAACCTTGTGTTTTGCTTGTTTTTTGTAAACACCATCCTGTCCTTTTTTCTCCTCTCTCCTCCTCTTGTCTATCCTCCTCTCCTCTCTTCCCCCTCCTCTCCGCTCCTCTAGTCTCTTCTCCTCTACTCTCCCATCCTCTCCCCTCCTCCCTTCTCCTCTCCTCTCCTCTCCACTCCTCTAGTATTTTCTCCTCTCTTCCCCTCTCCTCTCCACTCCTCTAGTCTCTTCTCCTCTACTCTCCTCTCTTCCCTTCTCCTCTCCACTCCTCTAGTCTCTTCTCCTCTCTTCCCCTCTCCTCTCCTCTCTCCTCCTCTCCTCCCCTTGTCTTGCTTTCCGGGGTCGGACCAAAGGGCCAGATGAGAGATGGGCTGTGGGAACTCCTCAGCTGCTGCCAACACCAGCTGTGCCGGAGGTGAGCAGGGAGTCCGAGTGGGGCTGCATGTTTGTATGACATTGTTTCTTTGGTGGGTTTGAGTCTCGGGTTGAAGTTTCTTGGTGCCGGTGGATGCAAAAGTTAACCTCCCTATTGTAAACTTTCTGGCACTTGCAGATTTTTGCAGAAAGGTGGAGGTTGGTTCTCTGTACTAAAATGGGTTGTGATGCTCTTTAGATGTTGGGCTCTGTGATCCCTCTTCTCACACAGACCAACAACATGGAGCAGACTTTTACTGCTGTGGTTAACCACAGCTTTTTAGGGATGTGTTGATAGAAAATCTGGAAAAGCTGCTATTATCATAACATTGTCACCAATATAACACAGTGTCATACTTCCTTACTGGATTATCATTACTGCACTGCACTGCACTAATGATGCTGCCGTCACTTTAAAAAATGCTTTTTGCACCAGCTGCCATATGTACCTACTATGACAAGTCTTTATTGTTCTTTATTGTTATTTTTGCTTTATATTATATATTATATATATATCCTTTTAGTTCAGGGTCCACATAGAGCCCAATTGGATCTCAAGTGGGCCGGATCAGGTCAATCATAGCATAACAACCTAAATATAAACACAACTCCAAATGTCTCCCTTAGTTTTAGTAGTTCAAGTAGATTATATTTTTATATATAATCTAATATTACGCCTCAGTTGACATTTACACATTTACGCATTACAGCTTACATATCACAGTGTATCTACAAAGACACAAAACATTTAGTCTCAGGTGTCTGGAACTTAACAATATACTATAACAATATAGTATCTTATCTGTAATTTTTAGACTTTGAAAAGTCATCCCGCAGGAGCCGGATTGGACCATTTTGGCGGCCGGTGTTGGCATGCGGGTCATATGTTTGACACCCCTATTCTATAGGGACCCTGAGAAAATACTTTTTTTTCAACACTTTGTGTTTCTGTTAATAAATGACAGGGAATTTATCTACTTACAGATTTGCACTATAGCCACCAAATAATAAATCACATCAACACAACACAACATGCTATATCATCACCTGACACCCTGACACTTGATGCATGGTGCTATATCATCACCTGACACCCTGACACTTGATGCATGGTGCTATATCATCACCTGACACCCTGACACTTGATGCATGGTGCTATATCATCACCTGACACCCTGACACTTGATGCATGGTGCTATATCATCACCTGACACCCTGACACTTGATGCATGGTGCTATATCATCACCTGACACCCTGACACTTGATGCATGGTGCTATATCATCACCTGACACCCTGACACTTGATGCATGGTGCTATATCATCACCTGACACCCTGACACTTGATGCATGGTGCTATATCATCACCTGACACCCTGACACTTGATGCATGGTGCTATATCATCACCTGACACCCTGACACTTGATGCATGGTGCTATATCATCACCTGACACCCTGACACTTGATGCATGGTGCTATATCATCACCTGACACTTGATGCATGGTGCTATATCATCACCTGACACCCTGACACTTGATGCATGGTGCTATATCATCACCTGACACCCTGACACTTGATGCATGGTGCTATATCATCACCTGACACCCTGACACTTGATGCATGGTGCTATATCATCACCTGACACCCTGACACTTGATGCATGGTGCTATATCATCACCTGACACCCTGACACTTGATGCATGGTGTTATATCAATACTGTTTGTTAACGTTGAGGGTTTTTGGTTGTTTTTTGTTCTGTTGTGGACACAGATGGTTCCGATTCCTTGAAACATGCGTAAGTAACAGTTATTTTTAAGGTTACCGCTGTAGTCTACACACACACACACACACACACACACACACACACACACACACACACACACACACACACACACACACACACACATTTATATATACTCCCACACACACACACACACACACACACACACACACACACACACACACACACACACACACACACACACACACACACACACACACACACACACACACACACACACACACACACACACATTTATATATACTCCCACACACACACACACACACACACACACACACACATATGCTCACACACACACATGCTCACACACACAGATAATTTGCAGTTTGATGTTGAAACATGTCTATTTTGTTTGACCTTTCTCTGATGTGCTGCGGTTAATTAAAACTGACTGATGTCTTTTTAGACCTCAGGGTTCAGTACTAAGTCTGTGTGTGTGTGTGTGTGTGTGTGTGTGTGTGTGTGTGTGTGTGTGTGTGTGTGTGTGTGTGTGTGTGTGCGTGTGCGTGTGTGTGTACACTAACAGAGCAGAGGATGTTGTTGAAGACGAGGACAAACGGAAGTGAGACATTTTTGTACATACAGTTGCAGATGTGTACTATACATATACATGTGTACTATACATAAATGTGTACTATACATGTGTACTATACATATACATGTGTACTATACATGTGTATACACTGCATATTTATATATACATATATATAAACAATGTACAACCTTCATGCTTACAATCTAGCAACCATAACTCATAACCGTGTGTGTGTGTGTGTGTGTGTGTGTGTGTGTGTGTGTGTGTGTGTGTGTGTGTGTGTGTGTGTGTGTGTGTGTGTGTGTGTGTGTGTGTGTGTGTGTGTGTGTGTGTGTGTGTGTGTGTGTGTGTGTGTGTGTGTGTGTGTGTGTGTTATCAGAAACTATGGAGGAGTGTATGTTGGCCTGCCCGCTGACCTAAGCAACATCCCTCAAGTCCAGATAGGGGCACTAAGAGGTAACACACACACACACTTGGAGTATAAGTTGGAGTATAGCTTCCCCTTATGTTTGAGTTTCTTCAGGGTTTGTGAGGAAGGACGGTTGAGACCACACATAACTACACTTTGTAATGAAAGTCTTATCAAAATGAAGTTGACATTCCTCCTCAAAAAGACCTGCTCCATAAGCGACACGCAGTAAACAAACACACACAGTGGTGGATGGTGTTCTGCAGGATTTTAATACAGTACCATGCAACAGCTTCTTCTCACGCTGCCTCTGTCTCTCTCGGCCCTCTTATCACTTAGTCCTACGGCTCCCTTAGTCCTACGGCTCCCTTAGTTTCACTTTCGGCTTTGTCTCGGCAGCGATTCTCTCGCTGTCTGTTCAATGAATGGGCCCCTAGTATACCGCCAGGTGTGTGAGTGCGATTAGCCTTTATAGGCCGTCTCAAAATTGTCATGTGACTATTAAGTGACTTGGTGACATCACACAGTGGGAGTGACAATGTTAGCCACGTGACTAACTTAGAAACGGCCTGTGATGGCTAATCATAACTCACACCTGGTGGTATAATTGGGGCCCTTTAATGTGTGCGGACATTAAAGCATGAAATTAAGCAATACCATAAACCATTCATGTTCTAAAAATGATTGATTTTGATTTTCCACATTGAGTTAAAGCACCCTGTGATATGTACTACTGTGTGTGTTGGATTTTTGCCCTTTAAAGTGTCAAAGACTTGTTATGAGACCGTATTGAAATGTCGTATACATTCATGTCCAATCTATTTGCAAATGTGTATCTCTACAGTAGTTTGTGTTGGTGACAGGGATCTAGTATTCCCAGAAACAATTCTATATGAATTTAATGCAGGGTAACGCATATTTTTTGGATGCGGGTTCAACCAAAACCAAGCACATATTGTTGTAGATCTGAAAAAGAACAGTGTGTTTGGAAAGGTAAAATTCAACTGATAAATAATGAATAACAAGACGACTTCAACAGAAGGAAGCTGAACCTCTTTGGATACATTTTTTAACACACTTTCACTTTTTGTTCTTGATGTTGAAACAGATTCAAGGCAACTCATACTTGATATTTTTAATATTTTCCAATACAACCAATCACTTCCCTGTATATTCCCTATTCCCTATATATATATACGGGCATTTTCCCTTGCACATCCCGCTTAACACACACACAAACACTCCTGTTGTGTCTCCAGGGTCTGGGGAGCACAAACATTTCAGGGTGATAATCACTGTGTGTGTGTGTGTGTGTGTGTGTGTGTGTGTGTGTGTGTGTGTGTGTGTGTGTGTGTGTGTGTGTGTGTGTGTGTGTGTGTGTGTGTGTGTGTGTGTGTGTGTGTGTGTGTGTGTGTGTGTGTGTGTGTGTGTGTGTGTGTGTGTGTGTGTGTTAAGGATCAGTTTGAAACATGTACATGAGAAGTGTGTGTAAGAGAGTAACTTAATGATAATTTGTGTGGAGTGTGTGTGTTCATTTATACTCTTCTCCCCAGACTGTGAGAGAGATATCTTATCATTACATAGACCGCTGTGGAGGGATGGAATACAGCCGTAAGGAGTCACAAGGTGTGTTTATTTGTTTATTTGTGTACGTACAAACAATAACACATCCTCTTCTCTCCCCCCCTCTTTAAATAAGAATAATAAACACTAACACATTTGAACTACTATACTCCAATGATTTACAAGTACACAAATGTTTGCATGCTTTTACCAAATTATTACACGAATTGCATGACTTATCAGAATGCTATAGAACCAACCGATTTACAAGTAATTAATTTCACGATTGTTTAATTGATAATATCAGCCCCTAAATACTGTTGATCATAGTAGTGTTACTGTGCTCCGATTCATGTTTATGTATAGGCCTTTCGGTCATAGAAGATGGGTATCTCCCTACTTCTTAAACCTTTGGTTGCAGTTTGCATCCATCCTAAATCTTAATTTTCCGTTTCTCCTTTTTTTTAAGCTACAAACTACAACCGTCACAAACTACTAGTGTGCGACGAGCAAAATAGACGCACAAAATACCCTCCCCCCCCTGTCACCCACCACTAGACGAGTCCCGGTGGGGGCTAAGCTGGGTGGGGGGTGGGGGGGCGTCTCCTGTCAGCAAGCTGCTCTCTAGGGGGGAGTTCGGGGGTCTGTGGTCCCTTAGTAACATCCTCCCGGTCCCTCTTTATTAGCCCCTCGAGCCCGCTGCTAGGTACCATCGGGCCCTAGTGTTCCCGTCCTGTGCAGACATGCTGGGACACGTGCTGCTGCTGGAGACGTGCTTGGAGCTGGGTCACGTGCTTGGAGCTGGGTCACGTGCTTGGAGCTGGGTCACGTGCTTAGAGCTGGGTCACGTGCTTGGAGATGGGTCACGGGGCGCGACATTGCCTGACTTCGGGTGTGTTTTTGTGGTTCATATGACTCTTCTATTTATAGACATAGAAGTATATTAGTTATCAGGCTATTTTAAGGAAAATTAATGTATAGGTATTTGATTACATTGTCATGAAATTAATTAATGTGTGTGTATGTCACAATGTAAATATGAAATGACAAATTGTACGACATTCAATATTTAGAAAATCTCAATTCAAGAAATGTATATGAAATACTATATCATTTAGACATGTCAAAACAATAAATACACTAATAATTGGTGCTTGGGGTTTGAATCAATGGGCCAGTGGGATTTGTTGTGTTGCTTCTGTCGTTGTGCTCACCATTGTGCCATGTTGTGAAGGTAGGGTCTGTTCATTTTTGTCACATCATTTGCATTAAAGCATTACAATGCTAGGATAACAACGATTAATGTCTGCCAGTCCTCAATGGCGTATACTTATATTTAAAAGTCCACTCAGGACTGCCAGCCAACACATGTATGGCTGTATTGTATCTTACTTTTCCAAGATGAATGATGTATACTTGCATATTTTAATTATTCAAATGAGTTATATGTGCAGTACCAAAATGCACAATGTTGAATAGAGAATACATTAGAGTACAGAACAAGCTCAATATCGGGCAGGCAGACTTGATTTAGGCTGTGGTCTGGGTTGGGGTTTTTGTTTGAACACGGACATGTTTACACGTAGTGCAGTCCGTTGCCTAAATAGTTCCGTGTAAAGATGGCTGAGTATGTGAATATCGTCCGAAGGGCTTTGGGACAACTGGGAGGTCACGGCGGTGTCCGTGGGTTTCTTGTACAGTTGTTCAGGTTTGTTCTGTTTCTTTTTGTTTTCATGCTTTTATCGGTTTGTTTAGCTTATCATAGTAGACGCTAGTTGATTTTCATATAACGAGATTTGCACTCATAGCCGTCCTAAAATAATCCAGCAATAACCCACGAATTAATAATTAAGCACACATAAGTAGAATCAGAATGCCTTTATTGTTATTCAACTGAAATCTCTTAGTAGTGCACATTTAAATATGTATGTATAAATACACGAATAAAGTTGCGATGGGATGTAAACATGTAACTAGGTATTGTAATATTGATTCAATACAGTTTTATAGTTACACAGAACAGTCCAACTGTACAGTATTGTAGTT
Source organism: Muraenolepis orangiensis (assembly GCA_027704905.1). Lineage (NCBI taxonomy): Eukaryota > Metazoa > Chordata > Actinopteri > Gadiformes > Muraenolepididae > Muraenolepis > Muraenolepis orangiensis. The sequence goes on along the minus strand of CM051022.1, from coordinate 163,299 downwards.
AGACAGTCCAGTAACAGTCCAACAGGACAGTATTGTAGTTAGACAGTCCAGTAACAGTCCAACTGTACAGTATTGTAGTTAGACAGTCCAGTAACAGTCCAACAGGACAGTATTGTAGTTAGACAGTCCAGTAACAGTCCAACTGTACAGTATTGTAGTTAGACAGTCCAGTAACAGTCCAACTGTACAGTATTGTAGTTAGACAGTCCAGTAACAGTCCAACTGTACAGTATTGTAGTTAGACAGTCCAGTAACAGTCCAACTGTACAGTATTGTAGTTAGACAGTCCAGTAACAGTCCAACAGGACAGTATTGTAGTTAGACAGTCCAGTAACAGTCCAACTGTACAGTATTGTAGTTGCACAGAAAAGTCTTTTCACTTTCGCTGTATTTGTCCTCTGGCAGAGCTAATGATGTGAAGACCGGGGCGCTTATTGGAGTGGATAAATACGGCAACAAATACTATGAAGACTCGAAGAACTACTTCTTTGGTAATTCAGACACGTGTCTGCTCCACTTGGCGCTTGGTGTATTATGAAGTTACAGGGTTTAAAGGCTACTATGAGTTTTGTATCTTCTCCGTTTCATACAATATGTGTATGCATAACTCTGAAAAGAGGATAAGTCATTAATTTTGAAGTATGTATGAAGCTAGAAACATGTCATTATTGCGGTGAAACTCACTTGAACCTGCCGGGATGCTGCTTGGTGGACACTAGAAATGTATCGATTTCTAGAGACTTCCTCAATGCTTATTGGGGAGTGAGTGGACCTGCTCAGAGGTACGTGTCGGTTGTGTTGCAGGAAGGCACCGCTGGGTGCTCTACACCACCCAGATGAACGGAAAGAACACCATGTGGGAGGTGGATGGGAGCATGGTGCCTGCTGAATGGTACGACCTTTGATATTATTTTTATTATTACTACAATATGTCATGGTATAATGATTCATCGTATTCCATTAGGATAAATGTTTAGTTTAGTATCTTGTGGGCGACAGTGACTCAGGCCTAACCCCAACTGCTCCCGATCTCCTTGGGAGGCTGACACCGCCGCCGTGTATCAATTCATACATCGATACACCCATTCATAATGGCTGCATCAATGTATGAATGGGTGAATGTGAGACGATAACTGTAAAGTGCCACAGGTCTGAAAACTCCAAATAAATGCATTCCATTTACCATTTATCACTCATCACACCACAGACAAACAACAACAAACAAATTGTGAGGATTGAATCCTCTTTATTGGTCACATACATGAAGACATACAGTGAAACGTGTTCTCTGCATTTAACCCATCCTAATGTTGTATTAGGAGCAGTAGAGCATACAATTTAGCTACCAATCTTTCCGCCGCAAACACACGCACATTATTTTCCACCAGGCATCGCTGGCTGCACTGTATGACAGACGACCCGCCCACCACACACCCACCGGTGCCTAGGAAGTTCCTGGCTGAGACGCACCAGTTCAACGTCAGCGGCACGGCCCAGCAGTATGTTCCCTTCTCCACCACCACCAAGAAGATCCATGAGTGGGTGCCCCCCAAGGCCCAGTGAGCCCATTGGGGGCCCCCCAAGGCCCAGTGAGCCCATTGGGGGAACAGCTATGCCCACGCCCCTCCTGTAAATCTAACTTTCTGCTTGTGTTTTCCGTCATTTCCTCCCTGAATAAAACTATCTATATCGTAAGATATCGAGTGTGATTGGTGTGTCTTTTGAATGGAATACCTTGAATTAAGCCTATGGGTTTATTCGTGGTTTACAAAGGTTTTACTTACAAACCAAAAATGGCTGTAAACAGCCACAAACTGTAAAAACAAACTATCCCAACTACCTACCTCTCTATACTTACATATTTATTACTAAGATACCTGTTTAGTGTACCTAAATCTGTTAACTGCTCCTACTCCTGTATATACATATACATTTATGTATATGTATATATACATTTATGTATATATACATTTATGTATACTCACTTGTATATACATTTACATTTATACATTTTTATCCTGCTTTCAATAATTGCATACCCCTGACTACTACCTGTTAAATACTCACTTACCTGTATATACATATACCTGTTATTATGCTGCTCATATCTCATTTAATACCCAGTAGACTGTCTTTTAACCTGTACATTTTAACTGTAAAATTATATTATATTTCCATGCACATATATTACCATGCACTTTACTGCAACATTTGCACTCTGGTTAGATGCTACATGGTTTTCGCTGTACTGTACTTGTGCTGAACAATGACAATACATTAGAATGTCATCTTCTGTAGTGGTGAACACAATCAACATGAGACCGTAGAACAACAGGACATTTAGTTTCTTCTGTGTCTCCAGACCATACTAGATGGCCATGTCCTCACTGGATTCTACTGTAGGCCATAATGTCAAAACATTTTCGCTCCCATGGGTAATGAATCGTTGTATTTTATGAAAGTGTCGCTGAGCCTTCTTAATTGTGTTTTTATGTCGTGACCACCAGGGGACACTGTTGTGATATTGGGAAAGATTTAGCCTTTTTGTAACTGTCTGTTATGCACTATCAGTTAATAGTATGTTAATCATTTTCAACCAAGGAAAAACCTTTTAGACTAGGGTGGTGCGTTTATTTTCATATATATCGTCATGCAACAGTTCACATAAATACATAATACAGCCCACTGGTATGCTCCGGGCACACCCAGTCCACCGCCGAAAAGACACCAGAGGCATAAGCAGCATACGGAGTCTGGCCAATTCGGAGAGATATTCTATAATATCTTATCAAATTCTCATCAGCCATCTCCATCATGTTCTTGTTCAACGTGTCCCCAGGTATCTCTGCGGTCGTTTTCAAATCGTATTTACTGTATCATCAAGTCATAAGCAATGGGCAGACTATATATATATATATATACTATATATAAATGGCTTGACCGCAGCTGACGCTACCTGACGATGACGCTGTCTGGGAAATAGAGAAATGCGTATGGAGACGTCTCGTTGTGCCAAACTGTCAGGCTGAACCCTGGGCCAAAAGGGTCATTTATGAGAGGGGTCTGTTGTGCCGTTTGGGTATTTCCAGTGCAGTATTAGTGTCATGCCTAGTGAAGCAGGCTTGTTTCCGCGGTTCACCTAAACGGGAACGGGTGAATCAAATATGGCATACGTGTGTTTACTTTTATACAGTCCGTGGTTTAGTCTTCTAAATGTCCCCAGTGCTTCACTTTGACCTTTTATAGGGCTTTCCACGAAGCCATGTCTCCCGTCTGACAGCCCAAGAGGAGAGGAGAGCAGCGCGACGTGAGCGCAAAGCGTGTCTTGACCAATGAGTGCCGGCAGGCGGCGCTGCTGCTGCTGCTGTCAGCGTCTGGCTTAACCAACGCTGCTTCCACACACCCCACCCATACAGCCATGACCCCACCCATACAGCCATGACCCCACCCATACAGCCATGACACCATGACACACACCGGCCGCTGTGTATGCTACTTTACAGCCCAAGTGGGAGAAAGGGGGAGAAGAGGGCGCGCGCACACGCACACACACGTTGTTATCTAGCCACCGCAGATTAGCAGTATGGTCAGCATTTTGGGTTTGGTCTCCCCCTCCTCTGCTCCCGGAGTTGGAGTCTCCAAGTCTGGGAAGAAACATCCTAAATAAACTCCACATAATCGCCCTCCCCTGCCCCCAAACACCAGCCCCTCTCCACGGCTCCGCCCCCAAACACCAGCCCCTCTCCACGGCTCCGCCCCCAGACACCAGCCCCTCTCCACGGCTCCGCCCCCAGACACCAGCTCCTCTCCACGGCTCCGCCCCCAAACACCAGCCCCTCTCCACGGCTCCGCCCCCAGACACCAGCCCCTCTCCACGGCTCCGCCCCCAAACACCAGCCCCTCTCCACGGCTCCGCCCCCAGACACCAGCCCCTCTCCACGGCTCCGCCCCCAAACACCAGCCCCTCTCCACGGCTCCGCCCCCAGACACCAGCCCCTCTCCACGGCTCCGTCACCGTCTTGCGTGTAAGGACCCAGCCAGCGGCCAGGGGGTTTGATAAGGATCAACAGGCAATCTGGACCAACTCCTTATATAGTATAGTGGTCTTCTTGCCCAAGCCAACCCCTGAACACATGCAGACACACACACACACACACACACACACACACACACATCCAACCCTAGACCCAGATACTCCTCCTCCAGAGGCAAGTTGTACTCCTGAAAGATCGAGCGCAGATGCAGTTCTTTGAGATGTGCGCGAGTTCCTGCATATGTGTGTGTGTGCGTGTGTGTGGGGGGGGATATGTGTGTATATGAGGGGAGGGCGGGGGGATCCAGGAGCTGATGGCTGTCCACTCTGACCTGTGAGGAAGAGGAGCAATGAGGAGGAACGCAAGCACCATTCCACTCATCTTTGTGACCGAGGTAGTGTTGTGTGTTGTGTGTGTTGTGTGTGTGGGGGGGTTGTGTTTCTTTTATTTTTCTTTACAATGATTATTATTATTATTATTATTATTACAAAACCATTTTTGTTGGGCAAAATGTTCCTCATGTTCCCCTCTGTGAACCTGAACAGCAACTACTCAATTAATTCTCCTGGAGAAGCAATAACGCTGTATTGTTGCTTTTGAAGTGGCAGTTGTTTCATCAGACATATATAGTTAGCTATATAGTTCTGTCTGTGCGCAGACTTTGGCTCATATCACGAGTGAGCCGTTTATGAGTGTGTGTGTGAGTATGTGTGTGTGTGTGTGTGTGTATGTGTGTGTGTGTGTGTGTGAGTATGTGTGTGTGTG
>CM051022.1:121000-153500 GCA_027704905.1 Muraenolepis orangiensis | reverse complement strand
CACCATTTTTAAGGGTGCTCAAGCACACCTAAAATTCATCTCAGCACCCCTAAAATAAATATATGTCTTATTCTTGTTTCTTTTGTAGCCCTCCAATTGTTCTCATGTGACCCTAAACATAGTTTGCATTTTCTATTTTCATCTCGAACTGTGGATCAAGTAGTCAGCATACCCAAACCCAGACATAGGGGGAAATACCAGGATTTTCTACAGCCGTTTGACAATCCTCATTATACATGGTCATGTGATACCTTGATTCTGTTGAAAGTTAGTCTCTTAATTTGGTTTTCCCAAATTCATCAGAAGTTTCCATTTCAGGGCTTCTGACACACCACTCCTATCTTCTTATTCGCAGAGTCTTCTGATGAGAGAAATAGTTAGTTATAGTTAATAGTTAGTATGTGCATGCATGTGTGTGTCTGTGTGTCTGTGTGTCTCTGTGTGTGTCTTTGTGTGAGTAGTTAAATAATCAAAAAACTGCCCCCATAAACTGCCCCCATGAGAGAGACCCCAAATGACCTAAACTGTGTGTGTGTGTGTGTGTGTGTGTGTGTGTGTGTTTGTGTCTTTATTTTTAGCTTGCTTGGACAAATATGTTGATTAAACACTGTCAATACTGGTAGCCTATGATATTAATATCCAGGGCTAAGTTTAAGATTTAAGACCATGGGCACTTCAGGGTTAGACCTCAGGTTTTCAAAATAGGATTATTGGCAATTCAAAAGTCAGATAATGATCAGGGAAAACACAAAATGGAGGAAGTAATGATAGACATTTGCTGAGGAATCATTAACCTCGGTCAAGCCGTGCTTCCTGTCCGGCCCGGGGGCGGAGCACCACCAGAACCACCACGCTAACGGCTATGTAGCTAAAGCCTTCACCACCACTGGCCTACTCATCTGTTGGTTCTCTCTCTCTCTCTCTCTCTCTCTCTCTCTCTCTCTCTCTCTCTCTCTCTCTCTCTCTCTCTCTCCCTGCAGCTATCTCTATCTATCTATCTCTTCCAATATGAGCCGAGCACAACATTAGGACTCAAAGTGTTTTAACACAGCTGTGGCCATGCAGCTTCAGGTTGCAGGTTGGCAGAATCTATTACACATCTCAGTTGATCCAGTGTGATTGCTTGCCTCCATGGTTGCAGCACCGCTGTGTTTGTGTGCCAATTTCTTTCATATCTGGCAACCCGGGGTACTCAGAGAAAAGCAGACACACAGACACACATTTTTAAAGTAGAACATACAGTATTTCGACTTGACTTCATTAATCTTAAATTATCTATCATGGTCATTTATAATTTAGTACAGTACATTTATTTGACATATAGGACCTTTAAAGGTTGTCTTTTTGGTTGTTCCTCAGCTGGGACACAGCAGGCCAGAAAGAGGAGGAGCTGGAAGTGTTTGATAAACACAACAAGCTCTAAAACAATGGGCTTATCAGCACATGGACGTTGTGTGCGTGATGTGGCCTCCACCCAGATACACGGGGGGGGGGGGTTATCTCTCTGTTTTGGAAACACTAACAAATGCTTTGTCTGTGATTGTTACCGATTTTGTTCTCACCACATATTCACTCTCTCTCTCTGAGAGAGAGAGAGAGAGAGAGAGAGAGAGAGAGAGAGAGAGAGAGAGAGAGAGAGAGAGAGAGAGAGAGAGAGAGAGAGAGAGAGAGAGAGAGAGAGAGAGAGAGAGAGAGAGAGAGAGAGAGAGAGAGAGAGAGAGAGAGAGAGAGAGGACGTGGCATTATATCATTATAGGACAAACACAGGTGTAGCCCATAACGCTAATTAGGGGTCTGCCCCCTTTTTGTGTACAATAGAGGACGAGTGGACAGTGGCGTAGGTGGTGATGAAGATTGTGATGATGATGACCATCACATGTTATCTTGTTGTAAACAAACAACCCCCCTCTGGTTGACCTGGCTTTCAACTATCTCTTATCTTGCATTTCAAGAGAGATTTAACATGCATGTCAGCCTATGGCAGAGGCTATAAATACCATCTGCGTTGCTACGTGCAAAGAGACCACAGATTCAGATAGAACTAATTGGTAAATGGCTTTTCTAAGCAGTGGCTACTCAAAGCGCTTAATTCAACTTGTCATTCCACTCCTTAAGCCTATCTGCCACTCACTCAAATAAAATAGTGTTTGTTAATCAGGATTATCCACAGCACAAAGTGTGTACTCTGTACGTCTAATGCACACACACGCTTTTTTCCCCCTTACTAATTCGATTTAATTAGATGTCATTGCATAGTAAAATACATCCATGCTCAGACAGACTTCACTGTTCATGTTAGGATGCGAGCATTGCTCGCATCCTAACATGAACAGTGAAGTCTGTCTGTGTGAGATATAATATTACCTAATCTAAATGGCTGAAATACAAATTGAATAGAAGCGATCTGGCCTTGAGGCGTTGCTGCTGTCTGCGGTTTGGATTAAACCGTCGAGAGCTTTCCGGCAACAAGCTGGCTGACTTACTCACCTGACGTACAGGTGAGGTGAGTGTTTCACGTGCAGCCTAGCTGATTGGCTGATTGGTGCCCACGAGCTCAAAAGAATAATTGAATATCAATGCGGTTAACTTTCAGCAGCCACCCCGGGTCCCATGGCGAGAACACACTGACTGCTTTAATGAGTTTCTTTATCGTCCTTCCGAGGCGCTTAAACATTCATGAGCTCCATAAACGCAGTGAATTGAGTCCGTAAATCATTTAGGTGATCTTCAGCTCCGGGTCTGTTCTCAAACCATCTCTATTTCAGCAGACACGACGCGTGTGATGAAAGATGAGGATAAAGCCTATGGTGCTGAATCTCATCAAATCAAATTAAATGGTCCAAACGGAAATCTGTTAAACGATACATTCAAATACCAATGAACTTTTACAACGAAACAAGTTTGAATTCGCCCAACAGTGCACTCAGTGCTTGGTTCGAATCATGAATAAATCATCTGGTGAACTCGATAGCGCCGCCTCCTCCTCCCTCTCCCTCCTCCTCCTCATCCCAGGCGGTGGGCGGGGTGTGCCAGCACCGCGCGCTGTGCTGCTTTATGTGTGTGTGTGTGTGTGTGTGTGTGTGTGTGTGTGTGTGTGTGTGTGTGTGTGTGTGTGTTGGGGGGGGTGGAGGATTGTCTCCTTGCTGCTGTGGAGTGACTGTAGTCGTATACCGGACTATCACGGGAACATGTGATGGCGGTGATGGCATGTGTGTCGTAGTAACGACCATCTGTGTGGAGAACCCCCAGCGACTTCCTCCACCCGCTGGGTATTATGTCCGACTGTAAAGAAGAGGGGGAGAAAAGTTCACCTGAAGTAGATCTCACACTATCACCGCAACGGCGTTATGGTAAATATACGCTATTTGTGTTTTTTAAGCTACGGCTACGGTTATGTTTACGGTTCGTGTTGCGCCACGTTACGTTATTACGGCAAACTAACAGGTACAGGGTTAGGGTTAGGTACAGGGTTGGGTTAGGTTAGTTACCCTAACCCAGGTACAGGGTTAGGTTAGGTACCCTAACCCAGGTACAGGGTTAGGTTAGTTACCCTAACCCAGGTACAGGGTTAGGTTAGGTACCCTAACCCAGGTACAGGGTTAGGTTAGTTACCCTAACCCAGGTACAGGGTTAGGTTAGGTACCCTAACCCAGGTACAGGGTTAGGTTAGTTACCCTAACCCAGGTACAGGGTTAGGTTAGGTTAGGTACCCTAACCCAGGTACAGGGTTAGGTTAGTTACCCTAACCCAGGTACAGGGTTAGGTTAGTTACCCTAACCCAGGTACAGGGTTAGGTTAGGTACCCTCACCCAGGTACAGGGTTAGGTTAGTTACCCTCACCCAGGTACAGGGTTAGGTTAGTTACCCTAACCCAGGTACAGGGTTAGGTTAGGTTAGTTACCCTAACCCAGGTACAGGGTTAGGTTAGTTACCCTAACCCAGGTACAGGGTTAGGTTAGGTTAGTTACCTTAACCCAGGTACAGGGTTAGGTTAGTTACCCTAACCCAGGTACAGGGTTAGGTTAGGTACCCTAACCCAGGTACAGGGTTAGGTTAGTTACCCTAACCCAGGTACAGGGTTAGGTTAGGTTAGGTACCCTAACCCAGGTACAGGGTTAGGTTAGGTTAGTTACCCTAACCCAGGTACAGGGTTAGGTTAGTTACCCTAACCCAGGTACAGGGTTAGGTTAGGTACCCTAACCCAGGTACATGGTTAGGTTAGGTACCCTAACCCAGGTACAGGGTTAGGTTAGGTACCCTAACCCAGGTACAGGGTTAGGTTAGGTTAGTTACCCTAACCCAGGTACAGGGTTAGGTTAGGTTAGTTACCCTAACCCAGGTACAGGTTTAGGTTAGGTTAGTTACCCTAGCCCAGGTACAGGGTTAGGTTAGGTACCCTAACTCAGGTACAGGGTTAGGTTAGGTTAGTTACCCTAACCCAGGTACAGGGTTAGGTTAGGTTAGTTACCTTAACCCAGGTACAGGGTTAGGTTAGTTACCCTAACCCAGGTACAGGGTTAGGTTAGTTACCCTAACCCAGGTACAGGGTTAGGTTAGTTACCCTAACCCAGGTACAAGGTTAGGTACCCTAACCCAGGTACATGGTTAGGTTAGGTTAGTTACCCTAACCCAGGTACAGGGTTAGGTTAGTTACCCTAACCCAGGTACAGGGTTAGGTTAGGTACCCTAACCCAGGTACAGGGTTAGGTTAGGTTAGTTACCCTAACCCAGGTACAGGGTTAGGTTAGGTTAGTTACCCTAACCCAGGTACAGGTTTAGGTTAGGTTAGTTACCCTAGCCCAGGTACAGGGTTAGGTTAGGTACCCTAACTCAGGTACAGGGTTAGGTTAGGTTAGTTACCCTAACCCAGGTACAGGGTTAGGTTAGGTTAGTTACCCTAACCCAGGTACAGGGTTAGGTTAGTTACCCTAACCCAGGTACAGGGTTAGGTTAGGTACCCTAACCCAGGTACAGGGTTAGGTTAGGTACCCTAACCCAGGTACAGGGTTAGGTTAGGTTAGTTACCCTAACCCAGGTACAGGGTTAGGTTAGGTTAGTTACCCTAACCCAGGTACAGGTTTAGGTTAGGTTAGTTACCCTAGCCCAGGTACAGGGTTAGGTTAGGTACCCTAACTCAGGTACAGGGTTAGGTTAGGTTAGTTACCCTAACCCAGGTACAGGGTTAGGTTAGGTTAGTTACCCTAACCCAGGTACAGGGTTAGGTTAGTTACCCTAACCCAGGTACAGGGTTAGGTTAGGTACCCTAACCCAGGTACAGGGTTAGGTTAGGTACCCTAACCCAGGTACAGGGTTAGGTTAGGTTAGGTACCCTAACCCAGGTACAGGGTTAGGTTAGGTTAGTTACCCTAGCCCAGGTACAGGGTTAGGTTAGGTACCCTAACTCAGGTACAGGGTTAGGTTAGGTTAGTTACCCTAACCCAGGTACAGGGTTAGGTTAGGTTAGTTACCTTAACCCAGGTACAGGGTTAGGTTAGTTACCCTAACCCAGGTACAGGGTTAGGTTAGGTACCCTAACCCAGGTACAGGGTTAGGTTAGGTACCCTAACCCAGGTACAGGGTTAGGTTAGTTACCCTAACCCAGGTACAGGGTTAGGTTAGGTTAGTTACCCTAACCCAGGTACAGGGTTAGGTTAGGTACCCTAACCCAGGTACATGGTTAGGTTAGGTTAGTTACCCTAACCCAGGTACAGGGTTAGGTTAGTTACCCTAACCCAGGTACAGGGTTAGGTTAGGTACCCTAACCCAGGTACAGGGTTAGGTTAGGTTAGTTACCCTAACCCAGGTACAGGGTTAGGTTAGGTTAGTTACCCTAACCCAGGTACAGGTTTAGGTTAGGTTAGTTACCCTAGCCCAGGTACAGGGTTAGGTTAGGTACCCTAACTCAGGTACAGGGTTAGGTTAGGTTAGTTACCCTAACCCAGGTACAGGGTTAGGTTAGGTTAGTTACCCTAACCCAGGTACAGGGTTAGGTTAGGTTAGTTACCCTAACCCAGGTACAGGTTTAGGTTAGGTTAGTTACCCTAGCCCAGGTACAGGGTTAGGTTAGGTACCCTAACCCAGGTACAGGGTTAGGTTAGGTTAGTTACCCTAACCCAGGTACAGGGTTAGGTTAGGTTAGTTACCCTAACCCAGGTACAGGGTTAGGTTAGGTACCCTAACTCAGGTACAGGGTTAGGTTAGGTTAGTTACCCTAACCCAGGTACAGGGTTAGGTTAGGTTAGGTACCCTAACCCAGGTACAGGGTTAGGTTAGTTACCCTAACCCAGGTACAGGGTTAGGTTAGGTTAGGTACCCTAACCCAGGTACAGGGTTAGGTTAGGTTAGTTACCCTAACCCAGGTACAGGGTTAGGTTAGGTTAGGTACCCTAACCCAGGTACAGGGTTAGGTTAGGTTAGGTACCCTAACCCAGGTACAGGGTTAGGTTAGGTTAGTTACCCTAACCCAGGTACAGGGTTAGGTTAGGTTAGTTACCCTAACCCAGGTACAGGGTTAGGTTAGGTACCCTAACCCAGGTACAGGGTTAGGTTAGGTTAGTTACCCTAACCCAGGTACAGGGTTAGGTTAGGTTAGTTACCCTAACCCAGGTACAGGGTTAGGTTAGTTACCCTAACCCAGGTACAGGGTTAGGTTAGGTACCCTAACCCAGGTACAGGGTTAGGTTAGGTTAGGTACCCTAACCCAGGTACAGGGTTAGGTTAGTTACCCTAACCCAGGTACAGGGTTAGGTTAGGTACCCTAACTCAGGTACAGGGTTAGGTTAGGTTAGTTACCCTAACCCAGGTACAGGGTTAGGTTAGGTTAGGTACCCTAACCCAGGTACAGGGTTAGGTTAGGTTAGGTACCCTAACCCAGGTACAGGGTTAGGTTAGGTACCCTAACCCAGGTACAGGGTTAGGTTAGGTTAGTTACCCTAACCCAGGTACAGGGTTAGGTTAGGTTAGTTACCCTAACCCAGGTACAGGGTTAGGTTAGGTTAGGTACCCTAACCCAGGTACAGGGTTAGGTTAGGTTAGGTACCCTAACCCAGGTACAGGGTTAGGTTAGGTTAGGTACCCTAACTCAGGTACAGGGTTAGGTTAGGTTAGGTACCCTAACCTAACCTAACCCTGTACCTGGGTTAGGTTAGTTACCCTAACCCAGGTACAGGGTTAGGTTAGGTACCCTAACCCAGGTACAGGGTTAGGTTAGGTTAGTTACCCTAACCCAGGTACAGGGTTAGGTTAGGTTAGGTACCCTAACCCAGGTACAGGGTTAGGTTAGGTTAGGTACCCTAACCTAACCTAACCTAACCCTAACCCAGGTACAGGGTTAGGTTAGGTAACCTAACCCAGGTACAGGGTTAGGTTAGGTACCCTAACCCAGGTACAGGGTTAGGTTAGTTACCCTAACCCAGGTACAGGGTTAGGTTAGTTACCCTAACCCAGGTACAGGGTTAGGTTAGGTAACCTAACCCAGGTACAGGGTTAGGTTAGGTACCCTAACCCAGGTACAGGGTTAGGTTAGTTACCCTAACCCAGGTACAGGGTTAGGTTAGGTACCCTAACCCAGGTACAGGGTTAGGTTAGGTTAGGTACCCTAACCAGGTACAGGGTTAGGTTAGGTTAGGTACCCTAACCTAACCTAACCCTGTACCTGGGTTAGGTTAGTTACCCTAACCCAGGTACAGGGTTAGGTTAGGTACCCTAACCCAGGTACAGGGTTAGGTTAGGTTAGTTACCCTAACCCAGGTACAGGGTTAGGTTAGGTTAGGTACCCTAACCCAGGTACAGGGTTAGGTTAGGTTAGGTACCTAACCTAACCTAACCTAACCCAGGTACAGGGTTAGGTTAGGTAACCTAACCCAGGTACAGGGTTAGGTTAGGTACCCTAACCCAGGTACAGGGTTAGGTTAGGTACCCTAACCCAGGTACAGGGTTAGGTTAGGTTAGGTACCCTAACCTAACCTAACCTAACCTAACCAGGTACAGGGTTAGGTTAGGTAACCTAACCCAGGTACAGGGTTAGGTTAGGTACCCTAACCCAGGTACAGGGTTAGGTTAGGTTAGTTACCCTAACCCAGGTACAGGGTTAGGTTAGGTTAGTTAACCTAACCCAGGTACAGGGTTAGGTTAGGTTAGGTACCCTAACCCAGGTACAGCCACACCACGCTCACGTTGAGACTTGTCGATGTGGACTTTTTGTTGTGTTTTGTGGAGAGTCCTTCATTGTTGCTGCTCTAAAATACACATATACTATATACACAGTTGAGATATATAGATATATATATATCTATATATCTCAACTGTTATTCTGTTAATATATATTGTTGAAGACAAGAGGTCACATATTCAGATCTGGTTGACAACTCAATCTAGTACACGGATCTCCGCCCTTAGGAATCTCTCAGCAAGCTTTCCGTGTAATAACTTTGAGTTGGAAAAAAAAGAAATATAATGAATAGTACCAGTCATATTATAATACATTCTCATAGACAGAAAATGTATAATAAATGGAATTTGGAAGAAACATCCATGACCAGTGAAGTGTGTGTGTGTGTGTGTGTGTGTTAGGGCTGTGCCATATCGTTTATCGCGATAAGTCCTCCCCACGATAAGTATTTTGTCATACCGCGGTAATGACGATAATTAATGACGTGTTTACATATGCGACAAACGGCGTCAAATGGCGTTTGCATTTTCACTGGAATTGGCTTCTATTCACGCTATCATATCACTCCTCGAGTAGTCCCGTTCATCATATCACTCCGCGAGTCGTCCCGTTCACTTTTCCTGACGGAAAATACTGACTTGCTGATAGAATTGCTGAATTGTTTGCGCCAGTTGCCAAGCAACGCCTCAACTTCGGAGAACTATTTTTTTCTCCGCGGAAGTAAATCATAATAAGTCGGGACCGACGACCGACTTATTAATGAGCGTTCCGTTCATTATCCCTTACGTATTTGATGATGGTAAGGATTAAGATTATTTTAATTTTATTTTGGTCATTTATCGTCATTTATCGTTATCGCAATAAATACCATGAAATATCGTGATATAGTTTTAAGTCCATATCGCCCAGCCCTAGTGTGTGTGCAGATCTTGAACAGTTCAGTTGACCGACTTGAGACAATCACATGTCCAGGTGTGTGATTCCCACTGTAGTTAGTTCATTAATGCAGTCTTAAGTTAATGTCAGTGATACAAAACAAACCCCATTCAATATGTTTGCCTGCCACAAAGCTACAGGAAACAAAAGTGACGATTCATGAAAACAACTGAAACCCAATATGGTGAATCCGTGCCCTTGTGGTCCATACATCTCTCTCTCTCTCTCTCTCTCTCTCTCTCTGAACATGTTTTAGTATCCGCAAGAGCCATCGATACATTTTCAAATGTATGGGAGGGGGGGGGGGGGTTACTCTGTATTATTTGATGACAGTGAAAGGTCAACTGCTGAAACGGCTGGCTGTGTTTACATGGATGAAGACATTCAGCTGTGTTCAAGAGTACTGTGTGTGTGGAAGAGGATGTTCTATTCGTTCCACTGCTCCTGTGGCGTTTCCCCAGGGGCGTGCTTATTTTAAGAGCCTTGTTGTTTCCTGAACTCTTCGCTGGGGAGGGGTCTCTCTCTCGCTCTCGCTCTCTCTCCTCCTCTCTGTCTCTCTCTCTGTCTGTCTCTCTCTCTTTTGACTGCCCAAGGCCTGAGCCGCCTCCGCAGTGCTGAAGTCATTGGACTCTAGGCGTGAGACAGTGGTGGGAGGGTGGTTTGTTTGTTGGAAGATGCATCTGTCACACCAGACGAGTTTAGTGTGTGTGTGTGTGTGTGTGTGTGTGTGTGTGTGTGTGTGTGTGTGTGTGTGTGTGTGTGTGTGTGTGTGTGTGTGTGTGTGTGTGTGTGTGTGTGTGTGTGTGTGTGTGTGTGTGTGTGTGTGTGTGTGTGTGTGTGGTGTGTGTGTGTGTGTGTGTGGCCCCCCGGGGATGGATTTCCTCTTGGAACATCAACATAGTATTGGAACAGAAGGAGTGTGAGCGTGCAGCAGTGGCCCCATGGCATCGCCACGGACAACCATATGGTGATTTTCTTTTTACTGTAATCCTTGGTCTGCATTTTCTCAGAACCGACCAGCGTGCTTTACGGCCCCAAGCTAACGCATGGGATACAAACACATGCACACACACACGTCTGTCTGCCTCTATAAGATACTGATGAGCAGAGTGTTATCCAGGATGAGAGAGGGGCAGTGGGGGGGGGAGGCAAAAGACCCTCGTCGTATCATTAGACACACTTCAGACACATTATGGCACATTGTGGGTCGGCTCTATAGCATCTGTTGCCAGGGAAACGGAACAAGTCCTGGGATCTCTCTCTCTCTCGCTCTCTCATTCTCTCTTTGCCACTGTTTTACCAGCTGAGCCACACACACACACACACACACACACATACACATACACACACACACACACTTGGATTAAAGATTGAACTGGGCTAAGCTTGCAGTGAGCACACACACACACTGACGACGCAAGGGCCATGCCTGAGTGTGTAAGTAACACAGCCCAGATTAGCACACACAAATGCTGGGGCCAAAGAAACATGCACACCACGCACGTACACACACATGCACACGTCAGTGTAAAGCTGCTTCGTTGCTTTACCTCATAGAGGGTTTTATATCTCTGGCAGTGATTAGATGTCTGTCCTGGACGTGGTTCGCTGACTCCCCTTCGACCAACCCTGCAGACACTCCATCATAGTGATGGGTAGTGATCCATGCAGCACCCCATTTTCCCATCCGTTACACATCATCCATCCGCATCTGCATCCGTTTTTAATTGCCTTGTGTATGGAGTGAGTTTTGGTTGATGGCTGGTCGAAGCAGCCTCACCTGGCCTGAGTCTGGCTGATAAGAGTCTTTTGTGTATAGTATTTGTATGCGTATAGTATTTTTATAGTATTGTTTTAGAAATTCATACTACGGGAGGAAATGGGGAGTAAGCATTCTATTGTACTGGTTGCAAATGGCAAATAAAACATCTTGTATCTTGTATCTGGGGCTGTCCTGCCAACATAGCCCCTCATGTGTGTCGGGGGGGGGGGCATTCATGCTTGGCAGAGGAGAAACTGCCACACTATTGATTAAGGTTAACATACTGCCCGAAATCATTTTTATCATAT
Organism: Muraenolepis orangiensis; assembly: GCA_027704905.1. Classification (NCBI taxonomy): domain Eukaryota; kingdom Metazoa; phylum Chordata; class Actinopteri; order Gadiformes; family Muraenolepididae; genus Muraenolepis; species Muraenolepis orangiensis. The sequence goes on along the minus strand of CM051022.1, from coordinate 142,324 downwards.
GGAAACCCCCCCCCCCATATCATATTTTAATCGACAATATACTCCTGCTCATATACTGCATAGCTTTGATCCAGAGGCTGTTTGAGGCCTGAGACAGGAGGTTTGGTGACTACTTTCTTCTTCTTTTTGGAGGTGGTCTTTAGGAGAGAGCAAAGGACTGCTGGGTGACCTGGAGCAGCGGAAATCCCAACCTTTCCTCCCTGCTTTGATGAAGGGAAGCTTCTATTGGGTGCCAAGAATCTCTCTCTCTCTCTCTCTCTCTCTCTCTCTCTCTCTCTCTCTCTCTCTCTCTCTCTCTCTCTCTCTCTCTCTCTCTCTCTCTCTCTCTCTCTCTCTCTCTCTCTCTCTCTCTCTCTCTCTCTCTTCCCCCCCCTGCCTGTGTTGGTCATGACTACCTCGTCCCACCCTCCGTAGGGGTCTTGTCAATTGCACCCCAGGGATGGAACTCTCTCTCTCCCGTTCAAGGCTCTCTTGTTCTCTGAAAACAACCTCCGTCTTGGAGAACAAAAACTAAAAAATGTGAATTGTTTTTTTACTGCCTTTGTTTTTCCACATTTTAATGACATTGGAGTTGTGATTTATTTATACATTTGCATGAGGACATGTGACATGTTGGCGACCTCAACTGTAACTTGGGTGTGCATCTGGTTCCACACATGTTTGTCTCAATCGCATGGTATAAAATATATATAAAATATATATAATGTGGCCTGAAACAATACACAAGAATTGTTAATAAAAATGTATTAACAAAAATCATGAACTTATATTCTACCTCTAACCTCTAAACCTCTATGACATTCCATTGCTTGGCAACCCAGTCTGTGCAAGCACAGAAACGACAACAAATCAGTATCTCAGCCATCTTACAGGTTCATAAAACCTCAACAGGTCTGGTGTCTACATCAACTTGATTTAAAAAATCAACAGATTCAGATATTCAGAATTCAGTAACCAAGGTAGCATGTTTGTTCCTCCTTTTTGTTTTGTCTGACCAACAGACCAAATTATATACATTGAATCAAAAACTGGAACCAGTTTCTTAAATACAATTTACTCAATTTATTGACTTTTTAGTTTGAGGTTTGATTCCACTTTTGATAGGCTTTATCTCTAAACCAACACCAGCTGAAGATTATTGTTGTTTTTTGATACAACCATCAAGCTTAACAGACATGTTGGTGATCATTTAAAGTAAACAAACATAAATATAAATAGCGTGGATACATTTTACAGGAGACCCCTGTGCATCTGTGTTGATGAGCATTGAGAAAATCATAAAAAGAGAAGACGGCAAGGATAATAACAGCTCCACCCACTTTGCAGCTCAACTTACTGGACCCTGCAATACCCAACTAAATATTGTCTTACAAATATGCACTGATGGCCTCTCTTAGGTGCTGTACAAGTTCACAGCCTTATTGGGATCTGTTGGAGTCAGCTGGGACTCGACCATGATGATATTGCACAGTTCATGAATATCTGGATTGCACAGTGTGTGTGTGTGTGTGGACCCATATGCATATACATATGTGTGTATATATATATATATATATATATATATATATATATATGTGTGTGTGTGTGTGTGTGTGTGTGTGTGTGTGTGTGTGTGTGTGTGTGTGTGTGTGTGTGTGTGTGTGTGTGTGTGTGTGTGTGTGTGTGTGTGTGTGTGTGTGTGTGTGTGTGTGTGTGTACAGGGGTTTTGCTGTAAACCAGGCAAATACTCAGAATGCTCACAAACTCTCTCTCACTAATGTTTCACTTTTTTTATTATTTTTATTTGACTGTGCGTGAGAAAAAGCCCAGAGTGCATAATTATGCCTTTTTTATTCTTCCAACTTGAAATGTTTAAGCAAATGATAACACTGAGAACAACAATATCATCTGTCTTTCATCTTTTTCTCAATGGACTCACCTTCTCTCCCGCCTATGTCTCTCAGTCTACATGATCTTTTTTAAATCAAAGCATGGGATGTTTTGGCTGGCTGGGCACCACGTCGGCGGGTAGAGCGCTAACGCCAGAGATGGCTGCATGACTCATGAGAAATGAATGCAGGCCTTTACTGGGGTAGGCTGAGGACGTTTCACAAGCTGGCACTAGAGTCGCCATCGCTTCCTTTAAAGGGTTACATTCAGGGTGTGGGAGCGTTTGAGATGCCCATCACGTTGGTATATATATATGTATGTATGTGTGTGTATGTATGTATATATATATGCACCATGCATTATTCAGTTCCCCTGCTCTCCACTGTCAAGTATAGCCTACTTTTCTGGGTTCCTATTCTATGGATAAGCAGATGAGGGGTGTGTGTGTGTGTGTGTGTGTGTGTGTGTGTGTGTGTGTGTGTGTGTGTGTGTGTGTGTGTGTGTGTGTGTGTGTGTGTGTGTGTGTGTGTGTGTGTGTGTGTGTGTGTGTGTGTGTGTGTGTGTGTGTGTGTGTGTGTGTGTGTGTGTGTGTGTGTGTTCAACCATGTTGACCTGTGTGTTAATCTTAATTGCCTGATTATAGACCTGTGTGTGGGACCCGATACCAGAGAGCATATAGTATTTTGATGTGTGTGTGTGCACTTGCATTCACGTCTGTGTGTTTACTTTGCCCATGCGCGTGTTTGCCTGTGAGTGCGTTTCTTTGACATGTTAAGAGTTGTGTTCCCGCCTGTCGCCAGCCCCCCCCCTCCCCACCAAGCTCTGTTAGAGAGAGAGAGGAAGAGATGAAGGTGGAGAGAGCTGAAGGTAGGGAGAGAAAATGGGGGAGGGAGGGAGAGGGTGAGATGGAGAGAGAAAGAGAGAGATGCAGACACGTTTCCATTCATTTTGTTGCGTGTTATATAGATATATTTTACCCGCTTTACTTTGTGGTTCGTAAAGCGTGTACAATAATTAAGTTACTACGGTTTTAAGGTTTTCTTATCTGTTGGTCAGGGCATCTCTTCAGCACTGCAGTACTTCATAAATAAGAGTGTTCTAATTTTACGTATAAATACGTATAAAAAAATTGCAGCTACTGCCATTTAGATATTGCACTCGGCCATATTGCGATTTCCATAATTACTGTTAATTACTGTTCAGGCGTTATGTGTTGATTTGATCAGATTAATAAGTTCATCCTCATCACATTGTTATTCTCAGCAGGTCTTCCTGGCTCTCTGCTGGCCGTCTGCAGCCGATATGTTGGATGTGTGCAGACAGTCAATGAGCTGGGCGTCTGTCATTTACCCCATTTGTCTGTTTGATGTTTTGGCGTGAAGTCGGAGTCGGATCAATCTGGAACCGTGTGGGTCATCCATGTGTCTTTGGCCAAAAATATCCAGAGATGATCACAGTTTTAGGACACGTGGCAGCAGGCCTGATGTGTAAATAGAGGAGACGCAAAGGCCAAATTATGACTATACTGTCCGTTTTTGGTATCTTCATTGTGTGTGTGTGTGTGTGTGTGTGTGTGTGTGTGTGTGTGTGTGTGTGTGTGTGTGTGTGTGTGTGTGTGTGTGTGTGTGTGTGTGTGTGTGTGTGTGTGTGTGTGTGTGTGTGTGTGTGTGTGTGTGTGTGTGTGTGTGTGTGTGGTGTACATAAGTTGAAAGTATGGCATGGGACTAATACTAGTTTTCATTTCCGTTTCAAACGTCATTATTTGATCATTTGAAGGGCGTATCTTCTCATGGCACTTAATTCATAGTAATGAAATTCCTAAATGACAGTAACTCCTTTTACACAATTCATTTTAGTAATTCAAATGGTCAGTAGATGTAAACACAAAATGAAATGGCAAGTCATTAACGTTTGTCTTTGTATACAACACCTAGTTCTGGGTACTTATAGAAGTATATGTTGTATACATTTAAAGAACAACTGGAGTTGAACTCTTCTTTCTCAGGTTTCTTCCTTTTCTTTACCAGATTTGGGAACGTTTCCCTTTTCCTTTCCAAGGGGCTCCGTGTAAGCTCTGGGGGATAAGGAAACATTTATCAATTGTCTCCAGAAAACTTGAATGTCAATTTAACTGAAGTCAGGGGTGTTGGAAGAAGAACTGTTGTATTGTATTTTACAGCCAAAAAGGGTTAGCCGTACTACACCTGAAGGTTTCCTGACACCGGGTAACGTTTGACAATTGATCTTTAAAAAAATGTGTGGTTGTGAATATTGGGGCCTCATTACACACTGTGATGGTGAGCTGTCCTAGCGGGATCTTGGTCATTACACACTGTGATGGTGAGCTGTCCTAGCGGGATCTTGGTCATTACACACTGTCATGGTGAGCTGTCCTAGCGGGATCTTGGTCATTACACACTGTCATGGTGAGCTGTCCTAGCGGGATCTTGGTCAATACACACTGTCATGTTGAGCTGTCCTAGCGGGATCTTGGTCATTACACACTGTCATGGTGAGCTGTCCTAGCGGGATCTTGGTCATTACACACTGTCATGGTGAGCTGTCCTAGCGGGATCTTGGTCATTACACACTGTCATGGTGAGCTGTCTTAACGGGATCGGCTGCCCCAGCTCGAACTAAACATTGAGGTTCAGGATACTTTAGTCCTGGTGGGGGGTGGGCCTTGATTCTGCAACAAAATATAAAAACAAGTGCATATATGTAAAATGTGTGCGTGTGTGTGCAGTCGGACCGCAGCGTTTTCGATGGGTCTAACTCCCTCAGTGTCCCCGTGCCCATGCGTCGGGGGGGCTCCGAGTCCAACCTGGATGCGGTGGACAGCGGCGGCGAGGGGGGCGTGGGCCTGGACTTCACCAAGGGGGCGTTGGCCCTGGACGTCCTGCAGCAGAAGATCCTCAAGGTCAGAGGTCAATCCACGCGAAAACACACACACACCGGGAGACCTCGTAGTCTTTTACAATTGAAGGGGGGGAGGAGATCAACACGGGGTTGTATTGAAAGGGGGGGGGGGGTTGGGGTGGAGGAGGGAGGAGGGAGGAGGGAAGGGGGTTGGTTTGGGGTGGAGGAGGGAGGAGGGAGGAGGGAAGGGGGTTGGGGTGGAGGAGGGAGGAGAGAAGGGGGTTGGTTTGGGGTGGAGGAGGGAGGAGAGAAGGGGGTTGGTTTGGGGTGAAGGGGGAAGTTGGGGAGGGTGGTGGTGGTGGGAGGGTAGATACAAGATTTCTATTGGCCATTTGTAACAAGTACATAGGAATGAATCTTAGTATAAATCTTAAAAACGACACCATAAAAATGATATATACAATAAAATAAACAGAGCATAAAAGAGCAGCAAAATGACTTAAATGATATGTACCGTATTGACCCGAATATAAGACGACCCCGATTATAAGACGACCCCTATTTTTCAAGACTCATTTTTGGAAAAAAACATTCTTTTTTTTTTTTGAAGACCAAATCTTTTTTTTATAAAGAAAATCATTTGATTTGAAAATAATGATAACACACATCACACATTGTGTTCAAATTTGCCTAACTTGGCAAACAAAAACAAAACAGGCTACATAGATTGCAATGAAACAGTAGTTCAATAAAACGGTAGTGCAATAAAATAGTAGAGCAATGAAACAGTGCAAAATTTCAGAACATCAGTCTATTGGTCACATCACGTCTTCTCATTCAGCTCGTCTTCTACATCGCTGGTTGTTCGCTCTCACTCCCGCTATCGTCACTCACGATGTCTGCTTCCCCGTCTCCTCCCACATCACGTCATCCTCGCTGTCTCCTCCCACATCACGTCCATGGCATTTGATACGCAGCATTTCTTAACCCATTAATGATGCTTTCTGGGGAAACGTCAGCCCATGCTTGCAAGATCCATTCACAGAGCAAACGTACTGCAGGCTTTTGGATTTTTCCAGACGGTGTCAGTGCGTGATTAGCAGCCAGGAGCCACTCTGTGGATCTCTTGCGCAGATTAACCTTGAATGGTTTGTTAACGACCACATCCAACACCTGCAGCTGGCTTGTCATTCCGCCCGGTATGATCACTAGGTCACCATTCAACTCTTTCACTTGCTTTTTGACTGGCTCAGTCAAGTGTCCACGGAAAGCATCCAGAATCAACATGTTCCTCTTCTTTCTGAGTCCCCCACGCCGTCTGCCCCACATAACCTTGAGCCAGTCCACCACAAGCTCCGTCTCCATCCAGCCCTTTGCCTGGGCACTACGATGCCAGCTGGCACTGCCTCTTTAGGTACAGTCTTGCGTTTTAAAACCACGTACGGGGTTTTGTCCCATCTGCAAGGCGCGTTAACATGACCGTTACTCGGCTCTTCTCGTTTCCAGTAGACTTCACAATCACTGATTTGTCGCCTTTCTTATGCACAGTGACAGATGTTGGCATGTCAAAATACACAGGCGTTTGATCAGCATTGCCCATCTCATCAAAGGGTATGAGTGCTTCTTCCTTAACTTTATCACATATCGCTGATAAGACAGTAGCTTCTCTCTGAAGTCTGAGGGCAGGCGCTGGGCAAGGCTTGTCCTGCGTCGCAATGACAGCCTGTTACGCGACATCATTCTTCTACACCAGCTCATGCTAGCTTTGAACTCGGTGGGTGGTATGTTGAGCTCTTTGGCGATTTCCAAGGCTTTCAGCTGTATGACAGCTCTGGTAATTGGCATACCTTCATTAGGTACCGCGGAAGGCTTTCCTCTGACTGTTAACATTTGTTAGACGGTCTTGTTGGGCCATCTTCTAACGTTACACTCAGTTACACCATACTTCTTTGCTGCTCGACAGTTGTTTGATGTCTCTGCTTCGTTTATCACCATTTTCTTAAAATTGGCATCGTAACTTCGTCTCTCCTGTTTATTAACTTGCCCTACTTTTGAGCCACTTTTTTCAAGTTGGTCGCTGTGTCTCTCCATTTCTATCTCTCCAGGTAACTGTTTTTATGTACTGTTACTTTAAGACTGAGTTACTTTACGTGTCGCGCGGTGTCTCGGAACACTCGTTTGGCACGATCTGTTGTTGTGCAATTACATGTGCAATTACGGTACATCGAAAAGTCTAAACCCCGATTATAAGACGACCCCTCTTTTTCAGATTTTATTTCTAGGAAAAAAACCCCGTCTTATATTCTGGTCAATACGGTACATGTTTTTAGTTGTTTTACTAAAATCTTTAAAAGCTTTTAAAGTGCCAGTAGTGCAGCAGCATCATGAATACAGTGCAGTACAGTGCAGTAACTATGATGAGTCTAGAAAGTCCAGCAAAGTATGTAATTGTAATGTTAATGACAATGTTATGAAAGTGGCAGCACTCCTAGCAGTTCAGTAGGTCACTGCCTGTGGATAAAAACTATCCTTAAACCTGGTAGTCCTTGCTGTACGGATGCTGCGCAACCGGGAACCAGACGGTAAGAGGAAGAAGAGATGGAGCCCAGGGTGGTTGCGGTCCTTCATGATGGAGATGGCCTTCATGGGTGGGGGTGAGATTGTGGTGGTGCTGGAGGAGGTGAAGGGAAGGGGCTTAATGGGGGAAGGCGGAGAGAGGTGGTAGTGGGGAGGGAGGGAGGGAGTGAGAGAGAGAGGGAGGATGTGTTGTGTGTTTAAGTTCTGGATTCTCTATTGGCATCATATGAGAGTCATTTAGGGTTGGGGGGGAGGGTCCTGTGACTTCCTCACGGCATCACCTGATCACCCTGTCCTTCTCCGTCTCTGTGCCCGGGTTTGTATAGGGAGAAGAGGGGTGGTGGGTTGTTGAGAGCAAGTGGAGGTCATTGCTTTGTGTTGTTGTTCTATCTTCTCGCAACAATGTCCTCATACATCTGACTCACTGGACTGAACCAAAAATAACACAAGTATCACACAATTTTCATAACAACGACCACAACTTGGCTGGTGAACCTTTAATGGGACGCCTATGTAGATTGGTTGGTCTGACCCACGTTTGCATAGTTCCAACTTTTAACAAACCTTTAGAGAAAAGACGGAGGTCCCTCCATTCTCTCAGCCAAATGTCAACACAGTACAGAGAATGGATTGGCACTAAATTGGCACTCGAACAAAAAATGGATCAGGCAAATTCTAAGCAGGTATTTATTTATCATTCATCTGTTGTCCGACGGCAGGTGACGGAGCAGATCAAGGTGGAGCAGACAGCGCGCGACCAGAACGTGGCCGAGTACCTCAAGCTGGTCAACAATGCCGACAAGCAGCAGGTGGGCCGTATCCGCCAGGTGTTCGAGAAGAAGAACCAGAAGTCCGCGCACGCTGTGGCACGGCTACAGCGCAAGCTGGAGCAGTACCACAGGCGCATGAAGGATGCCGAGTGCAGCACCGGCGGAAGCGCTAGCGGCGGGAGTAGCAGCGGCGGAGGACAGAAGGAATCCGGGAGCCACAGCAAGGAGGGAAGCCTCCGTGATGTGAGCACCGCGGGACGCCACCAGCACCCATCCCTGGAAAAGGTGAAGACGGTGGGTCCCGGCGTGTCCCTTTCCCCACCATTCTTCTTCAACAAGTCGCGGGAGATCGCCAACCTGATCCGCAACAAGTTCGGCAGTGCCGACAACATCGCGCACCTCAAGAGCTCCCTGGAGACGGGGGCGGGGGGCGGGGGTGGGCTGCAGGCCGGGGGAGGCGGGGCCGCCCGGGCCCTCAGCGGCAGCGCCAACACTGTGGCGTCCAAGGCCAAGTACGGCGCCAGCGACGACGACGAGTGCTGCTCCACGGGCACGTCGGCATCGGCCGACTCCGACGGCAACCGAGGCTCGGGGGCGGGGTCGACTGGTCGGCCCGACCCCCACGGCGCCCGGCTGGGGGAGGTGCTGGAGGTGGTGCGGGAGATCAGAGAGGCCCAGGCGCAGCTGGTGGAGGACATGGAGGCCATGAGGACACGGTTCAAGCAGGACTACGGCTACTTTACCCAGACCATACAGGAGGAGAGATACCGGTGAGTTGGGGTGGGGCAAAACACATGCATGCACGCATGCAGGCAAGCAAGCACGCACACACTCTCGCACGTACTGTTTTTAGTTTACCTTTTCTAACGTATCCTAATTGTTTTCAAATGTCTCGGGATATTAAGATGGGCGAAGCTGATAATGACAACGCAGTTTTTTGTTATTTATAATTTTTATCTTGACTATCTTTGCACAGAAAGTTTGCAGCACGTTCATTTATGACTTTTGCACACTTCTGGAGATCAGATCCACAGTCGCTCTTTCGACTCGGACCCTCCACACTGCCCTTTCCCACCTGGAGGGAAAGAACTGTTATGTGCGAATGCTGTTTGTGGACTACAGCTCAGCGTTCAACACGATAGTTCCTGCCAAGCTCGACACCAAGCTTAGAGGTCTAGGCGTGCCCCCATCCACGTGCAGCTGGATACTGGACCTCCTGTCGGACCGCCGCCAGGTGGTGAGGATGGGCAGCACCACCTCAGAGCCATTGACCCTCAACTGAGCTGAGCCCTCTCCTCTACTCCCTCTACACCCACGACTGTATGGCTATGCACAGCTCCAACGTCATCATCAAGTTTGCTGACGACACAACAGTGATGGGCCTGATCGCCGACGAGACAGCCTACAGGGAGGAGGTTGGATCGCTGGAGCAGTGGTGCCAGGAGAACAGCCTCGCCCTCAACGTCAAGAAGACCAAGGAGCTGATCGTGGACTACAGAAAGCAGAGAGGAGAGCACGGCCCCATCTCCATTGACGGTGTCGCAGTATAGAGGTTCAGCAGCTTCAAGTTCCTCGGCGTGCACATCTCCAAGGACCTCACATGGTCCACGCACACCACACGTGGTGAAAAGGGCCCAACAACGCCTGTATTTCCTCAGGTGTCTGAGGAAATGGTAGGGGAACTGCACCGCCCTCGAGCGCAGAGCGCTGCAAAGGGTGGTGGGACGGCCCCGTGTATCGTTGGAGGTGAGCTCCCCTCCCTCCTGGATATATACAACCAGCGGTGCGTGGCCAAGGCCAAACGCATCATAAAAGACAATGCCCAGACTTTCACCGTCAGGCAGGCGATACCGCAGTATCAAGTGCCGCACAAATAGACTAAGAGATATCTTCCACAGTCAGGCCATCAGGCTGCTGAACAAGGGTGTATAGCATATAACAATGTAGATTTTATTACATTGATTTATATATATTGCTCTTTTTTTGTTCTAATATATTGCATTTCATATATGCACTTTTATATTTTTATATATTTAACTTTATACAGTTTGTACTTTTTACTTCTTTTTTTATTCTATTATTTTTATAACTGCTGTCTGTCGTCGGGTTTTGCACATAAGATTTTCACCCATTGCTTATACGTATAACTTTGATGTGACAATAAACTTGACTTGACTTGGCTTGATCATCATTGTCATTATCAGTTTAGTTTGTCGAACACCCACAGAGAACACTCGATTCTGAGGTTCCTTGGTACTTTGACGCATGCTGAGAGGAACATCATTTATCTATTGAAAATACCAAACATTTCCCAGCTTCTAGCTTCAGCAATGATGATAATAGTGAGTCAATTCAACTCAGTAGCACATAGTACCATGGGTTGAGTGGGAGTTGACCACAAGCCTTCAAAAAAGTTTTGGCTTCATCATTAGCCAAATTTGTTTTTCCAAGCGCTCTTTTTTTTTTAATCTACACGCCTGTGTAAGACTCGCGCTACAGTGTTTAGTCTGTATACACACACACACACACACACACACACACACACACACACACACTCCAGACCACTTTGTGACGTCAACCAGGGGCAAGGAATCAGACAGCTGAATTTTAATCATGGCTGTGGCACGGCTAACTGCACACACACACATGCACAAACACTCGAACATGCACACACACACACATGCACACACCCGCACCAACACACACACATGCACACACCCGCACAAACAAACACACAAACACACACACACACACACACACACATGCACAAACATGCAAACACACACACATGCAAACACAAACTTCCTTCCTTTTACACTGTTTTCTTTGTGCTTCCACCGACTCCCAGCCATGACAAACGTATTTTCTAACATCTGGAGACGCCAATGTAGGCTGGGGGGCACCTCGGCAGCACTGCAGTACCTAGGTTCTAATGGCGTCATAAATGGAGATTAACACACTCGGTCCTGATCAAGTGTTGTCTCTCTGTGTCCACTGCTCAGATATGAGCGCCTGGAGGACCAGCTGAACGACCTGACGGAGCTCCACCAGAACGAGACCACCAACCTGAAGCAGGAGCTGGCCAGCATCGAGGAGAAGGTGGCCTACCAGGCCTACGAGAGAGCCCGGGACATCCAGGTACTGCGGGGGGGGGGGGGCAGAGTAGCATCAGACTATCTGATAGGGTGCGGATGAATGTTTATTTATATATACTGTATATATGCACCTTTCCTCACAATCAAGGACACTACAAAGACAGATAAAATAAATGTATATTCAAGCACAATAATGACACACAGCCCTCTTTTTGTATTACGTATCATTATTTATTATTTTGTATTACAGGTATTATGTCGGCTGGGTGACAGTTTATTTTGACGGTTACCATATTGAGATTCTTGAAATATTTGAGTTTCACTTTTTTCTAAACAAAAGATCCCAAAACAAAAAGCTATATTATATACATAATATATATTTTTTATATATATTTAATAAAGCCTATTAAAAATAAGATGGTAACAACCATTTTTATCTTCTTGATTCTGCTGTGACTCATGGCAGTACCCTGCCCGGCCGGCTCTGCTGGCAAGGAATGTCAATCAGGAATACATATGGCTTCTGCTGTTTTGGTGTGAGAGAGAAGTGTGAGAGAGAGGTTTAACCTTGTAAATACCTCCAGGCCCATTGCCAGGAAGTCTTCACACTGTGCTGCTATTAACTAACTAACTGTCTGTCTGTGTGTGTCTTCTGTCTGTGTATCTGTGTGTATGTCTGTTTCGGTGTGTGTATGCGTGCACACGCAGGAGGCGCTGGAGTCGTGCCAGACGCGCGTCTCCAAGCTGGAGCTCCAGCAGCAGCAGCAGCAGAGCGCCGTGCAGCCCGACAGCACCGACGCTAAGGCGCTGCTGGGCAAGTGCATCAACATCATGCTCGCCATCGCCACCGTCCTCCTGGTGTGCGTCTCCACAGCGGCCAAGTTCGCCGCGCCGCTGCTACGCAGCCGGGTGCACCTTGCGGCCGCATGTGGCGCAGCCGTGCTGCTAGCGCTGCTCTGGAGGAACTGGGAGCACCTGCAGTGTGCGCTGGAGCGGTATTTTACGTGACTGTTAAATATGAGGTCACCTCCGGTGTCTGGCATCCATTCTGGTGGTTCCTACACCGCAATGTGAACATGAGGCCTGAAAGATGTCCCGTTAGAAATGGCCCGAGTTCCCATAGTGTGAAAGCGACTCCTCTCATACTTGTTTTTGCTATCATCAGGGAACACTTGATTAAACGGGGGCTTATTGCCGTTTCTTACCTCACACCACAATTTTATTTTTATTTAACTGTATTGCGGGTTACAACAAAAACGACTTGCACTTGAAAGTGTTGAATGCTTTTTTTCCCCGAAGTGGACCTCTGCTCCGTCTGTCCGTCTGTCCGATGCAATGTTTTTCTCGGTACACATTCGTCAAGACGTGTCCTTTCTGGGAAAGCGCGTTCCCACACAGATCTAATGTCCATGGTGGAATAGAAACACGATCAATACAACTCGTACACCTCATGGGGTTTTCTTTTTGTCAGGTGGACCAACCTGGGGGAGTGAGGAGGAGAAAGAGAGAAGAGGAACAGTTATACTGTAGCCTTACGTCAACCTGCTTCCCCTGTAGCCGCGGAAACAACATTTTTATTTAAATATTTTCTAAAAGAAATCATGGACCGTTGATGTCACTGGTCCAGCGGTCAGGAATTATAGTTCCTCATTGGTCCAAATAGAAACAGGGACGTCAATGGGCCAACTTTTCCACCACTTTCCGTACTCTTATATTAGACAACAGCCGAGTGGGACGGTTAGTGTCTTAAATGATGGTGAAAAGACTTTTCTGGTTGGAAGCGGTCTGTGAAGTGCTGAAACCACCCAACCCTTTCCTAATGTTCTGGATGAACTACCTGTAAGAGGTAGGGTTTAAACTGTTAATGTGTGTAAACCTCAAAATCCGTTGGTCTGCTGGTTGTTGGTAAAAATCTACAGAAATATTTTCAATCAACTGGCTTTGGTTGGTGTGAAACGTTGTTTGTGGAGATCACTTGATATGTTTTGGTGTTTGTGTCGACGTGTGCTCTCTCGCCCAGAGAGTGAGCATCTGGTGTACAGTTTGCTCACTGGGCGTGGGTGTCTCTTGACCTCTCTCTCTCATAGCCCCTTTCTGGCTGGGAGAGACCGGATATTTTGAAAATGTCTTCTTGAGTGCTCAACCAAAAAAATGGAATAAGCTTGGGAAGTGAACAAGAAAAATGATCTCAGAAAGTGCAGTAACATAACTGCTGGACTTGAATTGCCTTTTTTTTAAAGTGTTTATTTTTTATTGCTGTATTTACGTTTTTTTGTCCGTCTTTCAGTCGTGATATGCGCAGAAGAAGATTACTCTCGTGGAACGCCGTTTGTGGGCACGCCTTTTGTCTGAGGTAGCAGATGGAGCAAAGTAACCCTGAGCCTTATTCACTGTGATGATGTCAGTCCCATCCCCATATTCCGAGGCCGCTGCCTTCCCCCATCACACTCTTAATGTTCTGCATGTATCCCAAAAGGCTTCTTTGTTAGTCTCTTTTCACAAGACCCCGTTTAGGAGAGCGTTTATTATGGGTTCCTGGTTTGATGGTTGTCGCGGTTGTCGATTTTAGGGGTTTAATCCCTGCAACAGCTTTTATTTAAGTCCAGAAATATTTCTGTATTTTGCTCTAAAAAGTGAGGGCATGATTCTGGCTTTTAGTTAAAACTTTTAATTCCAATGGGGGGTCTCTTTAGAATGTCTTGTCCTTCTGATGCGCGTTGTTTCAATTGTGTTTTTTGCTTCTTTTACCAATGAGAAAATCTATTTTTATTTTCAAAAGGTTGCTGATTCTCTGGTTTACTCAATGTTAGATTAGTTCTTTAGAATCAAACTGCTAAAATAAATGTCTAAATGAACCAAGTGAACAATTTCTGGAAATAAAGGAACGATGTATTGTTATTGGCACAACTGAAAGACAAAAAGTGACTAAAACTCTTGATCTACGTCATATAGCCTACATATATTAATATGAACAGCAGTTTTGCATTGTTTATATTGACTGGTGAGCTATTTCAAAGGGTAAGTTGGCTTTTTATCGGAGACCGTATTTTCGTTACCTTCTGTTCATCGGATCTAGCTAGTTTATAATCGATGTATTAATTGCTTCTGAGACATCAGGTGGTTAAAGAAACGACGATGATTAAGTTATGGCACTAAACTACGGTTGAATAGCTACTGTTTACAGTGGAAGGCACACTAATGGAAACAACAAACCAACACTGGTAAATCAATCTATGATTAAAACAGTTCGTACAGGTTATCCTCGGGTTTCAAAAACAGGCGGCTTTGGATCATTGTGGAGATCCTAATTTGCCTGTAGTTGACCCTGTAGGTAAAACCTACAGTGGCATAACACTCCAGTGCGTCTCTGTGTTTAGACATAAAACGTATCGCAAGTCAACAGTTGTATTCTTTACGGTCGGGTAAAAAACATTGTTCATATGAAGTGATAGGTTTACATTATTTATAATGTCACAAGTCTGTTCCGCCGTGTCCTGCGGGCCATGGACCCAAGTATATGAACCAAGCACTGAAAATGTAGTGCACACCGCCACCTACTGGTAAAATATTGTCATGGATACACTTATTTGTCATTCTAAGTACTGTAAAGCTGGACTGGACAAAAGCAAACACAGTCCGTGTTCCTTTTCATACATTTACATAATAATACAAAAATAATAAAACATGTGGTCTCTAGTGAATTCCTCCTCTTACTGAGATGAATAAAGCAGGCTACCCATATAATAATTTTATAACTTCTTTGAGTCATTCCCTTTAGCTGAAAGTCAAGATGCATTGCTTTTCAATGGTCAATCAATGCATGAAAACTCTTCCTTTAGTTTATCTTATCAAATTTGTATGCTCGCTTCGACCGGGACAACCACAAACTGCCCACCAGGGCCACTCTCCCGCTGAACTCCAACCCCTCCCCCTCTCCCCCACAGACGTGCGTGCGGCACTGAACAGAACAAATGCGCATAAGGCAGCAGGTCCTGATGGCCTCCCCGGTGGCGTGCTCAGGAACTGCGCTGAGCAGTTGACCGAGGTCCTAACTGACATTTTCAACATGTCGCTAGCTCAGGCAGTTGTCCCGGTGTGCTTTAAAACCACCTCCATTGTTCCAGTGCCAAAACACTCTTCTGCAGCGAGCTTCAACGACTTCCGCCCTGTTGCACTCACCCCCATCATCATCAAGTGCTACTGTGAGAACAGGAGCACGGAGGACGCCATTTCCTCAGCTCTTCACTCCGCTCTCTCCCACCTGGATGAGAGCAACACCCACGTAAGAATGCTGTTCATCGACTTCAGCTCAGCATTAAACACCATCATCCCCTCCAAACTCATCCGCAAACTTGGTGACCTTTTGGAAACCAAGAATCTTTTCAGTAACCCCTCTGTTTGTTACTGGTTATTAGACTTCCTAACCAACAGACCCCAGTCAGTCAGGTTAGACAGTCTCACCTCCTCCACCCTCACCCTGACGTCCCCCAGGGCTGTGTGCTGAGCCCTCTCCTCTACTCCCTCTTCACCCACGACTGCACTCATGTACATGGTACAAACACCATCATCAAGTTTGCAGACGACACAACGGTGGTGGGCCTCATCAAGAACAACGACGAGGCAGCCTACAGGGAGGTCCAGCACCTGGTGGCGTGGTGCATTGACAACAACCTGGCCCTCAACACCAAGAAGACCAAGGAGCTGGACCGTGGACTTCAGAAAGACCAGAGCTGGCGCACACGCCCCCATCCTCATCAACGGAGCGGAGGTCGAGCGTGTCTCCAGCTTCAAATTCCTGGGGGTACACATCTCCGAGGACCTCTCTTGGACCCACAACACTGCCTCACTGGTCAAGAAGGCTCACCAGCGTCTCTTCTTCCTGAGGAGACTGAGGAAAGCCCACCTGTGTCAGACCGGAAAGCACTGCAGAGGGTGGGGAAAACCACCCAATACATCGTTGGATTACCCCTCCCTGCAATAAATACTACCCACCACAAACGGTGTCTGAAGAAGGCACGTACAATTGACCAAGACACCTCTCAACCCAACCATGGACTGTTTGCCCTCCACCCCTCCGGGAGGCGCTATGGGAACCTTTGTTCCAAGTCAAGCAGACTCAGGAACAGCTTCTTCCCCTCAGCTGTCGTCTCCCTGAACTCTGTACCACGATGACAGCCCCCCCCCCACCTGGCCACCCCGCCTCTGCTGCACACCGTATGAACTCTGCTCACTATATCCTCACTATATCACCATCAATGTCTTCAACTGCCTTGCATTGTAATCATAACTCCCTAACTCTAACTTTAGTTTACATATTTATTGTTGACATACCTGTATGATAGCCATGTACATTTTTACTGTACCTACCGTATATATTAATCTTCAACTGTTGATACAACTGCATATCTCTGCTCACTACCTGCTCTATATACATTTATATATATGTATCCTGACAATATTATTGCTACCCATGCCCACTACCTGTTGAATACTTGTATACTTACCTGTATATACAGTATATGTACCTGTATAATTCTGCACATCTTATACATACTCTATAAGTTATGAACCGTTTGAATGAATGAATATACCGTTTTTATACCTAGTAGACTGTCTTTACATCTTATTTATCCATCCATCTTCTCCCGCTTATCCGTAATCGGGTCTTGGAGGTAGCAGCTTCAGCAGGGGACTCCAAACGTCCCTCTCCCTGGCAACATGGACTAGCTCTGACTGGGGGATCCCGAGGCGTTCCCAGGCCAGGAGGAGATGTAATCACCCCACCTGTAGCACATGGGCTGCGGTTATATATGACAATTAATTTACACATGTTTACTTTTCCAAAATGTTACATAGCCTAGAACATGTACATCAGTGGGACTTGAACCCACATCTCCAGGGTTGATGGTCACCAGCTCACTCCACTAGGCCACACATACTGCAGGAGGGAATGGGGAGGAAGCATTCCATTGTACATTGTTGCAAAAGGCAAATAAAAAACATCTTGAGCCTTCAGGTGGAGTGTGGAGAAACCTAATGTGAAAACAGTGGCTCGTGAAGCCCCAGCGGTGAGCGGCTTCAGTGATGAACAGGAGAAGAGGCTTCGCTCGGTCTCTCATTTGGTTCCCTCAGATTCATCAGGAAGAAGATTCGTCCCAATATTTAACCCAAAAAAAAACAGGACAACAGAAAGTAATCTGTCATTTACTCGATGACTTAATTCATTGAGTTATTACGGGTCCGAAATCGTTTGCAATCCCACCTCATTTCAGTCCATCGATTTCCTTCCAATTTAATGGGCGGAGTCTATTTTAATTAGCCAATTACTGTACACTGACACGGCCAAGCAGCATAAGGCCATTCGGACTTTGAGGACGTTCATTCCGTGACTTTGAGATATGAATGAATAAACCGTTTTCCTTCTATAATATAGTCGTCGGTGTGTAGTGGAAACATCCACTCCGACGCATCCGTAACATAACCATGGAATGTGGCGGTTATTCCCCGTTATGTAGAGCCCGCTGTCCATCACTTCAACACTTTTCCACCTCAGGGAATATCTTACGGTGAGAAGCAAGCATCGATTGCTGATTACAATTTGCCCAAAATAAATGTTGGTTTGGAGTACAATTAACCTCCCTGACGGTCGATGAGCCAAACACCAGACAGAGTCGGTCCTATTCCCCTCCGCGCTGCACTGTGATCCGTCCACAACACGTTACAACGTTCCTTTCACCTTACGGCACAAACCCAAACATAAACCATTATCTTTAATTCATTCTTCGAATTTTTAACCGATTTTCTGTAAAAAAGAAAAAATTGAAATAAAAGCCTTCCGACGTTTGTCGGCGAGTCAAACGACCCGCTGCTCTGTAGCTTTGACTTTTTTTGTCTATTCGTTATTTTTCACAAGAAAACAAACGATGGAGTTGTGTGCCAACAACAACTTCAAGCCTGTGACACAAAGCTCTCTCCCGCTGGCCAGAGTGTACACACACACACACACACACACACACACACACACACACACCCACACCCACACCCACACCCACACCCACACCCACACCCACACCCACACCCACACACACGACGAGAGGTTTCCTACATATCCTTGTCCACCCTGCCCCATCTAATCGAACCTCAGTCTCTCTTTCTGGTGTACAATGGAATGCTTCCTCCCCTTCTCTCCCGCAGTGTGTGTGGCCTAGTGGAGTGAGCTAGGGACCATCAACCCTGGAGTTATGGGTTCAAGTCCCACTGAGGTTTGTCTCCTTGCCGATGTATTAGTTTGGAAAAGTAAACACGTGTAAATTAAATGTCAAATATAACCGCAGACCATGTGTTAACCAGTGTCTCTGTGGCCTAGTGGAGTGAGCTGTTGACCATCGACTCTGGAGTTATGGGTTCAAGTCCCACTGGGGTTTTTCTCACTTTAGAGTTGTGTCTAGTCAAAGTAACAGTGTTGTGTGAATGAAATGTCAAATATAACCTCAGACCATGTGCTAACCAGCGTGATCAACACTGGATACCTCCACACCCAACCTGAAGGCTACCAGACACATTTCAAGTCATGTTTTTATTTGCAACAATGGAACACTTACTCCCCATTCCCTCCCACAGTATGAATGTCCTACAACAATACTATACTATACTTAACAATACTATACTATACTATACTATAAACAACACTTCATGTGTCTCTGTGGTCTAGTGGAGTGAGCTGGTGACCATCAACCCTGGAGATGTGGGTTCAAGTCCCACTGATGTACATCTTCTAGGCTATGTAACATTTTGGAAAAGTAAACATGTGTAAATTAATTGTCATATATAACCGCAGCCCATGTGCTAATCAGTGTCTCTGTGGCCTAGTGGAGTGAGCTGGTGACCATCAACCCTGGAGATGTGGGTTCAAGTCCCACTGAGGCTGGTTTCCTTAGCAAAGTATTTATTTTGGAAAATGTTGTCAAATGAAATGTCAAATCTACCTTCGGACCTGTTCATAACTTGGACCTGGTGGTGTGGTGGAGAGAGCTGATGGTTATCAGTGCTGGAGACCTGGGTTCAAGTTCTGGTGAGTCCTTTCCATGGTAATGTAAGAAAGTCATGTGATTTGTGATTTTAAATGTAACCTGACATGTAATGAAGTCTAACCACTACGGTACTGGCATAGAGCCCCCCTGCAGCCCCCCCCCCTTCCAGGGGGCCGGGGGGGGGGGAAGAGAGATAGGAAGAGGCATGTTGGGGTTATTTTGTAGAGACGCTCTTTATTGGCACACTATATGGCGTTGCCTCCCAGTCCACTGCATGGCGCCTCATCCGGTGGACTGGAACGCCTCCCAGTCCTGGGCTGGACGTTGAGGTCCCGGACTGGAACGCCTCCCTCTACGATCTGAAACACACAGGGAACAATACTGTTTAATAAGTCAAAAGAATACTACTGGAACTACAATATGGACTACACATAACTAGGCAGTACAGAGAATTGTGTTGGAAGTATTCAGTGCAGTAAACACTACAATTCTAGGTACAGAACTGCCCTAGGTACTACAGAACTTTACCCTACAACACTGGGAACTACAGTAAACACTAGGTTGTAAACAGGAGGTACTACAACATCACTAGGCTCTATTGACTGATTAACACACGCTAAATCACTACGGTATTTTTAAAATAAGTCGACCTCTGACCTTTAGGGGATTAATGAGGTGTCACCTTACCTTGAAATCCTTGTTGGTTCAGGGGGCGTTGCCATGGCAGCACCGGTCATCTGGTCCTGCAGGACCGTGATTGGTCAGCAGCTACACAGGAAGCTAATTGAAAGAATTACAAATATAGTAACAACTTAATGTCATACTGGTCAATACGTCCATACTCATTACATTTCTAATACAAATCTATGTATAAAAATATCAACACTAGTATTCCACTGCATCATGCAATAGGTTACCTACCGGTATAAGTAATGCAATATGAATAAATGATTAGAATTACTTAAATACTAGTAAACCAACATTCATTAATAACAATTAACACATAAAAAAATATAAAGTAAAATATAATTCCAGTCAAAATTTCAAAATGTGTGGGTTCAAGGACCCCCTCAGAATCGGAACACCAATTAAACATACCATTTGTACTCTTAGATGCCATTGGAACTATTTGTATTAGAAATCGTTTCAACCTAAATACTTCAGAGATGTTTCATAGTAATAAACAGAAACACAATTAAATTTGAATCATGTTAATACCACTTATAAACAGAGGGTCATTTTATTGCAATTGCATTTTGACTCAACTTGATGGAATTGGTAGTAAGCATTCCATTGTACTTGTACTTCTATTGTACGTTGCAAATGCCAAATAAAAACATCTTGATCATCTTTATACATTTCAATGAATTGATCCTAAAAGCTTTCAGAACAGTTAACAGTAACAAGATTAACAGTGACAACAGTAACAAGACAGTCCTATGACTATGAACAGTAACAAGACATAGTCCTATGACTATGAACAGCAACAAGATTAACAGTCACAAGACAAAGTCCTATGATGTGCAGTAACAAGATGAACAGTAACAAGACAGTCCTATGACTATGACCAGTAACAAGACAGTCTTATGACTATGACCAGTAACAAGACATAGTCCTATGACTATGAACAGTAACAAGATGAACAGTAACAAGACAGTCCTATGACTATGAACAGTAACAAGACATAGTCCTATGACTATGAACAGTAACAAGATGAACAGTAACAAGATGAACAGTAACAAGACAGTCCTATGACTATGACCAGTAGTAAAAAGACTGGCGTGGTCCTATTGAACCCACCCAGACATTTAAAATGTCCAGTCTAAGGCTAACTTTCATTAAGTGCTTCCACTTTCAAATAATGAACGTCACTCCTTACTCAAATGATTGGCAGAAAGCTCTGAACAAATCCTAACAGAAGTAATCAAAGCAGCGTTACAGAACACATTGATATGTACGACAGGAGCCTAAGGGTTATATTCTAGGTGCTTTGTAATCAGATCTGGCTTTGGATTGGCTGGCTTCATGGCACCTGAAGACACATGACGCACTTCAGTCTCCTGTCGCTGTTCTCAATAAAAACCAAACTCAACATAGTCGTCCTATTTTATCAATTGAGCAAGT
>CM051022.1:86000-116000 GCA_027704905.1 Muraenolepis orangiensis | reverse complement strand
GCCAGTTGAGGTGGTTCGGGCATCTAGTAAGGATGCTTCCTGGTCGCCTCCCGAGGGAGGTTTTCCAGGCACATCCAACTGGGAGGAGACCACGGGGCAGACCGAGGTACAGGTGGGGTGATTACATCTCCACACTGGCCTGGGAACGCCTCGGGATCCCCCAGTCAGAGCTAGTCGATGTTGCCAGGGAGAGGGAAGTTTGGAGTCCCCTGCTGGAGCTGCTACCTCCGCGACCCGATTTCGGATAAGCGGGAGAAGATGGATGGATGGACCAAACAACAAAGACACGGGCGATGAAGATCCATTCAAGGAGCAGCAACCCCCTCCTCATACACGGCGCCCCCTAGAGGAAGGGGAGGCCTTCACATACCTAGGAAGTGTGATGGACACCACAGGAGGGACAGACGCAGACATAAAGAGCAGGATCATAAGCCAAGGTTATGTTTAACATCCTCAGGGAGATCTGGAGCTCCAAAACCACCTCAACTAACACCAAACTACGCATCTTCAACTCCAATGTGAAACAGATGATGCTGTATGGTTCAGAAACATGGCCAACAACAGAACTAACAACAACCAGACTGCAAACATTCATCAACAACTGCCTCAGGAGGACCCTGAACATCTGGTGGAGGGACAAAGTCAGGATTGTGGACCTGTGGGAGAGAACTGGACAGGATCCCATTGACCTACAGATCCTAAAAATAAAGTGGAGCTGGATAGGACCCACTCTCAGGAAATCAGCCAACAACATCACCCGACAAGCCCTAAAGTGGAACCCACAAGGGAAGAGAAAAAGAGGTCTCCCCAAGAACAGCTGGAGGAGGGATGTCCAGGCAGAGATGTCTTCGAGTGGGCAAAACTGGGGAGACCTTGCCAACAGAGTGAGATGGAAGACATTCGTCAATGGCCTATGCTCTCTGGAGGAGCCAAGGGCTTAACTAACTAAGTTAGATCCTCTGTCTCGAGCCAGTGAACTAAGGGGTCTTCTAGCTTCCTATGGAGCTGTGGGGAAATCTGAAAGAATACGCCCATTGGCTACAAATCCCTATATGATTGGTTGATCAAATTGTCAATCCAAACGTACGCTCTCATTCAGTCTGAGGGCCAAAGCATTCAGGAGTACTTTGGTTGAAGGATATTCTTCCCATTAACCCAGAAAAACATCTGATTGGTTGCATTGTTTTTCTAACACAAAACCACTCAAATGCGTAGTGTATGGACCGAGTATGTATGAACCCACCAGGTGAGGCAGAACCCACCAGGTGAGACAGAACCCACCAGGTGAGGCTCTGGGAGGAGCAGAGTCTGATGGGAGATTAGGTGTCTGTTTAAACTACAAAACACACCTTGACTTATGAGTCAAGAACATATGTACTTTATATTCCCAGACGGGAAATGTACCACAACAGAACGGTACGAGTTACAGACGATACAATGAAATAATTAAAATAGAATCACACCTGTACGATAAAACAGAACCAACACGAGACTATTGTCCTTCAGTCTGGATTTCCGGGTGGTCTGTGACGTTCATTCTAATGACCTTGAAATATAATGATTGTATTTATAGCTCGTTATATTGTTGTTACGACTTACCAGGATTACAAAGTTTAGACCACAGACGAGACGCAGACATTCTTCTTCTGTCTTCTTCTGACCAGGTTGAGTCGTCGAGGCGGATCACTGCCCTCCGCTGGACGACTAAGGAGTTACAACACGTTACAATTAAAAACACTCAAGTGGTGAATGCATGAATTCATTTGAATTCAAGCTCTGTCCGTAAAACATTACCATAGAGACAGACCAGTAAATCAGGGCCAAAATATAAACAAGTTACATTTCAGTTTGAAAAACATTCGTGGTTATCAATATTATTTCCCCAATAACTAGACTGGTATTAAGTCAGATACTAGTTTAAAACGTATCATAGTACATCAATAATATAACAAACGTATGCTACCAAATCATCCATCTTCTACCACTTATCCGGGTCGGGTCTTGGAGGTAGCAGCTTCAGCAGGGGACTCCAAACGTCCCTCTCCCTGGCAACATGGACTAGCTCTGACTGGGGGATCCCGAGGCGTTCCCAGGCCAGGAGGAGATGTAATCACCCCACCTGTACCTCGGTCTGCCCCGTGGTCTCTTCCCACCTGTACCTCGGTCTGCCCCGTGGTCTCTTCCCACCTGTACCTCGGTCTGCCCCGTGGTCTCTTCCCACCTGTACCTCGGTCTGCCCCGTGGTCTCTTCCCACCTGTACCTCGGTCTGCCCCGTGGTCTCTTCCCAGTTGGATGTGCCTGTAAAACCTCCCTCGGGAGGCGACCAGGAAGCATCCTTACTAGATGAACCACCTCAACTCCTATTTACCCAGTGTTCATTATATATTACCATGCACTGTACTGGAACATTTGCACTCTGTTTAGATGCAAAATTATTATCGCTGTACTGTACTTGTGCTGTGCAATGACATTTTAATCTAATCTTGGAGGAAAATCATCTTTCATCTGTTGGTTTTATGGCGTTCTCTTACTTCCTGGCAAAAAAACAAGCAAAAACAAGAAGAAAGAATGCTGAATATACATATGAGTATATGCCGAGTATCCTAGATGCATCTCTTAACTATTCACCATGTGTATGTATACGTGTTTCTTCATATTCAACCATTCCAGATATATAATCAGTGCTCCCTTTTCAGGGTTTTTTATGATGGAAGAATCATACATTCTGTCAAACAGAAAAACACACACAAGAGCGCACAGATACTCACTCATCCACCCAGCATGCATCGGAAACCCGCACGCGTCTTCGACTTGACATCGTCACTTCCGGAAGGGGAGGATGTTGTCGGAACCGCCGCGAAAAGTTTATCGTGTTGTCCGCGTGAACCCGCACTTATAAACCCCCAATTATCTCCGCTTTGCGCGGTATTTGCGTTCAGTCCGCACCCCTAACTGACGGTGATGCACATGCTTGTTTATTGTACCTATTAGTATCGCTGTGTTGGAAAACGTGGGACAGGCGAGTACAATACACTACAACGCCAGTAAAACGGGGATATTAGCTGGTATGCTAATAACGGCTCTACCGTCCAACGTCATTGTTTAGACCAACGAATGGACGACCACAAGGAGAACATTGACAACGGTCTTCGGACCTCAACGGACCTCAACGTGAACATGTCAACTGCGAGTGAACCTGAAAAGGTCGGTGTTTGTGGATGGTGGTGGGGGGCTGCTTCAGTCCCACTTGCCTTGTTGAAATCAGATTTCAGATTTGTTTTATTTGTGGTATTATAATGTACATTGTACACTGTACACTCTGAGCTTCAGGTTTATCTTCATATGTATAATAAGGTACAACGTATAGTTAAATACGTTACAGAAGCACCTTCAGCAACAGACTCATTCCACCCAGGTGTACCACAGAACGCCATCAGTCTCTTTAACTCATCACCTCGGGTCGTGAGAGGGACAGGGGAGACTCAGTGACCTGAGGTCAACGCTCTGTGTTATTATTTTTGGTCAACGCACTGGAAATCCTTTCACTGTAATTTTGCACTGTAAATTCACTTTTTCAGTATTCATCTGAGTTATTTCTTAGTATTTTATTACTGCCAATTTGCACACTTGTTGTATATTGTATATACCTACGTATTACTGTAATAATACTGTAAATTGTGCAATTCATCTATCAATACATTTAGATTTCATTTAGTTATATTTAGTTTATACTAGTTTAGTATAGTTTAGTTTGTTGTTATTTAGTTTTAGGTATTAGTATATTTTGTGTGCATTTATTCCCCCTGTTTCAACTGTTGCACCTTCATTTCCCTCGGAATAAATAAAGTTATCTGAATCTTAAATGTTCTAGCCAGCCCCGAAGATGCTTCCTTAAAATTACCAAAAAAGAGTCACGCCAATGTACATATTTGCCATCAAATCAGTATTGTCTTGTTATCAGAGAGTGCATCTCTGTTAACTGAGTGAATTAATGCTTTCTCTCTCCTTTTTTTGTCTACTAGTTGAACTCTTGTAGGAAGACGAGCACCGCAGACGACCCCGACCCCCTGCCGGGGTCCAGCCCCCAGACGGCCAGCGACTTCAGTGATCCGGTGTACAAAGAGATCGCCCTGGCCAACGGGCACATCAACAGGATGACCAAGGATGAGCTCTGGGTCAAGCTGTCTGAGTTGAAGCTTGACACAAGGTTAGGGACTCCTAACATAACACAGCAATTTTTATACCACAAAATCCTGCATGCATCCCGTGGAACAGCACAAGGTTATTTGAGGTTTTCTCCAGTGTGTTGTTGTGGTGCTTGTTATTTTGCTAGTGTTTTGCAATTGAATGTCCAAATTCTACTTTTATATTTTATATATATTTCTTTATATAAGATGCTGTTATACTACCATGGAATTTACATTCCTTGGGATAATTTTAAGACTATAAGCTGCTATTGCACTATTGATAATGTTACAAAATTGAGAAATGATGAGGATAACCTTGTTCTTAAATAGACTACAGTAAAATGTATAATTGTACATGGAAGACCATGAATCTAATTATAGGAAGTTGTAGACTTGATCGAGAGTTTGGTTCTCCAAACTCTGCCTCTGTAATTTTTGTCAAACACCTGCCAAAAAAAAACAAACGGCCAATGACCGCTCACTTGACTGGACTTGTCGGGTTGACCTCCATCGTGTCCCTCCCTTCCACCAGTGGCGTGAAGGGAGTGATGAAGACTAGGCTGAAGAGCCACTACAAGAAGCAGAAGTTGAAGCAGTCGGCACATCCCCCGGACACCTACTACGACTACATCTGCGTGGTGGACTTTGAGGCCACCTGCCAGGAGGACAACCCGCCCGAGTTCCACCACGAGATCATTGAGTTCCCTGTGGTTCTCATCAACACACACACCCTGGAAATCGTGAGTGTGTGTGTGTGTGTGTATATCGGGGTCGTCCACGCAGGGGCTGGACAAAGGGGGGGGGGGGGGGGGGGGGAATGCGTTATTGTGATAGTCGTGGGGAATATTGATGAATAGCACGATTAATTTATTAAAAATAGTATTCTAAAAGGGGGTCAAGGAGGTTCATTACAATGAAAATGTAAGCTAGGTGATGGACTTAAAGTAGTTTTACTTTCTTTCTTACTCTCTGAAGTTTCAAACCTTATTTCTATAATTTAAGGGCATATTTTTTCATAGTTGATATGGCCTGATAATGAAAAGTGATACGTCAATCATAATTTTCTAAAGATCTTATAGCGTTAAAAGAATAGGGTAGTAGGGTAGGGTAGTATTCAACTATTGCCTAGACCTACCACAACAAGGTGTGTTCTCAAAGACCATTAATATGTTCCATCATTTTTAAAGGAGGACGCGTTCCAGGAATACGTGAGACCGGAGTTAAACACCCAGCTCTCTGACTTTTGTGTGGAGTTAACGGGAATCACGCAGGTTGGTTGACTCAAAAAACACCTTTAATCAAAACAATATTTGATTTGAACACTTCCCGTCACCCAGGCCCACACCACCGGTGTGGATTTAAATGTTGTAATGCTTCTTTAAATTCTGTAAATGTTCTTAGTCTTCTCCGGGTCAAATATTAAATGTGAAGTATCATACATTGCTGGGCTTTCTGGACTCATTAGTTACTGCACTGTATTCATGATGCTGCTACTAAACCGGCACTTTAAAATGCTTTTTGCACAATTCAACACAGTACATATCATCCATCAGTCACTTGATTGTTCTTTTTGTTGTGTACAGTATTGTTATAGTAGAAGTATAGTGTTAAATTGTAGGAAAGGGAGGGAATAGGGAGTTAGCATTCCATTGTACTACACAGTTTTTTGAATGTATGATGTTGGTCTCACAGAAAACAGTAGATGAAGCGGACCCGTTCCACCAGGTGCTCCAGAGAGTGGTGCGCTGGCTCCAGGAGCGGGAGCTGGGAACCAAGCACAAATACATCCTGTTGACCGACGGGTGAGTCGCTCAAATGGGATCCGCTCCATCCTAGGGCTGGGCGCTATATCGGTATTATGAGTTATACCGCTATATTTCATAAGGAGATATGTAGATGGGACCATACCGTAATACCCATATGTCAGTGAAGTTATGTTATGACCGTTTTTGTTGCATTAAAGCCCCTCTCATCTCCGAGTCCATATAACGTAGGCAGTGTTCTCTCTCTGCTCATACGCTCAGCCCTCTCTGCGCCGGCATGCAGGCTCTCACACAACATGGAGACGGACATGGCGCATAGTTTAAAAAACTAACAAACAACGGTTCTATAATTTGGAGATATTTTGTACTTCAGATGAGTAGCAAAGCGACACTATCTGTAAAAGCTTAAATTTGATATAGATGTATAGCTCTATAGATATAGATATATATCTAGATCTATAGATCTATATCTAGATATATAGATCTATAGATAGATATATATCTATCGTGCCATGCAGCCTAAAAATACCGGGATATGATTTTTGGTCCATATAGATATAGATATATATATATAGATATATATATATCTATCTATCGATATATCTATCTCTATAGATATAGAGATAGATAGATATAGAGATCTAGATCTAGATATCTATATATATAGATATCTATATCGTGCCATGCAACCTAAAAATACCGGGATATGATTTTTGGTACTACCCTACTCCACCCCACAGTTCACCATCTTGTGTTCCCCTTGACTGCTGGTGTTAGATCCCACCTATTGTCTCCGTAGGTCCTGGGACATGAGCAAGTTCCTCAACATCCAGTGTCGCATTAGCCGGATCAGGTATCCCCCGTTCGCCAAGAAGTGGATAAACATCCGGAAGTCTTATATGAACTTTTACAAGGTCAGCCTTTGTCACTTTTTTTGTTTTTGAAGTGTATAATCATAGTGCACATGTTGTTGTAATGTAATAGGAGTTCACTTGCATGTTTCGCTTTAAGTCAAGAACCCCAAACCCTTCCTTATGAGACGTATGTCAAGTCAATTTTATTTGTAAAGCCCTTAATCACAGTTAGAGTTTCAAGGGCTTCACAAGGCCCATATTAACGACACCCCCACCCCCCAAACCCTCTCCCTAGGCTAGTGCTGGCTAATGGGTCGATTTAGCTGTAATGAGAGCTAAGGGGCACTCCCAGGTAGGCTTTATGTTTATCTTTGAATATGCATGTTAACCCATCCGGATGTGCTTGCTCCCCCCCCCCCCCCCCAGATGCCGCGCACCCAGACCAGGCTGAGCACCATGCTGGAGAAGCTAGGGCTGCAGTACGAGGGCCGCCCCCACTCGGGCCTCGACGACTCGCGCAACATCGCCCGCATCGCCCTGCGCATGCTCCGGGACGGCTGCCAGCTGCGCGCCAACGAGCACATGCACGCCGGGAGGCTGCTCAACGTGCCGAGCTCCGCCCCCCTGGAGGGGGCCCCGCCCCCACTCAACCCCCGCACCAGGGACTGAACCGCGAGGAACAAACGCTTAACAGTTGTGCTCAACAGTTTGTTGGGGGGGGAGTTTTAACCCCAATTCTGCCACACAGAATGTGTATCCAAAGCACTTTTTTTTTTTTTTTTTTAAGTTTTGTTTTAATTTACAGTCACAAACTGATTGGGAGAGCTCAAATCTGGTTCAACGTGGGGCCTTTCATTAAACCAATCATGTTGCTGGGGGTGGGGACATTTAGACGTGTGTTACATGGAACAGGTCTCTACTGGAACCAACCCGACGGGCAGAACCACAACAAACCTGATATGGCTGACCGTTTAATCTCGGATCCAAAAGACGACTGATGACCAAAACAATAGCATCGTCTTACCGTTGTCGGTATTCCTCCTTGGCTAACAGCTAGAACTGGTAAAGTAAAAGTGGAGTGTGTGGTTGGTGGCTCTGTTAATGCAGCCTCACCCATGTCCCGAGTCTGATTGATTAGACTCCTAGACACCTGTGGTGCATTGGACACCAAACACTCTTGATATGTCAGGATTTACCACCTGCTCTGGCTGTCACATATTACCAACCTGCTAATAAACTGGTTTACAAACTTATACTGCTGCACAATTAATCAATTTTTAATCTCGATAAAGATTTTGGCCACCAAAATAAAATGACGTCAGCGATATTGACGTTTAAAATGCCTGCTCTGCTGCATATCAAATCAAGCGCTTCAACTAGAGTCAGCCAACCACCAGGAGGAGAACAAGATGAGAGGTGTCATACGTGCACCCTGCAGCGGCATGGGTTAGCCCGAAACATGGTTGTTTGTTTTATATCTTTGATTTTTCTGGGTAAGGTTAGGGTCAGGTACAGGATTTTCCTATAATTTTTGGCTTTCCCTATATATTTTGGGTATTATCATTTTTCTGGACTAAAAACAAATGCAAAAACAAAAGGTGTTTAACCAAAAGAAGTGGAAAATTCAATAAGTTGGATGAAATTAGTGGCAAGTCGCAACGTTTTTTTTTATAATCATACAACAAACAAACAATAGGTTTAGTGCTCAGTCCGAGAGTTCTGTCGACACGTCTCGCAAGGCGTGTAGAGAGAAGTCCAACGCACTTTCAAGAGCGCCCACCTTTTAAACGGAAAGTAATCGTAATTAAAAAGAGGGAGAGCTGGAGCGCAGGAAGTCTGGGTTGATTATTATTAGTAGCAAATACTTCAACCTTGAGGGGCCCAGATGCACTTATCTCTGGCCTTCTCCAGGTTGTTAGTGTTCTTTATCAAAGAGGAGTCGAGCGGACACTAAGACTAAAAGACTAAGACTCAGACTGAGCGCTCAACCTATTGTTTGTTGTATGATTATAATAAATACGATAGTCAGACTTATTTAGTTTTGGATGACTTTATTCTTAAACAGTTTTCAGAGTTAGACCACTAGACGTGTATGGAGAATTCCCACCACATGTCTAAAAAAAACAATGGACTTTTGATCTATTATGTATTTGAGTTTAATGGAGGGATTATGATTCATAAGTAGGTCAACAAATTGGAGAAAGTCGACCTCGGAATAAATCCAGATATCATCCAAATATCTGTAAAAAATGGAGGAGTTTCTTAGGGCATTTGCCAGGGCGCCGTCTTCCCAGTCTGCCATACAAATATTAGCTTATTTCCCATGGCAGTGCCTTTATTTTGTAAGTAGGATTCGGGTTTATTTCTAATAATTCTAACAATTCTTTGTCTGGCCGTTTGGAATTGGGATATATTTGGAATGCGTTTCTGAGGGCTAAAAGTCCTCCTTGTATGTTGATATTTGTGGGACCACCAGTCCCTCACCATCCTCCTGGCCACTTCAGGCACCGGCCACAGACCACTCCGTCTCCACCGTTGGGCCGACC
This sequence comes from Muraenolepis orangiensis, assembly GCA_027704905.1. NCBI lineage: Eukaryota > Metazoa > Chordata > Actinopteri > Gadiformes > Muraenolepididae > Muraenolepis > Muraenolepis orangiensis. The sequence goes on along the minus strand of CM051022.1, from coordinate 106,649 downwards.
GCCTGCAGCAGTACAACTTCCGCCTGCAGCAGTACAACTTCCGCCTACAGTTCACGCCAGGCCGGGACAACGTGGTGGCTGACCTGCTGTCACGCTCAATCCCCAACCCACCCTCAGACCCACCTTCGACCCCTGAACGGGACCAGGCCGAGCACAACCTCGTCCAGCTCCTCCAGACACCTCTTCAGGGGACAGTGTCGCTGAAGGAGCTCCAGGACGTCTCAGCTGACGACCCCACCCTCACTACACTCTCGGCCTATATCAGACAGGGCTGGCCGACGAGGGTAGCTGATGAGCTGCTCTACTTCAGGGTCAGGGACGACACCTGCATCGCTCGCGGGCTCTGCACGGTGGTCCCGAGTGCCCTTTGGTGGCACGAGGGCCACTTGGGCATAGTCAGGCTCAAGCAGCGGTGCCGTGATTTGGTGTGGTGGCCAGGCATCGACAGGGAAATCGAGACCCTGGTTAAGGACTGCACTGCTTGCCTTCTTAGTGGCAAGACCAGGGCCCCAGCCCCACCCCCACCCATGCAGCCGTTGGACTGGCCGTCCCAACCCTGGGAGCACCTGCAACTCGACATCTGCAGCGAGCTGCACGGGGTACCGCATCACCAGCGTTTCCTCGTCGTGATCTACGACCTGCACTCCAAGTGGCCGGAGGTAATACCCGTGGGCTCGGTGACAGCCAAGGTGTTGGTTGACATTCTTGACTCCCTGTTCGCGCGTTGGGGCCTGCCCAAGAGGATCACAACCGACAATGGTCCCCAAATGGTCTCCCACGAACTGTCCTCTTATCTGGAGGGGAAAGGGATCCGCCACATTCGCACAGCGTTCTACAACCCAGCGGCAAACGGGGCTGGATCAGTCACTAAAAAATGGCATCAGGGCCCACCTGGCACAAGGGTACACGCTCATCAACAGCCTCCTCCAGATGCTGCTGCATTACCGGGCCACCCGACACGCCACCACAGGAGTCTCCCCAGCCTCCCTCATGCTGGGGCGGGAGCTTCAGCTGCCTCTGGATAGGCTCCGCCCCACACCGGCTCAGGCCCCAGCCCATCCGGTTCAAGCCACAGTCGCCACACGCCAGCGTCTGATGAAGAACCGTTTCGACAGGGCCCGACGTGCTAGGCCACCTGCCATGGCTGCCTTGGACTGGGTCAGGATCCGACGACCTCACCGTGACAACAACCTCCAGTCATTTTGGTCAGACCCTGTCCAGGTCAGCCAACAGCTTGGCCCGGCTTTGTTCATGCTCGCTGATGGCACGCACTGGCATGCTAGCCACCTGCGTAAGGTGCACGCCCCCGCCGGCCCAGGCCTGGGTGTGCCTGCTGCTACAGCTCTGCCGGCCGCACGGTTCGATGCCGCACCAGCCCCGGCCCCTCTAGCCCAGCCGGACGTCGTGGGGCCACCGCCAGTGGTTGTTGTTGCACCTGAGCCCCGCCCAGTTCGGGCACGCAGCAGGCCGGAGCACCTGCGTGATTTTGTAACTGACTAACCCGTAGGTTCCGTGAGGGGGGGGTAATGCCACGCAATAGAGACATCATCTGAAAGCCACACCCCCCGGGGGATGGGGGGGGATCTCCATTGACTTGGTGTTGGGAGAAGGCCTCCTGGTCATTTTGGTTTTCTAATAAAAAAAAAGCTCTTGTGTGACATGGTGATACCAACAGGGTACATAATTCATTTTTTCGGTTGGGCAGTTTGTTCTAATGTAGTTCTGGATTATTTATCTCGTTGGTTGAGCATCCGGTCACAAAGCAGCTTTTAGGCATCTTTCAGTTTTTGTTAGAAGTCAAAAATGACAAGGAGGCATCTTCCACCTTCCACCTTCCATCTTCCATCTTCCACCTTCCACCTTCCATCTTCCATCTTCCACCTTCCACCTTCCACCTTCCATCTTCCACCTTCCATCTTCCATCTTCCACCTTCCATCTTCCATCTTCCCCCAATGTAAAGTCAATGGAGAGAGATCTGTTTTCCCCCCCCCAGTGTGGGCGTGGCCTAAACGCGCCCTGTCTCTATAGTTGGACTGTGTGACGTCAGTTAAACAAAGCTTTTAAAAAACAATTGCGATAGGGGGCGCTGTTGGTGGTATTTTGACACACATTTGTGTGAGCATTTTTTTCAGTATTTTCACAGATTAATCTGTTAAATTTCTGTGTATTTAACAGGTTGAGTTTCTTTAGAAACCCAGAAGTACACATCAGGTCTTTAAGTGAACATTTAATAAAAGGCATTTAATCACTGAGTATTTTAATTGTTGTATTTTTAGTCATATCTTTATGTAATCGTTATGGCATGGTCAGGACACCGCAATATGTGTATATGCAATTGTATATTGTTATTTAAATTGATTGTATATTGTGTATTTTGTTTCGTTTATTTTAATAATGTGTCGTGGGGATTGCTAGACAATTTCGTTGTACTCCAATGACAATGAAGGCATTCTGATACTGTAGATACACATTATATATTATATATGTTGGAGCCAAAATGCCTTTCTGTTTATTTTGTTTTATTTTAACTCACGTGCAGAGGTGTGGCATTGTCAGTCACCATGGCAACCACCACAGGGGTTGGTTACCCATTTATACTGATCAGTGGCTGACGAGCCCCAGGTGTGCAAGGGGAATAGCCAAACAGTTTTTGACCGTGTCGTGTTGATGTGCTGTACATAGGTCGGCGTTCAGTGTTATTTGTAAAATTAGTTTTCGTATATATTTTTTGGTTGATAATGGTCAATAAATGGATTGGCATATCCGAAATAATACGAGCACTCTGGACATTGAATTCTTCAAGCACGCGTCTAACTCAACTCAACCCACTTGCCCCTCGCAGTAGGCTTATAGGTAAAGGCTCTACATTAAGTCAAAAACTTAGGCTCTTCGTTTGAAATGGACAATTGAAACCTTTGTTATTTATTGGAAGACGAGGATCATCGCGCTCAAGATTCGCCAGCTGATCAGTGGGATGGCGTTTTGATTTCTGAGATCGCTGAAAGACACTAATTAGTGACAATAGTTTGGTTCACCGTTTCGCTTGGAATTGCGCGGAACGTGGACAATTTGTGTTGGTGTGCCTTCAGGGGGTTTTCAACGGTATCCTACGGAATGTAACATGAGTTATAACCGTAGGGAGTAGTGCCGTGAAGTGTTGTGCAAGCCAAATACGACACCCTTGGGGGTTTGAGCCATAAACTTGTGACGTGACGATGAAGACACCGTGACCAACCAGAGTAGTGGATACTGGTTGTACCTCTCAGACCAATAGTATTAAGTTGATGTTTGTTACTTTGACCACTAGGAGTAGTAGATGTTTTATGATGCTATTGTCTATGTAATGTTTGGTAAAGGAGCGCGTCGCCAATCTGCGAATTGGCACGGTAGGCTCCATCTTACTGCAGTAGATGCTTTCATTTGATGCTTTGTTCAATAAACACCTTGAACTTAGTATCCGGACCTCTGAGAAAGATTCTTATTCCACCGAGTAGAAATTATACTACACTTGAGCACGCGTTCGGACAATCGCACGGCCGGGCGGCCTCGCAGCGTTTGGACCAGAAGGACCCACGGTGCTGCTCACGGCATTAGGACAGCTGCCCCGGCGACCCGCACTGTTTGGACGAGCGGACGGACAAGGAGCTGCCCTGCACCGGTTGGAGTTGATCGTTCGTTTGGACAGACCAGGAGCTGCCCTGCACGCAAGGAGTTGATTGAACAGCGCTCGGACAAGGAGCGCTGTTTGAAGTATTTTTCGAAGTTCAAAGAACAAAGACAAACGAACAGGTATGTAGCGCGCTACCAGGTATACCTTATATGGCCATATAAAAAACAATTGTGTGCACACAGGGTAATTTGAGAAAAATATAGTCCCGTTCGTGGGTGTGTGTGTCTTTTAAGGTTTTGGTTTTAACCATGTGATAATTAACTGTGGGTTTTGTTGTTAAGTGATTTAACCGAAGGTACTGTTTCATATTGAATCTGTTGGTCTTATATTGCTGATATGGATTCTGATAAAGGTGTTCAGAGTCAAGCAGAGTCTAGCGTTATGGTTGAACAGCCCGCCACGGCTGAAACGCATTGTAAAGAACCTTCATTGGTTGAACAGACTGCAAAGCAGTCACAGCCCGCAGTGGCTGAAAAACAGTCCGAGGTGGACACAGGTCAAATCACACACAATGTTGAAACTGAAGCACAGCAGGTCACAAAACGCAAGAGCAAATTAACACCAAAAGCCCTAATGGATAAAATTGACACATTACAAAAAGACAGAAAATCTCAATTAAAAAAGGCATCTAACTTGAAAAAAACGATTTTGGAGTGGATGCAAACAGGAGGTGCAATGCGCATTTATGCAATATCTCCACATATGCAAGGAAGCAGCAGCAAACCAGGATGCGCTGTTGCCAATAATACCGCCTGAGGAAAGGAAAAACATGACATTTGGTTCAAGGCCAAAATGATCAATGTCAATGACTTTATTGATGACGTGAATGCATGGACAAAAAATACTAAAACTGTGGAAAGTGTTAAGGATGAGGAGGACGTGGAAAATCGAATTAATCCAAATGACAGCATTTCTAATGTGGAAAGTAAAAAATCTGCTCACAAAGGTCACACAAGGTCTGGAACCAGCAGGTCCAGCAGATCTTCTACCTCATCAGCTCGCATACAGAAACACGCTCTGGAGGAGCAGGAACAGATGCTGAAAAAGAACATTGGTGTGTTGATACAGAAAAAGGAAACGATGGAGCTTGACGCACAACTGGCAGCTACCAATGCAAAAATAGCAGTATTACAATCCCCCAGTCACCAAGCTCTTTCACTCAGTCAGATGGAATGGACTCATACTACAGGAAAGGAACACGTTTAAAGGAACCCTGTCACTCTCAGTCCTCATGCAAAAGAATATATATCACTACCACAGCAACCGTCTATGCAACCACCAGAACCACAGCAACAGTCTATGCAACCACCAGAACCACAGCAACCGTCTATGCAACCACCAGAACCGCAGCAACCATCTGCACAGCAATCATATGTGCAACAACCATCACTATGGCAACCACAAGCCATGCAACAGCAACAAACATCCATTCAACAACCACCACCCTGGCAAATACAACAACCTATGCACCTGTTGCAGCCAACACCCATTCAACAACCCCCATTTTGGCAAAGACAACAATCTATGCTGTTACAGCCAACTCCCATTCAAACACAACCACCATCTTTACAAAGACATGTGTATTGGGATGGAGCACAGGACAATACAACTCACATGGACCCTCCTGTGCAGCTAACGACCCCAAATGTAATTTCACCTCAAAGCAATGAAACCTCAGTTGTATGCAACCTATTAAAATGAGATAACCGCAATGCTAGTGGAGCAGCAAACCACTCACTTACTGCCACCAAGAGAGATTCCATGTTTTGATGGGGATCCTCTGCAGTACAGAACCTTTGTCAGAGCCTTTGTTCATTGTGTGGAGAAGAACACAAGAAACAGAGGTGATTGTTTGTACTTCTTGGAGAAGTACACCAGGGGTCAGCCCAAAGAGCTTGTGCGTAGCTGTCAACACATGGCTCCAGACAGCGGCTATGATATGGCAAAGTACCTACTTGAACAACAATTTGGAGATGAATAGAAAATCACAGCAGCTTATATGGAGAAGATGCTCAACTGGCCGCTAGTGAAGGCTGAAGACGTCACATCTCTTCAAGCCTATGCTCTTTTCCTTCGGGAGTGCTGTAGTGCTATGGAGAATGTCCAGTACATGAGGGAACTCCATATGCCAGCCAACATGAAAGTATTGATTTCAAAGCTTCCATACAAGCTCAGAGAATTGGAGTCTCTGCATGTTCGATAATGGAAAGACACCATCGCAGACCACAATTCATGGATATTGTCACATTCATCGAGCGCCAGCTAAAAATTGTCTCAGACCCAGTCTTCGGAGACATTCAAAATACACCACCAAGTACAGGAAGTAAACCTATGAACATGAACAGAATGAAGTCACAAATCAGACCCAAATTCAAAGGAGACCGTTTTGCAACCACAGTTACTACCATCGAAACCCCTGCAGTGGACAAGATTACTTTTATAAGGCAAAAAGGAATCTGTTTTGGCTGCCTTCACATTGGGCATCTTAGCAGGAATTGCGAGAAGCGCTTGACTTGCAAGGTGTGCAACCAAAACCATCCCAGTGTTCTTCATATTAATCAGAAGGAGAGAGCAAGCAACACAAACCAGCCAAAGAAACCTTCGGTGAGTAACGCACAGATCTCTTTGCAAACATGTGGACAAACAGGGGCCGGAAGCAGCAATGGGACTCTGTCAATCTTGCCTGTACAGGTGAAGTCAAGCAAGGGAGACAAAATCATTACAACGTATGCATTTTTAGATCCAGGCAGCACTGACACATTTTGTTCAGAAACCCTAATGAGAAGGCTGAACCTTACAGGAAGGAAAGCACAAATCAGCTTACATACCATGGGCCCAAAGGCATCTGTGTCCAGCTACATGCTGACAGACTTGGAGATCTCCAGCCTCACTGGGAAACCATTTTATGACCTGCCCAAGGTCTACACCCAGAAGAGGTTGCCCTTAACCACAAGTAACATCATGAGCAAAGAGGAGTTGGCTAAGTTATTATTCTGGTATCTGTAGTTCTAAACGTTATTCTTCTGCTATTTGTAGTTCTGAACGTTATTATTCTGGTATCTGTAGTTCTAAACGTTATTCTTCTGCTATTTGTAGTTCTAAACGTTATTCTTCTGGTATCTGTAGTTCTAAACGTTATTCTTCTGCTATTTGTAGTTCTAAACGTTATTCTTCTGGTATTTGTAGTTCTAAACGTTATTCTTCTATTTGTAGTTCTAAACGTTATTCTTCTGGTATCTGTAGTTCTAAACGTTATTCTTCTGGGTCGGAGTGGCTCGGAGGAAATATCTTGTACTACAGCAACTTCTAAATCTCGTAAAACCGTGAACTCTGGTGGATACTTCTGGTACTACAGCAACTTCTAAATCTCGTAAAACAGCGAACTCTAGGGGATACCTCTGGTACTACAGCAACTTCTAAATCTCGTAAAACAGCGAACTCTGGTGGATACTTCTGGTACTACAGCAACCTCTAAATCTCGTACAACAGCGAACTCTGGTGGATACTTCTGGTACTACAGCAACTTCTAAATCTCGTAAAACAGTGAACTCTGGTGGATACTTCTGGTACTACAGCAACTTCTAAATCTCGTAAAACAGCGAACTCTAAGGGATACCTCTGGTACTACAGCAACTTCTAAATCTCGTAAAACAGCGAACTCTGGTGGATACTTCTGGTACTACAGCAACCTCTAAATCTCGTACAACAGCGAACTCTGGTGGATACTTCTGGTACTACAGCAACTTCTAAATCTCGTAAAACAGTGAACTCTGGTGGACATCTCTGGTACTAAAAGAGTTAAACACCCTTTGAACAACCGGCCCCTGCTATTTGTAGTTCTAAACGTTATTCTTCTGGTATGTGTAGTCCTAAACGTTATTCTTCTGCTATTATATGACGTTCTAAACGTCATTATTCTGGTATCTGTAGTTCTAAACGTTATTCTTCTGCTATTTGTAGTTCTGAACGTTATTCTTCTGGTATGTGTAGTCCTAAACGTTATTCTTCTGCTATTTGTAGTACTAAACGTTATTATTCTGGTATCTGTAGTTCTAAACGTTATTCTTCTGCTATTTGTAGTTCTAAACGTTATTCTTCTGGTATTTGTAGTTCTAAACGTTATTCTTCTGCTATTTGTAGTTCTAAACGTTATTCTTCTGCTATTTGTAGTTCTAAACGTTATTCTTCTGGGTCGGAGTGGCTCGGAGGAAATATCTGGTACTACAGCAACCTCTACATCTCGTACAACAGCGAACTCTAGGGGATACCTCTGGTACTACAGCAACTTCTAAATCTCGTAAAACAGCGAACTCTAGGGGATACCTCTGGTACTACAGCAACTTCTAAATCTCGTAAAACAGCGAACTCTAGGGGATACCTCTGGTACTACAGCAACTTCTAAATCTCGTAAAACAGCGATCTCTGGTGGATACTTCTGGTACAACAGCAACCTCTAAATCTCGTACAACAGCGAAATCTGGTGGATACTTCTGGTACTACAGCAACTTCTAAATCTCGTAAAACAGCGAACTCTGGTGGACATCTCTGGTACTAAAAGAGTTAAACACCCTTTGAACAACCGGCCCCTGCTATTTGTAGTTCTAAACGTTATTCTTCTGGTATGTGTAGTTCTAAACGTTATTCTTCTGCTATTTGTAGTTCTAAACGTTATTATTCTGGTATCTGTAGTTCTAAACGTTATTCTTCTGCTATTTGTAGTTCTGAACGTTATTATTCTGGTATCTGTAGTTCTAAACGTTATTCTTCTGCTATTTGTAGTTCTAAACGTTATTCTTCTGGTATTTGTAGTTCTAAACGTTATTCTTCTGCTATTTGTAGTTCTAAACGTTATTCTTCTGGTGTCTGTAGTTCTAAACGTTATTCTTCTGCTATTTGTAGTTCTAAACGTTATTCTTCTGGTATTTGTAGTTCTAAACGTTATTCTTCTGCTATTTGTAGTTCTGAACGTTATTATTCTGGTATCTGTAGTTCTAAACGTTATTCTTCTGCTATTTGTAGTTCTAAACGTTATTCTTCTGGTATCTGTAGTTCTAAACGTTATTCTTCTGCTATTTGTAGTTCTAAACGTTATTCTTCTGGTATCTGTAGTTCTAAACGTTATTCTTCTGGGTCGGAGTGGCTCGGAGGAAATATCTTGTACTACAGCAACTTCTAAATCTCGTAAAACAGTGAACTCTGGTGGATACTTCTGGTACTACAGCAACTTCTAAATCTCGTACAACAGCGCACTCTGGTGGATACTTCTGGTACTACAGCAACTTCTAAATCTCGTAAAACAGCGAACTCTGGTGGATACTTCTGGTACTACAGCAACTTCTAAATCTCGTACAACAGCGAACTCTGGTGGATACTTCTGGTACTACAGCAACTTCTAAATCTCGTAAAACAGTGAACTCTGGTGGACATCTCTGGTACTAAAAGAGTTAAACACCCTTTGAACAACCGGCCCCTGCTATTTGTAGTTCTAAAAGTTATTCTTCTGCTATTTGTAGTTCTAAACGTTATTCTTCTGTTATTTGTAGTTCTGAACGTTATTATTCTGGTATCTGTAGTTCTAAACGTTATTCTTCTGCTATTTGCAGTTCTAAACGTTATTCTTCTGGGATCTGTAGTTCTAAACGTTATTCTTCTGCTATTTGTAGTTCTAAACGTTATTCTTCTGGTATTTGTAGTTCTAAACGTTATTCTTCTGGTATCTGTAGTTCTAAACGTTATTCTTCTGGGTCGGAGTGGCTCGGAGGAAATATCTGGTACTACAGCAACCTCTAAATCTCGTACAACAGCGAACTCTGGTGGATACTTCTGGTACTACAGCAACTTCTAAATCTCGTAAAACAGCGAACTCTAGGGGATACTTCTGGTACTACAGCAACTTCTAAATCTCGTAAAACAGCGTACTCTGGTGGATACTTCTGGTACTACAGCAACTTCTAAATCTCGTAAAACAGTGAACTCTGGTGGACATCTCTGGTACAAAGAGGGTTAGGGTTAGGGGTTAGGGTTAGGTGTTAGGGTTAGAAACCCACCCCCAAATGAATGGGGATAGGGGAGTGCACTGTCCATCTCCTGTCCACATACGCAACCCACACCAAGGGTTAGGGTTTAGGGGTTAGGGTTAGGTTTTTGTGGTGTTTCATTTTTGGTGGGTTTGTACCCTGTGTGCACCATCTCCTATCTTTTCTGTTTTTGTTTTTTTTCTCTTTTTTTCTTTTTTTCCTTAGATGTAAGGGGGAAAGGCAGCGGCGGTTGAGGGAAGGAGCCGAACACAGGTGGGTGTTATCTTCTATATTTGTATAAATATATATATGTATATTTATATACATACACACATATACCCATACTCATTTGCGTTAGAGTCCCTGCAGGGCCACAAGGGGAAATAAACAAAAGGAGGGGGGGGAAAAAAATTAAATCATAAGTAATAAATAATAGCCCAGGTATGGACACACACACACACCAACATACGCACACATATATGGATGTCCCCATATATATACATATATATTTTTTGATTAAAATGTTGGTCTGTAGAAGGGGTTAGTGGGGGAAGAAGATAAAGGTACACAAGATAAGAACACCAAGTCAAAATGTAAGTGCAAGGTAGGAAGTGCTGGAATAAATATACAAGATCAGACTAGTGTCTGATAGATAAAACAAACGGGGGTGGATACAATTTAAAATTCACACAATACACAAGGTCAAAAATATAAGTGCAAAATGGAAAGTGCTATAGTGAATAAAATGAGGGCAAGATGTACATAACAATAATAACAACAAAATCAGAGAAACTGAAGGTAAAGGAATAATGTTAGTGGGATAGAAAATACCTGGTAATAAAGAGGTAATAAATAGGTATTAGTAAAATCAAAAATGCATTGGATCCAAATATAAGTGCAAGATAAAAGTGCTACATATAAATAAAATATGGTAAGTGCATAAGAGATGTAAAAGACATGCATAAGAGAGTAAAAATCCACACAATAAAGCATGCAAGATCAAAACTGGGGTGCAAGATATCAAGTGCTAGTAAAAGGTATAAAGTGCTATAGTAAAACGTTTTTAATGCTGTAATACAAGGGAAAAGCATTTTTTTATGTATATATGTATGTCAAATATAAAAAGTAGAATACAATGGTAATAATAACAACAAAGGGATTAGTAGTAGATGGGGTAAAAGAAACAGAAGTAAATTGAGGGGAGTCCCCTGTATTTTACTGTGGCCCCACATCCTGTTCCAGCAAGGACCCTATTCCTTCATATTGAGGCCCATGGGGGTTAGTGTGTTCAATTTTCTGATCCATCTGTGTTCCGCCGCCTTCCTCTGTCCATCTGACCAACGTGACCCCATCTCCAGTCCTGTGATGCTGAGTGCTGTGACCGGGTGTTGTTGGAAGTGTTGTACGAGTAAAGTGTTGAGTGTGGCTTTATGTATGGTGTATAGGTGTTGTTTGAGGCGGGTCTCCATAGGGTGTTTTGTTTCGCCAATATATAAGGTGTGACAGTGTGAACAGGTTATGGCATAGACTATATTGCTGTCTTGTAATGTGAGGTGTTGAGGGATGGGACTGGAGGTGAAGGCACGTCGGTTCAGAATGACCGCCAGCTGCCTGAAGTGATGTTGGTGCGGAGAGGGGGCACTTCCGATCCGGGTGGAGAGGCGGGCCCGCACCAGAAGGTCCCGCAGGTTGGGGTTCTTCCGGTAGGCCGAGATGATGTTGTGGTTTTGTAGGGTGTTGTTGTGGTGTTGTGCGTGTGTGAAGGCGTGTTTCAGTTTGGAGTGTATGTGTATGATGTTATGGGTGAATGTGCTGATGAGTGGTATGATGTGTTGCGGTGGTTGGGGGTCCTGAATATTCCCCCGTCCAGAGTAAGGGTTTTCCTTGGGATCTGTTGGGGAAGATCACCTGGCTCAGGGAGCTGGGTCCCCCCAGGGGGAGGTGCAAGCCCGTCGGTTCGTTGATGGAGGAGATGGGCCGGTTGAGGTGAGGCGTGGGGGAAGGAGGATGGTTAAGGTGGGGTAGGGTTAGGGGTTAGGGGTTAGGGTTAGGGGTTAGGGTTAGGTGTTGGGGTTTGAAACCCATCCCCAAATGAATGGGGATAGGGGAGTGCACTGTCCATCTCCTGTCCACATACGCAGCACACTGAAGTCCGCGTGTGGCAAACGCACACACGAGACGAAATTAACATAAAAGTGGCCGTACACGCGGATTAAATCGCGGGCCACAGAGGACAAAATAACTAATGCACCAACACCAATGAAATGATTAAATAATAAAATGCAGAAGCCAAGTGGCGATAGACTGCATGACACGCCGTTGTCATTCGGAACCTCGTGGGGCTTCAGCGGAGGAACAATGCGCTAACGTCGTGGTGATGCGACGGGGAAAAGTAGAGCGCTTTTTATTTAAATACACGTTGGTGTGTTAAGGGGCAAAAAAAGTTGTTATTAAATGGGCTCGGTATCAGAGTTGCATACAGGGTTACTCACGGGGTTCTCGGTAGGGGTTGTCGCGACGTTTCGACCTTGTGTGGTCTTCTTCAGGCTTGATTGTTCTCTCTACACGGCTGGTGGGCTAGTGACAGGGCCAGGGCTAGGCTCGATTCGGGACAGGGCTAGGTCCGGGCTAGGGGGTCGGCTAGTGGCAGGGCCAGGGCTAGGATAGGGCCAGGATCGCGGTCCCTAAACTAGGTGTGGGGTGGGCTAGTGACAGGGCCAGGGCTAGGCTCGATTCGGGACAGGGCTAGGTCCGGGCTAGGGGGTCGGCTAGTGGCAGGGCCAGGGCTAGGATAGGGCCAGGATCGCGGTCCCTAAACTAGGTGTGGGGCCGGTGGGTACAGGACTGGGTCCGGATTCGGGACAGGGCTGGGTCCGGGTTGGGGGGTCGGCTAGTGGTAGGGCCAGGGCTAGGATAGGGCCAGGAGCGCGGTCCCTAAACTAGACAGGGCTGGGGTTGGGTTAAGGTTAGGCATTGGGTGGGTGGGGTAAGGGTTAGGTGTTGGGCAGGTGGGTATAGGGCCAGGATCGCGGTCCCTAAACCAGAAAAAAAGGGGGGGGGGGGAGAGGAAAAAAAGTGCGGGCGGCGCAGAGGTGAACAGAGGAGGCACGGGCTGGTTAGGTGTTGGGGTTTGAAACCCATCCCCAAATGAATGGGGATAGGGGAGTGCACTGTCCATCTCCTGTCCACATACGCAACACACTGAAGTCCGCGTGTGGCAAACGCACACACGAGACGAAATTAACATAAAAGTGGCCGTACACGCGGATTAAATCGCGGGCCACAGAGGACAAAATAACTAATGCACCAACACCAATGAAATGATTAAATAATAAAATGCAGAAGCCAAGTGGCGATAGACTGCATGACACGCCGTTGTCATTCGGAACCTCGTGGGGCTTCAGCGGAGGAACAATGCGCTAACGTCGTGGTGATGCGACGGGGAAAAGTAGAGCGCTTTTTATTTAAATACACGTTGGTGTGTTAAGGGGCAAAAAAAGTTGTTATTAAATGGGCTCGGTATCAGAGTTGCATACAGGGTTACTCACGGGGTTCTCGGTAGGGGTTGTCGCGACGTTTCGACCTTGTGTGGTCTTCTTCAGGCTTGATTGTTCTCTCTACACGGCTGGTGGGCTAGTGACAAGGCCAGGGCTAGGCTCGATTCGGGACAGGGCTAGGTCCGGGCTAGGGGGTCGGCTAGTGGCAGGGCCAGGGCTAGGATAGGGCCAGGATCGCGGTCCCTAAACTAGGTGTGGGGCCGGTGGGTACAGGGCTGGGTCCGGATTCGGGACAGGGCTGGGTCCGGGTTGGGGGGTCGGCTAGTGGTAGGGCCAGGGCTAGGATAGGGCCAGGAGCGCGGTCCCTAAACTAGACAGGGCTGGGGTTGGGTTAAGGTTAGGCATTGGGTGGGTGGGGTTAGGGTTAGGTGTTGGGCAGGTGGGTATAGGGCCAGGATCGCGGTCCCTAAACCAGAAAAAAAGGGGGGGGGGGAGAGGAAAAAAAGTGCGGGCGGCGCAGAGGTGAACAGAGGAGGCACGGGCTGGTTAGGTGTTGGGGTTTGAAACCCATCCCCAAATGAATGGGGATAGGGGAGTGCACTGTCCATCTCCTGTCCACATACGCAACACACTGAAGTCCGCGTGTGGCAAACGCACACACGAGACGAAATTAACATAAAAGTGGCCGTACACGCGGATTAAATCGCGGGCCACAGAGGACAAAATAACTAATGCACCAACACCAATGAAATGATTAAATAATAAAATGCAGAAGCCAAGTGGCGATAGACTGCATGACACGCCGTTGTCATTCGGAACCTCGTGGGGCTTCAGCGGAGGAACAATGCGCTAACGTCGTGGTGATGCGACGGGGAAAAGTAGAGCGCTTTTTATTTAAATACACGTTGGTGTGTTAAGGGGCAAAAAAAGTTGTTATTAAATGGGCTCGGTATCAGAGTTGCATACAGGGTTACTCACGGGGTTCTCGGTAGGGGTTGTCGCGACGTTTCGACCTTGTGTGGTCTTCTTCAGGCTTGATTGTTCTCTCTACACGGCTGGTGGGCTAGTGACAAGGCCAGGGCTAGGCTCGATTCGGGACAGGGCTAGGTCCGGGCTAGGGGGTCGGCTAGTGGCAGGGCCAGGGCTAGGATAGGGCCAGGAGCGCGGTCCCTAAACTAGGTGTGGGGTGGGCTAGTGACAGGGCCAGGGCTAGGCTCGATTCGGGACAGGGCTAGGTCCGGGCTAGGGGGTCGGCTAGTGGCAGGGCCAGGGCTAGGATAGGGCCAGGATCGCGGTCCCTAAACTAGGTGTGGGGCCGGTGGGTACAGGGCTGGGTCCGGATTCGGGACAGGGCTGGGTCCGGGTTGGGGGGTCAGCTAGTGGTAGGGCCAGGGCTAGGATAGGGCCAGGAGCGCGGTCCCTAAACTAGACAGGGCTGGGGTTGGGTTAAGGTTAGGCATTGGGTGGGTGGGGTTAGGGTTAGGTGTTGGGCAGGTGGGTATAGGGCCAGGATCGCGGTCCCTAAACCAGAAAAAAAGGGGGGGGGGGGAGAGGAAAAAAAGTGCGGGCGGCGCAGAGGTGAACAGAGGAGGCACGGGCTGGTTAGGTGTTGGGGTTTGAAACCCATCCCCAAATGAATGGGGATAGGGGAGTGCACTGTCCATCTCCTGTCCACATACGCAACACACTGAAGTCCGCGTGTGGCAAACGCACACACGAGACGAAATTAACATAAAAGTGGCCGTACACGCGGATTAAATCGCGGGCCACAGAGGACAAAATAACTAATGCACCAACACCAATGAAATGGGTTAGGGTTAGGGTTAGGGTTAGGGTTAGGTATTGGGGTTAGAAACCCACCCCCAAATGAATGGGGATAGGGGAGTGCACTGTCCATCTCCTGTCCACATACGCAAACCACACCAAAACCTCGCGGGAAGTCCGTGTGTGACAAACGCACACACGAGACAAAACTAAATAATATAAGTGGCCGTACACGCGGATTAAATCGCGGACCACAGAGGACAAACTAAACTAAATGTTGCACCAACACCATTAAAATAATAAAGAGAAGTGCAGATGCCAAGTGGCGATAAACTAAATGAGACGCCGTTGCGATAGGGAGCCTCGTGGGGCTTCAGCGGAGGAACAACGCACTAACGTCGTGGTGATGCGACCGGGAAAAGTAGAGCGCTCTTTTATTCACGGTGGAGTGTTAAGGGGCAAATAAATGTGGTTTCTCAAGGCTGGTGGGCTAGTGACAGGGCCAAGGTTAGGCTTAGATCCGGGACAGGGCTGGGTCCGGGTTAGGGTTCTTTTTTCACTGCTGGTAGGCTAGTGACAGGGCCAGGGCTAGGCTTAGATCCGGGACAAGGCTGGGTCCGGGTTAGGGTTATTTTTCACTGCTGGTGGGCTCGTGACAGGGCCAGGGCTGGGCTTAGATCCGGGACAGGGCTGGGTCCGGGTTAGGGCCTCTCTCTCACGGCTGGTGGGCTAGTGACAGGGCCAGGGCTAGGCTTAGATCCGGGACCAGGCTGGGTCCGGGTTAGGGTTATTCTTCACTGCTGGTGTGGTTGTACTCACGGGGTTCTCAGTAGGGGTTGTCGCGACGTTTCGACCTTGTGTGGTCTTCTTCAGGCTTTATTGTTCTCTCATTCCATCGGCTGGTGGGCTAGTAACAGGGCCAGGGCTAGGCTTCGATTCGGGACAGGGCTGGGTCCGGGGTAACAGGGCCAGGGCTAGGCTTCGATTCGGGACCGGGCTGGGTCCGGGTCAGGGGGTACACGGCTGTGGTGAGGCCTATGGTAGGTTGGGTTAAGGTTAGGCATGGGTGGGTGGGGTTAGGGTTAGGTGTTGGGCAGGAGGGTATAGGGCCAGGATCGCGGTCCCTAAACTAGAAAAAAAAGGTGAAAAAGGAGGTGAAAAAATGGTGCGGGCGGCGCAGAGGTGAACAGAGGAGGCACGGGCTGGTTAGGTATTGGGGTTAGAAACCCACCCCCAAATGAATGGGGATAGGGGAGTGCACTGTCCATCTCCTGTCCACATACGCAAACCACACCAAAACCTCGCGGGAAGTCCGTGTGTGACAAACGCACACACGAGACAAAACTAAATAATATAAGTGGCCGTACACGCGGATTAAATCGCGGACCACAGAGGACAAACTAAACTAAATGTTGCACCAACACCATTAAAATAATAAAGAAGTGCAGATGCCAAGTGGCGATAAACTAAATGAGACGCCGTTGCGATAGGGAGCCTCGTGGGGCTTCAGCGGAGGAACAACGCACTAACGTCGTGGTGATGCGACCGGGAAAAGTAGAGCGCTCTTTTATTCACGGTGGAGTGTTAAGGGGCAAATAAATGTGGTTTCTCAAGGCTGGTGGGCTAGTGACAGGGCCAAGGTTAGGCTTAGATCCGGGACAGGGCTGGGTCCGGGTTAGGGTTCTTTTTTCACTGCTGGTAGGCTAGTGACAGGGCCAGGGCTAGGCTTAGATCCGGGACAAGGCTGGGTCCGGGTTAGGGTTATTTTTCACTGCTGGTGGGCTCGTGACAGGGCCAGGGCTGGGCTTAGATCCGGGACAGGGCTGGGTCCGGGTTAGGGCCTCTCTCTCACGGCTGGTGGGCTAGTGACAGGGCCAGGGCTAGGCTTAGATCCGGGACCAGGCTGGGTCCGGGTTAGGGTTATTCTTCACTGCTGGTGTGGTTGTACTCACGGGGTTCTCAGTAGGGGTTGTCGCGACGTTTCGACCTTGTGTGGTCTTCTTCAGGCTTTATTGTTCTCTCATTCCATCGGCTGGTGGGCTAGTAACAGGGCCAGGGCTAGGCTTCGATTCGGGACAGGGCTGGGTCCGGGGTAACAGGGCCAGGGCTAGGCTTCGATTCGGGACCGGGCTGGGTCCGGGTCAGGGGGTACACGGCTGTGGTGAGGCCTATGGTAGGTTGGGTTAAGGTTAGGCATGGGTGGGTGGGGTTAGGGTTAGGTGTTGGGCAGGAGGGTATAGGGCCAGGATCGCGGTCCCTAAACTAGAAAAAAAAGGTGAAAAAGGAGGTGAAAAAATGGTGCGGGCGGCGCAGAGGTGAACAGAGGAGGCACGGGCTGGTTAGGTATTGGGGTTAGAAACCCACCCCCAAATGAATGGGGATAGGGGAGTGCACTGTCCATCTCCTGTCCACATACGCAAACCACACCAAAACCTCGCGGGAAGTCCGTGTGTGACAAACGCACACACGAGACAAAACTAAATAATATAAGTGGCCGTACACGCGGATTAAATCGCGGACCACAGAGGACAAACTAAACTAAATGTTGCACCAACACCATTAAAATAATAAAGAAGTGCAGATGCCAAGTGGCGATAAACTAAATGAGACGCCGTTGCGATAGGGAGCCTCGTGGGGCTTCAGCGGAGGAACAACGCACTAACGTCGTGGTGATGCGACCGGGAAAAGTAGAGCGCTCTTTTATTCACGGTGGAGTGTTAAGGGGCAAATAAATGTGGTTTCTCAAGGCTGGTGGGCTAGTGACAGGGCCAAGGTTAGGCTTAGATCCGGGACAGGGCTGGGTCCGGGTTAGGGTTCTTTTTTCACTGCTGGTAGGCTAGTGACAGGGCCAGGGCTAGGCTTAGATCCGGGACAAGGCTGGGTCCGGGTTAGGGTTATTTTTCACTGCTGGTGGGCTCGTGACAGGGCCAGGGCTGGGCTTAGATCCGGGACAGGGCTGGGTCCGGGTTAGGGCCTCTCTCTCACGGCTGGTGGGCTAGTGACAGGGCCAGGGCTAGGCTTAGATCCGGGACCAGGCTGGGTCCGGGTTAGGGTTATTCTTCACTGCTGGTGTGGTTGTACTCACGGGGTTCTCAGTAGGGGTTGTCGCGACGTTTCGACCTTGTGTGGTCTTCTTCAGGCTTTATTGTTCTCTCATTCCATCGGCTGGTGGGCTAGTAACAGGGCCAGGGCTAGGCTTCGATTCGGGACAGGGCTGGGTCCGGGGTAACAGGGCCAGGGCTAGGCTTCGATTCGGGACCGGGCTGGGTCCGGGTCAGGGGGTACACGGCTGTGGTGAGGCCTATGGTAGGTTGGGTTAAGGTTAGGCATGGGTGGGTGGGGTTAGGGTTAGGTGTTGGGCAGGAGGGTATAGGGCCAGGATCGCGGTCCCTAAACTAGAAAAAAAAGGTGAAAAAGGAGGTGAAAAAATGGTGCGGGCGGCGCAGAGGTGAACAGAGGAGGCACGGGCTGGTTAGGTATTGGGGTTAGAAACCCACCCCCAAATGAATGGGGATAGGGGAGTGCACTGTCCATCTCCTGTCCACATACGCAAACCACACCAAAACCTCGCGGGAAGTCCGTGTGTGACAAACGCACACACGAGACAAAACTAAATAATATAAGTGGCCGTACACGCGGATTAAATCGCGGACCACAGAGGACAAACTAAACTAAATGTTGCACCAACACCATTAAAATAATAAAGAAGTGCAGATGCCAAGTGGCGATAAACTAAATGAGACGCCGTTGCGATAGGGAGCCTCGTGGGGCTTCAGCGGAGGAACAACGCACTAACGTCGTGGTGATGCGACCGGGAAAAGTAGAGCGCTCTTTTATTCACGGTGGAGTGTTAAGGGGCAAATAAATGTGGTTTCTCAAGGCTGGTGGGCTAGTGACAGGGCCAAGGTTAGGCTTAGATCCGGGACAGGGCTGGGTCCGGGTTAGGGTTCTTTTTTCACTGCTGGTAGGCTAGTGACAGGGCCAGGGCTAGGCTTAGATCCGGGACAAGGCTGGGTCCGGGTTAGGGTTATTTTTCACTGCTGGTGGGCTCGTGACAGGGCCAGGGCTGGGCTTAGATCCGGGACAGGGCTGGGTCCGGGTTAGGGCCTCTCTCTCACGGCTGGTGGGCTAGTGACAGGGCCAGGGCTAGGCTTAGATCCGGGACCAGGCTGGGTCCGGGTTAGGGTTATTCTTCACTGCTGGTGTGGTTGTACTCACGGGGTTCTCAGTAGGGGTTGTCGCGACGTTTCGACCTTGTGTGGTCTTCTTCAGGCTTTATTGTTCTCTCATTCCATCGGCTGGTGGGCTAGTAACAGGGCCAGGGCTAGGCTTCGATTCGGGACAGGGCTGGGTCCGGGGTAACAGGGCCAGGGCTAGGCTTCGATTCGGGACCGGGCTGGGTCCGGGTCAGGGGGTACACGGCTGTGGTGAGGCCTATGGTAGGTTGGGTTAAGGTTAGGCATGGGTGGGTGGGGTTAGGGTTAGGTGTTGGGCAGGAGGGTATAGGGCCAGGATCGCGGTCCCTAAACTAGAAAAAAAAGGTGAAAAAGGAGGTGAAAAAATGGTGCGGGCGGCGCAGAGGTGAACAGAGGAGGCACGGGCTGGTTAGGTATTGGGGTTAGAAACCCACCCCCAAATGAATGGGGATAGGGGAGTGCACTGTCCATCTCCTGTCCACATACGCAAACCACACCAAAACCTCGCGGGAAGTCCGTGTGTGACAAACGCACACACGAGACAAAACTAAATAATATAAGTGGCCGTACACGCGGATTAAATCGCGGACCACAGAGGACAAACTAAACTAAATGTTGCACCAACACCATTAAAATAATAAAGAAGTGCAGATGCCAAGTGGCGATAAACTAAATGAGACGCCGTTGCGATAGGGAGCCTCGTGGGGCTTCAGCGGAGGAACAACGCACTAACGTCGTGGTGATGCGACCGGGAAAAGTAGAGCGCTCTTTTATTCACGGTGGAGTGTTAAGGGGCAAATAAATGTGGTTTCTCAAGGCTGGTGGGCTAGTGACAGGGCCAAGGTTAGGCTTAGATCCGGGACAGGGCTGGGTCCGGGTTAGGGTTCTTTTTTCACTGCTGGTAGGCTAGTGACAGGGCCAGGGCTAGGCTTAGATCCGGGACAAGGCTGGGTCCGGGTTAGGGTTATTTTTCACTGCTGGTGGGCTCGTGACAGGGCCAGGGCTGGGCTTAGATCCGGGACAGGGCTGGGTCCGGGTTAGGGCCTCTCTCTCACGGCTGGTGGGCTAGTGACAGGGCCAGGGCTAGGCTTAGATCCGGGACCAGGCTGGGTCCGGGTTAGGGTTATTCTTCACTGCTGGTGTGGTTGTACTCACGGGGTTCTCAGTAGGGGTTGTCGCGACGTTTCGACCTTGTGTGGTCTTCTTCAGGCTTTATTGTTCTCTCATTCCATCGGCTGGTGGGCTAGTAACAGGGCCAGGGCTAGGCTTCGATTCGGGACAGGGCTGGGTCCGGGGTAACAGGGCCAGGGCTAGGCTTCGATTCGGGACCGGGCTGGGTCCGGGTCAGGGGGTACACGGCTGTGGTGAGGCCTATGGTAGGTTGGGTTAAGGTTAGGCATGGGTGGGTGGGGTTAGGGTTAGGTGTTGGGCAGGAGGGTATAGGGCCAGGATCGCGGTCCCTAAACTAGAAAAAAAAGGTGAAAAAGGAGGTGAAAAAATGGTG
>CM051022.1:27500-85500 GCA_027704905.1 Muraenolepis orangiensis | reverse complement strand
GTGGTACATGGGAGAGAGCGCCTCTCTCTCAACCTAACCTTGCCAGAGCCTAGCCATAATGTATAACTTTATGCTTTATTATTTACCTGTTTGTTTTTCTCCTCCCCTTTTTTTAGTTACCTGTTGGGCCACTCCCACCCTGGTAACTTTCCATCCTCCTGCCCGTCCCCCCCTCCACATCCTATTGGTAGACAAAGAGTGTGGCCATTGGTTAAACCAACAACCAGACCTGGTGTCCAATTGAGCCTAATTGCTATCACCTGCCTCTTACCCACCCTATATCTGTGCTGTCTATTCCTTTGTTCTCTATCCTCTGACGAAGCCTAATGGGTGAAACGTTAGGAACACTCTCTTTCTTTATTATGTGAAAGAGCTTTTTTGGTAAATTGTTTCTTTTGCATATATTGAATATGGATATTGGATATTTTTTCCAATTTTATTTTGCTTTTTAATGTTTTATCAGCCTTGTTGGCTCACAACCCTGTTCCAGTTTATTTGCATTTAGACCAAATAAATACCTTTTTTTTGACAAATCATCTCTGGAAACCTATTTTACTTCACCTGGTCCCTGCTGTGTCGAGCTGTCTCAGGCCATCTCTTGGCGGGTGAGTACCCCACTCCTGGTCTAGCTACAACCCACCTCCCGGTTAAGACGCCCTACCAGCCTACCGGTCGGCTCCGGGCCCAGCTACGACCTACCTTCCAGCTAAGACGCTCCACCAGCTCACCGGGCGGACCAGCAGTATCCTGTCTCCTGGCCTGGCTACGACCTACCTACCCTCCTACCCCCCAGCTAAGGCACTCCATCGGCCTACCGACCAGACCAGCAGTATCCTGTCTCCTGGCCTAGCTACGACCTGTTTCCCGGCTAAGACGCCCCACCAGCCTACCTGACTAACAGTATCCTGTCTCCTGGCCTACCTACAGCCTACCCCTCAACTAAGACATTCTACCAGCCTATTCAACCAACAACACTCATCTTTAACATAAACTTTTTCATTGTTTTTATTACTTTCTTAAACTTATCCTATCCAATGCAAGTTATGATTTAACCTCATTATAGTGTATTTCACATATTTTCTCTCTTGTTTTCCCTCCCCTCCCCCTTTGTGTCTTCCTTTTCAAACCCCAAACCCTTTCTTTTTTCTTGTATTGAAACAATCAAGATGGCCAACTCGTGCGGCAGTAGATTTGGTTTATTGGGTGGCTACATTTCGGGACCGCGGAGGCCTCCTCCTCCAAAGGCCACCCCTACTGGGACAAACACATTTACAGACCTTAATTTTAAACTCGGCAAAACCTATTTCAAACTATTGCAGTCCATACACCACACGGAGATCTTAACAGAGGCCCTCTCAAAAGGTGCCCCTCCACTAGGAATGGCTAAAAAGGTAGCCCACCTCACGGCCTTTATCAAACCAGCGGCACCCGATGACACAGTTTTGACTTTAATTAAAAAAAACACAGTTAATTGGATGAATAATAACCTATACATACTTATTGAGCACTATGCCAGGATCCTAAAAGATCTCACTGCTGGCTTAGAGCCATTTAATGGCGAGGCCCTGGAGAGAGCCCTTAGGTGGGCCCATCAACGTTATGGCAGACGGCTTACTCCCTCCTCCATCACTTCACTACGTTTTTTATTATCCGTTTCAAAAAATTCATCACCACCCACCATTCCGCCACTTATTTCAGACACTGTAGCCTTCCCACCACTCCCTACACGACCACAGGCTACTTTAAAAACACTGTTTAAACACCGCACTACATTAATCCTACCTTCCAGGCCTTTGCCTATCCCTCCTCTTTTTTCCCTTCCGCCATTTTCTTTAACTCACCATCCCCCTCCCCCCTCTATAGCTACATCTACCTCTCAACCACCACGCCATAACCGTCTTCCCCTACCACAACGCCTCCCAACCACCAGGTCACGTCCACCCTCTGCTATGCCACCAGTACAGACCACCCCAATAGACACCGGCTCCCCTCAACCTATTTTGGTAGCAGGTTCTAGGTCTCCCACATCAGACCTACAACCCCTGACCCCGGTTCTCACCCCTTCAACTCCCAAACCCAGTCGTTTCTCCCTTGGAGGAGACCTGGCCCGGGTGCCATTTGGCCTTTCGACCTCTGCCTCGGCCTCGACCCCTCCACCACCTCCTCGGACGGATAACGCTGTTTTGGGAGCCAGTACACAAATTGAGATTAGTAGGGGTGGGAATAAACCACCTAATCTCGTCACTTTTAGTGCCGAGATCCACCCCTGCCCTCTCTCACCTCCTCTCAAGTCTCCACCTTTATCCACCTCCATCTCCATCCCACCTTCTCACCAGGCTCCATCTTCTTCCCTCCCATCCCTTCCTCCATTAATTTTTTTCTCCCCCTCTAGACCATCAGAGGATAGCCAACCCAGATCTCCGTCTTATTACCAGCCTCGTATCCACCCTCACACCAACCGGAAAGCGACTATGTGGTCTCTCCCCATCAGGAAACCCATCATTATCATGGGTGACTCAAACATAGCCCGCATACCTAAGTTTAAGCAGGACGGTATCCAGGCGGACAGCTTCCCGGGAGCGACGCTCCGCCACCTCACCGCCATCCTCCTCAGGCTCACGTCCCCTAGACCGGACACCAATGTTGGTTGTCCTTTCGGTTGGCATTAATAATTGCCTGAGGGAACAAACGGCACTCACCATCGTCAAGGACACCCGACGACTTGTTCGAGTAGCCAGAATAAAATTCCCTCAGGCCCGCATCGCCATTCCCCTTTTAACCGTATCTATTAGACTATCTGTCGCCCAACTCCATTGTGTTAAGGCTTTCAATACGTTTGTTAGGGACAACATAGAGGACGTGGACTCTCGTTGCGGGTACCTAAAGCAATTATCCCTACTCAAATTTCACACAATACATGATAACATCCATTGGACCCCGGAGACGGCGGGTTCGATGCTGCGAGACTGGCTTACCCAACTGGATTTATAGTTGGGTCGCCAGGCGCAGCGCCGGCCCCCCCGTCCTCCCGGTCCAATGTCACCAATCTCTCCACCTTCCAGCTATCTCCACTAGAACGGGAAGTCCTGGAGCGGGGTCTTACCTTTATCCCGACACCAGCTCTCCCGGACCGCGACCTGTTGAGGCGGGACATACACACATATCACCGGCGTCTAAAAATTCTCGATTATTTTAATTATAACACGGATTTTCCCCACTTACCTTTTACTGTGCCGTCCAGGTGGGAGCCAGCCATGGTGTCCGTTTCTACACCCATACATGGACTGATCAGGCACGACCTCCGATCCTTCCGCGATCTCCGACCTCGTTGCCCTAGGGGCGAGGATAACATCACGACGCAACAACGTCAGGCTCTCCATGGCTTGAAGTCGCGTCAGGAGATTATTATTAAACCGGCGGATAAGGGAGGTCAAATAGTCCTACAGGATCGGACTAATTATGTGTTGGAGGCGACACGCCAACTTAGTGACGTCTCCTATTATCGCCCTCTCACACAGCCGATGTTTTTGGAGACACAGATTATTGTGAGGAGTCTGGTCGACCAGATGAGAAGAGAACACCTCATCACAAAAAGACAAGCACATTATCTGTACGGTCCAGACCTCCCGCGAGCAAGACTGTTCTACCTGCTTCCCAAGATACATAAGCCCCCCGAGAGCTGGACTGTCCCCTTCCTGGTCCCTCCGGGACGTCCTATTGTGAGCGATTGCGGTTCGGAATCCTATCGCCTGGCAGAGTTTATAGACTCTTATATAAACCCCCTGTCCCACACCCATCGCAGTTACATCAAGGATACATACACCTTTGTAGACAGGTTAAAAAATCTCACCGTCCCTGAGAACACGTTTATCTTCTCTATAGACGTGGATTCTCTATATACCAACATCGATACTCTCCTTGGGCTGCAGGCTGTTAAAAAAGCACTGGACTCATCACCTGTTCCATCCCGTCCGGATAATTTTATTTTACAATTGTTAGAATTAACCCTCACCCGGAATGATTTCCTTTTTGATAATTCTTTTTTTTTACAGACTAGCGGGTGTGCCATGGGTAGAAAATATTCACCGGCGTATGCGGACATTTATTTGGCCAATTGGGAGGAATCGGCCTTCCTCAAATGCCCATTACGCCCCCTGGTATACTATCGCTACTTAGACGACATTTTTGGCTTATGGGACAAATCGGAAACAGATTTTCAAAATTGTATTACTATTCTTAATTCTCACCACCCCCGCATCAAACTCAAACATAACCTCCATCTCCAACAGGTCCCCTTCCTGGACACGGTAGTCTTCTTCACTGAGACGAGGGAGGGCCATAAATCATTAGCCACTAAAGTCTACTTCAAAGACACCGATAGACATTCTTTATTATTTAACAGCAGTTATCACCCCCGGCACACTTTTAGTTCAATTATCAAATCACAATTAATCCGGTTTCACAGAATCTGTTCCTTTTCCCATCATATAGAGGAGGCCACCAGAACCCTGTTTGAGGCCCTTAGACCTCGCGGTTACTCGAAACGATTTCTTCGTACCATCAAACGTGAAGTAGCCGCTCTCTTCCAGCTGGACCGGCCCGACCTCCCTGCAAAAGACAATAAATTAATTCCACTTGTCACTACATTCTCACACCAATTAGGTCCCTTCAATCAAGCCATTAAACAACACTTCAACTCTGCCAAAACACAAACCACTCCACTCGCACCTTTCAAAATCATCATGGCATATCGGCGCAATAGGAATTTGAAGGATTTGCTGGTCCACACAGCACTTAATAAAACAATACGCACAGTCATAGATCCTTATTTCACCAACCTCAAATACATCTCCAACCGTCGAACTGGCGCCCCCATCTGGCAGACCTTTTCATTGCTCTCCTGCAATGTGGTATACGCCATACAATGTCAACACTGTAAGGCCATATATGTGGGTGAGACAGGTGCCACTATCAAACAACGCTTGTACCAGCATGTGTATCATATCCAGAGGGGAACAAACTCCAAGCTGTTATATGTCCATTTCTCTCAACACCATCTTTCCAGCTTCTCTCTCTCAGGCCTGGAGTCCGATTCCGGTTGGTCTCTGTCCCAGAGGAGGGCGGCTGAGAGGAGGTGGATGTATAGGCTCTCTTCTATAGCCCCCCCTCTTGGTTTAAATGGTCACATATCTCACCCCTCTGCCCCCTTGCCTAACCATAACCTTTCCATCCTCAGACCCGGACCCCAACCCTCTCCTCAACATAACCCCCTTCCCTCCCTTGCCTAAACTATAACCTCTTTACCCTCAGATACAAGCAACATCTGGCCCTCAGCATAACCTCCTCAACCCCCTCTTCTTAACATAACCCCCTTCTCTCCCTTACCTAATCACAACCCCTTCACCCCCTCTCCTCAACATAACCTCCTTGCCTAACCATAACCTTTTCATCCATACATCCAATCACCACCTGGCCCTCACCATAACCTCTTCCATCCCCTCTCCTAAACATAACCTTCATCTCTCCCTTTTCTCTTCATTCAATTTACTTTATCTTATATTTTTATTTATTTTTTTATTTTTTTATTTTTGAGCAAACGTTATTCTTTTAATATATTAGCTTGTGCCCGTGCCCTCCTCTCTCCTGTGTGCCACGTAGTGGCGCATGGGAGACTACATAGTAGTCCCATGCGCCGCTGCGTGGTACATGGGAGAGAGCGCCTCTCTCTCAACCTAACCCCTAACCCTAACCCTATGAAGAAGACCTAATCAGGTCGAAACGTCGCGACTTGGCACTTATCTTAACTGTGAGTATTTTTCTTACCTTTTATTTGTCCTCCAAAACCCCACCGTGAACGAAAAACGCTCTACTTTCCCCCGGCGCATTACCGTCACGTGTGTGCGTTGTTCCTCCGCTGACGCCCCATGAGGTTTCCATTCAAAACAACAGTGTATTAAGATAATCACCACTTAGCATTTATATTATATTACTTTAATAGTGTTAGTACAACCTTTATTTTGTCCTTTATAACCCCACCGTGAACGCAAACCGTGATTTAGTCTGCGTGTACGGCCATTTCTCTCGTGTGTGCGTTGTCCCTTCGCGGACTTCCCGTGAGGTTTCCATTAACAACAACAGTTCAAAAAGACAATCACCACTTGGCATTTAAATTGTATTCATTCAATAGTGTTAGTACTACCTTTATTTTGTCCGTTTTAACCCCATAGTGAACGTAACCGTGATTTAGTCTGCGTGTGCGCTCTACTTTCTCGGCGCACACACGGCGCATGACCGTCGCGTGTGTGCGTTGCTCCCCCGTTGAAGCCCCGTGAGGATTCTATTAGAAGAAACACCAAGTGTTACGTACTGTTGGCACATTCCCTGGCCCTGACCCTACCCCCCCAAACGAATATAATAAATAAATAAACAAATCAACACAAATATATCTATAAACATATAGATATAATTAAAAAAATAACACACAACAATGCGTCGCGCCAATCCCCCTCCCCCCTCTGGGTGGACCCTGGTCAGTTACGGAAGGAGACGTGGTCCACCCAGACCACAGCCGGCTTTTAGGGGACCACCATATCCGGTCCCTCGTGGACGGGGTTACGTACGCGGATGGGGGATGGACAGTGCACCTCCCTATCCCTATTCATTTGGGGATGGGTTTCAAACCCCAACACCTAACCCTAACCCTAACCCTAACCCTAACCCTAAACCCTAACCCTAACCCTAACCCTATTTATTTTTGTCTCGTGTGTGTGTTTTCATACGCGGACTTCCCGTGAGGTTTTGGAGGGGGTTGCGTATGTGGACAGGAGATGGACAGTGCACTCCCCTATCCCCATTTATTTGGGGGTGGGTTTCTAACCCTAATACCTAACCAGCCCGTGCCTCCTCTGTTCACCCCTGCGCCGCCCTCACCATTTTTTCACTATTTTTGGGACCGCAATCCCGGCCCTATACCCACCTGCCCAACACCTAACCCTAACCCCACCCACCCAATGCCTAACCTTAACCCAACCTACCATAGGCCTAACCACAACCATGTCTGCCCAATGCCTAACCCGGACCCAGAACCAAGCCCTGTCCCGGATCTAGGCCTAGCCCTGGCCCTTTCACTAGCCCACCCTGGCCCTGGCCCAAACCCTGACCTCCTAACCCGGACCCAGCCCTGTCCCGGATCTAAGCCTAGCCCTGGCCCTACCACTAGCCGACCCCCTAACCCGGACCCAGCCCTGTCCCGGATCTAAGCCTAGCCCTGGCCCTGTTACTAGCCCACCAGCCGTGAAATGGAACGAGAGAACAATAAAGCCTGAAGAAGACCACACAAGGTCGAAACGTTGCGACAACCCCTACTGAGAACCCCGTGAGTAACCATGCTTTGCCCTTTAACACCCCACCGTGAATAAAACAAAAAAACGCTTTACTTTTCCCCGTCGCATCACCACTACGTTTGTGCGTTGTTCCTCCGCTGAAGCCCCACGAGGTTTCCAGTCGCAACGGCATGGCATTAAGTCTATCGCCACTTGGCATCTGCACTTTATTATTTTAATGGTGTTGGTGCAACCTTTATTTTGTCCTCTGTGGCCCGCGATTTAATCCGCGTGTACGGCCACTTATTATTATTTATTTCTGTCTCGTGTGTGCGTTTGTCATACGCAGACTTCCCGTGAGGTTTTGGAGTGGGTTGCGTATGTGGACAGGAGATGGACAGTGCACTCCCCTATCCCCATTTATTTGGGGGTGGGTTTCTAACCCTAATCCCTAACCCTAACCCTAACCTGCAGGATTGTTTTGATCACGCTGACTGGCACATGTTCCGCGTTGCCTCGGACAATAACATCAACGAGTACGCGTCGTCGGTCACCGGGTTCATCAAGAAGTGCATAGATGACGTTGTTCCGACCAAGTCGGTTCGGATATATCCCAACCAGAAACCGTTGATTAACGGTAGAGGTGGGACGATCGATCGGCTTCCGATCATTATCGGCCGATTTTGAAGAAAAATGCGCAATCGGAGAATGCCGATCTTTCTTTAATGTTGCCGATTTCATAGCCGATCCTGCACGTGAGAAACACGTGAGCTCATTTCTTTACCAACAAGACAAATTTAATAAGACACCTGAAAACCCATCACCTAGCGCAGCATGGCGAGTTTGTTAAACTGACCGTGGAGAACGCGAACCCCAGGAAAGCATGATGGATGAAACTGTTCTATAATACAGGGGTTCCCACCCTTTTTTGTGCCACGGACCGGCAGATACATGAAAAAAAATCTCGCGGACCAGTTGTCAATTTTCGCGGACCGGTTGTCAAAGTGTGTGTCAACACACACCCCTAACAAAACGGCAGGGATCGATTTCAGTATAAACGCGCATGTACGCGGAGCACCGTGGGCGCCAGTCTAGCTCAGGAGGTAGAGCGGTCGCCTCACAACCGGAAGGTTGCTGGTTCGATCCCCGGCTCCTCCTAGCAAAAACTGTCGAGGTGTCCTTGAGGAAGACCCTAACCCTAACTGCTCCCCGGGCGCTGTACGAATAGCTGCCCACTGCTCCTAATACTAGGATGGGTTAAATGCAGAGAACACGTTTCACTGTATGTCTTCATGTATGTGACCAATAAAGAGGATTCAATCCTCACGATTTGTTGTTTGTTTGTTGTTGTAACAAAACCCGGCTCGTTCACGACCGACACGTCACTAGCGCGTAGTCTCTTTAGTAGCGCGTGCAACTGAAAGTCTCTCGTTATGCCGCCGATATATATTTAATCTATATATATATAGATTATACCGCTATATAATCTATATATATAGATTATACTATATATATCATCTCTATATATAGATTATACCGCCCGCCGTTCACCTATACTCAAATTATTTGAGTCAAATATGATGATAAACACACAGCTGTTTCGCCAGTAACACCTCCACGGCCCGGCGTTTGGGAACCCCTGCTATAATAGACCGCTCCTGGTGCCAGGAGAACAGCCTCGCCCTCAACGTCAAGAAGACCAAGGAGCTGATCGTGGACTTCAGGAGGCAGAGGGGAGAGCACAGCCCTATCTCCATCGACGGCGTTGCAGTAGAGAGGGTCAGCAGCTTCAAGTTCCTCGGCATGCACATCTCCGAGGACCTCACATGGTCCACGCACACCACACACGTGGTGAAAAGGGCCCAACAACGCCTGTATTTCCTCAGGCGTCTGAAGAAATTCAGCATGGGCCCCCGCATCCTGAGAACATTCTATAACGGCACCATCGAGAGTGTTCTTACAGCTGTATCACCACCTGGTACGGGAACTGCACTGCACTCGAGCGCAGAGCGCTTCAAAGGGTGGTGCGGACGGCCCAGTATATCGTTGGAGGTGAGCTCCCCTCCCTCCTGGATATTTACAATCAGCGGTGCGTGGCCAAGGCCAAACGAATCATAAAAGACATTGCCCACCCCAGCCACGAACTGTACTCACTGTTACCGTCAGGCAGGCGATACCGCAGTATCAAGTGCCGTACAAATAGGCTTAGAGATAGCTTCCACAGTCAGGCCATCAGGCTGCTGAACAAGGGCGTATAGCATATAACAATGTCTATTTTATTACATTGATTTATATATACATATTGCTCTTTTCTGTGCTGATATTTTGCATTTTATAAATTGCATTTTAATTTTTAATTTTAATTTTTAACTTTATTCTATTTTTATTCTATTTTTATCTCATTTCATAACTTCTGTCTGTCGTCGGGTATTGCACACAAGATTTTCACATCACTGCTTTATACTTGTGTAAACTGTGAAGTGACAATAAACTTGACTTGACTTGACTCCCTCGAAGTTGGTCCTGAAACTGAGGGTCCTAGGTCTGGACGCCTCCATCTGTAACTGGATTATGGACTTCCTGACGGGCAGGCCTCAAGTGGTGAAGATTGGGAACAACATCTCATCCACTCTGGTCCTCAACACCGGAGCACCCCAAGGCTGCTGCCTCAGTCCCCGGCTGTACTCGCTGTACACACATGACTGTACTGCCACGCACAGCAGGAATTGCATTATCAAGTTTGCAGACAACACCACAGTCATCGGCTTGATAAGCGAGGGCGATGAAATGGAGTACAGAGATGAGGTAGTCCAGCTGAAGCAATGGTGTGAGGACAACAGCTCATTGTGGACTTCAGGAGCCACCGGGGCATCCACTCCACCATCAGCCTGGACGGGACAACGCTGGAAGTCGTCAGCTGCTTCCGTTTCTTTGGGCTACAGATTTCCAATGACCTGGCATGGACCCGCAACACGGAGGTCATGCTGAAGAAGGGACACCAGCGCCTCTATGCTCTGCGGTGCCTCAGAAAAAGTGGAAAAGGCCAACGGTAGCTAGTGAACTTCTACCGTGGCACCGTAGACAGCGTCCTGACGGGTGGCATCACTGTGTGGTACGGTAACACCACTGCACGGGACAAGAAAGCCATCCAGAGGACGGCAGAGAAGATCATCGGATGTGCACTTCCATGCATTGAGGAGATCTGTAGGACCAGATGCCGGAAGAAGGCCATGTCCATCATAAAGGACTGCAACCACCCTGGGCACCATCTCTTCTCCCCCCCACCATCTGGTCTCCGGTTGCACAGCATCCGTACAAGTACTACCAGGTTTAAGGATAGTTTATATCCACAGGCAGTTTGCCTACTGAACTGCTAGGAGTGCTGCCACTTTCACATTCATAACATTGTCATTAACTTTACACTTACATACTTTGCTGGACTTTCTGGACTCATTAAAGCTACTGCACTGTATTCATGATGCTTCTGCACTACTGCACTTTAAATGCTTTTAAACACATCAACAGATGTTCATACCATCAGTCACTTTGCTGCAAAAAAGCTAAGGTCCAGCAGGGGAGGGCCCTCAAACCACTTTCATTATAAAAATAATCACATGCAAGTTTAGACAACTTTAGGTTTCAATTGATTTAATTGATAGGCATCATCCTTTTTTTAATAATCACAAAATAAAAAAAATATTATATATGTGTATATATGTAAATATATGTTCTGATATCTGAACATACATTTTTGTAAATTTATGTAAACAAAACTCCATATGTATCAATAAATATGTTATTATGGCATTTAGCTTTTTTGCCATTTAGGAGACAAATGTCCACAAGTGACAACAACGGCTACAAAACAAATGGATTTACTGTTCATATAGCCGATGCTCTTAGCCAAAACGACTAACAGTGAATGTTATTTAGGCACCTTGCTCAAGATGGCCAATTGGAACCCGGAACCTTTCGGCTGAATGTGAAACACTCACAACATATAGCATGTCCATAGTTGTGACACACTCACAACTATGGACATGCATGCATGCTTCTTCTTTTAGGCGTCCAACGAGGATTTGAGTTGTTCCAGTTCCGTCTCAGCCCCAGTGTTGGCGGGGACCTTTTTGCCGCCCTTCTGGAAGACGGCAGCAATCTCCTCGAAGGATTTCCCCTTGGTCTCGGGGAGCTTCAGGTAGGTGAAGATGGTGGAGATGAAGAGCAGCGCGGCAAACACGATGAACACGTAACACCCAAGCCACGCCTGGAAAGAAAGAAAACAGTCTGAATGAACTTCTGGACTTTTGTACAATCCCAACGTCTTACATTGTTGTGCACCTGCTTCCCTACACACATCGCTTTAGGTCAATCAACTCAAGCAACAATCTGCCTGTAATTTCAATGACCTAGTGAAGTAGTCTGCTCATGGCTAGTCCATATAGTATATACTAGTAAGGGTGAATATTGTGGTTCATTGTTCAAATATGAGGACACGGGGGGCAGGATAGTGGGGCCGATGAAGGGAAATCCAGCACGGACGCAATTTTTAGGTCCCAAAAAGAGGACCGGGAAAAAGAGGATGTCTGGTCACCCTAATATAGTCCTCTGTTCATACACGAGGGGATACACTTTTCACACAGTAAAACTGTATATCTTTTCTCTTTTCACTTTTCACGGGACCTCGAGGTGGGGTCCCGACCCCCCCGAAAGGTTGCGAAACTCTGGTGTTGGCGATGTGACAGCATGCATTTACCTCTATGTAAGGGAAGGTCATGCCTATGATAAAGTTGCTGGTCCAGTTGCAGCAGCCAGCCAGAGCGATGGCGGCCGGTCGCGGCCCCTGGCTGAACAGCTCGGCCACGATGAACCAGGGGATCGGACCAGGCCCGATCTCAAAGAACGACACAAAGAGGAAGATGGCCGACATGCTAACGTAGCTCATCCATGAGTAGTCATTCTGAATAGAAAAACACACAAGGGAAAGTGTATTGCCATTTTGCCATTCAGTCATTTGTCAGATGCTATTTTCCAAAGCAAGTTGACTCTGTGAATTATATATACACAAGAGGCAGATAGGGGAAAGGTATCTTGCTTGGGACCTAAAGGTATATAGACTCTGGATGTTTGCACTACACCATCTTTCCCAAACCACTACAATAAAATTTTATCTAAACCTTATAAGTTCTAACAAAGAGATATAAACCATCGTTATAATAATTAAGTTTGTGTAAGCTCAAATTAAAACAAATATATGTTTTCCTAGTGGTTGACAAACCTGAAATTTGAGACCAACTGTCATGGCGATGGCACAACAACACATCCCTCCAAGGCCCACGAGGGTCAAGGTGCGTCTGCCAGTCCTGTCCACCAGTGCCACCTAGTGGAACAAAAACACATTGCAATGCATTACCGCATTTGAACTAGAGCCTCCTTGCAGGGCAGATGTGTGAATGCAATGTATTTATTTAACAGGGACAATGGACAGCAATGGGCTGTCGCAGAGTTAGCTAGATAGCTACATTTCATCACCAGCAGTCCCTGGCCTGGCAGGTCCACAAGAGAATTATGGAATCCGATGTTATAATTCAGACAGGGAGGAGAGACAGGGGTACAGAGAATTTTAATTCTTAGGTTTGGATCATAAAATTAAAAGTGGCTAATTAAAATGGTAATGAAGGGGAAGGGAAACATTATATCGTATCATTGGTCAAAAGTTAGGCCGTGTCAGCGATTGCCTCCAAATGAGATTAGATTAGATTTGATTAGATTAGATTAGATTCAAATAGATTGTCATTGCACAGCACAAGTATAGTACAGTGAAAATAATTTGGCATCTAACCAAGATCCAAATGTTACAGTAAAGTGCCTGGTAATATATAATGTACAGTGGTTAAATAAGATGTAAAAAAACTGTCTACTAGGTATAAAATAACTTATAGAGTAGGTATGAGATATAGGTAAGTATACAACAGGTAGTGAGCAGGGGTATGCAGTTCTATCAACAGTTGAAGATGAATTGATTGGTACAGTAAACATGTACATGGCTATCATACAGGTATGGAAACCAAAGAATCGGCATGTGGCGTGGTTGTGTATCTCTCTCTCGCTGGTATCCATGGTTACGTAGCTACTCACAGACACCACGGTGAAGATGGTGTTGATGACTCCGACTCCGATGGTGGCGTACACCGGAAAAGCCACGCCGGCCCGGTAGAAGATAGCCGTGGAGTAGTAAAAGATCTATCGCCAAGGACAAACATTTGTTTCTAATTCTAAGGGTTATAAAACAACATTATTATGGGCCTCGCTCACTTAAAAGCGAGAGATCATTTTTTAGTTGATTTGAGCTGTTTGGCAGTTCGCCAATAAGCCAATGGCCAATAAACCCATAAAAGTAAGAAACGTTGTCTTACCACACGCTTTATATCACATATCAAAGCCTAACATGCTTAGGCAACTACGGTAAAGAAATAAGAAAAATACACGTTGGAGTTGGGCTTTCTGATGTTACAAACAAATCTGGAGGATTGAATCCTCTTTGTTGGTCACATGTACAAACATACAGTGAAATGTGTTCTCTGCATTGAACCCATCCTAGTATTAGGAGTTTTCACTAGGATGAGCCGGGGATCGAACCAGACCGCTCTACCTCCTGAGCTATACTGCGCCATGTGTTTGATGTGGTGAACAGGTTAAATGTCCTCACTGCGTTGATGCCAGAGAACTGTTGGGACAGATGCATCATGAGGGCCACGAAGAGCTGCTGCCTGTAAACCGAGGACCGGATCTGGAACACACAGTGGGAACAGAACACCAAATATCCAGCCTTTTTATTTCTCTACCAATGAATAAATGCAGCAAATGTTGAAGGTAAAAAAATGTAATATACCCCTAAAAGTGAAAGTGACATAAGATTGTGCTGTGTGTATGTTCTCTATTTTCTATTATTTACTTCATTACCAACTGCTATATTACTGTGCATATGTGTTGATTTAGTTTGTTTGACTTTGCCTTTGGACATATAGGACACTTCAACAATGGTAACAGCCAAGGTCCCTTTTACACTTACACATCAACTATCTACCTAGCACCCAGCTTGCTGGCCTCCCACCTCCATGGTCTGCCCAGCGGGCCACCTACCAAGGACAGGATGGAGATCTTGTCCTCCTTCTCTGCGTCCTCCTTCTCTCTCCTCATCTCCTCCAGATCTGCGGTTTGATCGTACTCTCCTTTCAGACGACGCAGACCTGCGACAGGAACAACAACAACAATTAGTGTATTTTGTGTTTTTTGCACGGCACGTCAAAGCAGTTCCAAGATGTCTGAAGGAGAAGCAGAGGCACTTCTGCTGAGCGATTACCTGGGGATGAAATTAGAGTAAAGCGGTCTAAAATCTAAAAGCTCTCATACAGAGGCAGTCAACTAGGAACAGATATTCTCACAGAGCATTTCACTCAGTAATAGCTGACAAGATGGCTATGGTGTTCCTAACAAATTACACTAAAATATATATATATAATAATATATAGCTTTTAAGTCGTACCAACAGCACCTTAAAGGCAGTGTATGTATGTGTGTGTGTATGTGTATATGTGTGTGTGTGTGTGTGTGTGTGTCTGTCTTACTCTTGCTGGCCTCCTGCTCCTTGCCCTGGCAGATGTACAGGTAGCGCGGGCTCTCAGGACACAGAGGCAGCAGCAGGGACTGCAGGATGGACGGGGCCCCTGACAGACCCAGCAGAAGGGGCCACATGCTGTCGTTACCCAGCAGGAAGTCCAGGCCAATTACCTACTCACACACATACACATACACACACACACACACACACATACATATATATATATATATATATATATATATATACACACGCATTTGTCCAAAGTGACTTACAATATGATCATTCAACAGGTAGGCAAAAGTCAAGAGTCACCAGAAGTCATAAGAGCATCACCTCCCTGACCTCCGAGAGCAGAACCAGCGCTCAGGTTAAAAAGTAAAGTTGGCTCTTCTGTCCCCAACGTGTGTGCGGGATTCACAAATCCACAGATAGCGAACAATTGTGTCAACCAGCGCACGCACATTGAGACCAGAATATTGGCTCTCTAGATTTTACACAATCAAGTACTGTACATCAAACAGGGGCAATGACAACTAGTCAAGCCAACACAAGCACAAGCTTATAAGCAGAATCTTATAAACAATCGCATGTCCAGTTCTGTGTGCGTGCGTGCATGTGTGAGTGTGTGCGTGAGTGTGCGTGTGTGTGTGCGTGAGTGTGTGCGTGTGCGCATGTGCGTGTGTGCGTTCTTGCGTGAGTCACCTGGCTGAGCAGAATGCCAACAACGATGGCCAGCTGGTGAAGCGTCCCCAGAGCTCCTCTGTAGGCCTTGGGAGCGATCTCCCCGATATACATGGGAACCAGACCTGAGGTCAGCCCTGACCAACACACACACACACACACACACATACATACATATCAGCTATACCAATAGATGGATTTGAAGTGAAATGTCCTTATTGTTTCAATTCAGACCACGTCTACATTGCCTGGATTTCTAGTGTCCATTAAATTCTAATACATTTGCATATTGTGCTCCAGGTGCTCAAAGGCGCACCTAAAACTTAATAAAACCTTTAAAAACAGTAGCAAAATAAACGAACAGTATCACTTTTAAGCGGTATTCCACGTACACTCCGGCTCTCTGAATAGTAGTGTCTGACTACTGTCTATTTCCTTTACCGCAGTAGAAGCCCATGAGGGCGCGTCCTGAGATGACCAGCATGTGAGCTTTCCACATCTTGCACAGGCCCATCAGCAAGCCTGCAGCCACGGCCAGCACGTTAACCATCAGCATCCCCTTGACCCTGGGCAGGGAGGGAGACAGGGAGACAGGGAGAGAGGGAGACAGGGAGGGAGGGAGGGAGGGAGACAGGGAGGGAGGGAGGGAGGGAGGGAGGGGGGGGATGGAGGGAGGGAGGGGGGGAGACAGGGAGACAGGGAGACAGACAGACAGGGAGGGAGGGAGGGAGGGAGGGAGGGAGGGAGGGAGGGAGGGAGACAGGGAGGGATGGAGGGATGGAGGGGGGGGATGGAGGGAGACAGGGAGACAGGGAGGGATGGAGGGGGGGGATGGAGGGATGGAGGGGGGGGATGGAGGGAGACAGGGAGACAGGGAGGGATGGATGGAGGGAGACAGGGAGGGAGACAGGGAGACAGGGAGACAGGGAGGGATGGAGGGGGAGGGATGGGGGGAGGGAGGTAGGGATGGAGACAGGGAGGGATGGAGGGGGAGGGATGGAGGGAGGGAGGTAGGGATGGAGACAGGGAGGGATGGAGGGGGAGGGATGGAGGGAGGGAGGTAGGGATGGAGACAGGGAGGGATGGAGGGGGAGGGAGGTAGGGAGGGAGGGAGGTAGGGAGGGATGGAGACAGGGAGACAGGGAGGGATGGAGGGGGAGGGATGGAGGGAGGGAGGTAGGGATGGAGACAGGGAGGGATGGAGGGGGGAGGGAGGGAAGGAGAGGGTGGTTTGCTTAGAATAGATATTTTAATTCACTGTCCATTGCTTTTATCCGGAGCAACTCGCTGAGCTAATTCTCCTCCTCTTTTGGGGCGGCAGTAGCTCAGTCCGTTGGGACTTGGCTTGGGAACCAGAAGGTCACAACTGGCCACTGCCGAGGTGCCCTTGAGCAAGGCCCCAGACCCCTACACTTCTCCCCTGGCGCTGTATATACAATAGCAGCCCACTGCTCCTAAAACTAGGATGGGTTAAATGTAGAGAAACAAATTGTGTGTGTATTTACGTGACCAATAAAGAGGATTCAATCCTCTAGATTCAGATTTAGATTAATTTCTCCAATTTCTCTCTCCTCCATCCCTTCTTCCTCACCTTCCCCTCAGGTCTCCCACGAACCCCACCAGGAAGGAGGAAACCACACCTCCGATGGAGAAGATGGCCACCGACAGAGACCAGTATACGATGACTTCAGGGTGCTGTCCGGCCTCCGGCGGGTCCTGGCCCATCGTGCCGTTCTCCGAGAGGAGGGCGCTTCCCTCGGACCACACCCCCAGGGAGCGGCCATAGTGCTTCTCAATGATCTACGGGACGGAAGGTTCCGTCGGTCAGCGCTAACACCGGCTAGCGGCAACGACACCACAGTAACGATGCGAGGACAAAAGAGATGTCCAAACACTCTTAGACACAAATAAATCTAAATAGAATCAAATGTCCATGTTCTGCAAAACAGTTATTTCGTTTTTGGTATGCGTTGATACTGTACAGTATTAGACTATTAATTAATTAATTTATTTATTAATTAATTGATTAATTAATCTGATTTAACATTTGTTTCACATCAAAACGATATACATTTTGTTGTTGTTAGTCCAATTTGTAATACATGCATTACGTTCAATTAGACTCATACGATAAACGAGCCGTCCGTATAAGTGACCAGAGCCATATTATCTCTATGGCTCTGCAGGGGACTTCCACACAGCAGCTCGCAGCTAACGGCCCACCTTCTGCGGTGCGTTGATGACTCCCAGGCTGTAGCCGTACTGCAGTGAACCCAACGCTGCAGTGAACACAGCGAGGGCCAGGGTGCCCGTCAGCCGCTACACACACACAGCACACAGTTCCCATTCAGTACATGGATTTGGATGTAAAAGGTTTACAGACTGAGATTTACTGGAGGAAAAACAAACCTGAGTACATTCTGTACATGAATGCAATAAATACACACACACACACACACAAAGCATACATGCAAGGCTTACTGAGAAAACACGCACACACACGCACGCGCACACGCACGCTATGCAATTAAAAAATAACAACATAATTAAATGTTTCCTGAATTAATAATTCATATCAGAAATGAATAACTCATAACCTGACATAAACCTGCCAAATCAGCAAAATATGGGACATGATTAGTCTCATTGTGCAAGCGCGGCAGATAGATAACCAGTTAATGATTTGCGAGCGATAACAGGCAAACCTGTCGAAACAGCTTTGTGTGAATAAACTATAGATTGCGTATATTCCTGCAGTGCAATCGGGCCGAAAAATTACAATGTTTGCAGATGATACCTCTTCCTTCGTCCATAAAGACAAAATAGCATCAAAAGTTGTACAGTTGAATGTAGAATGTTTACCTGCTGATTGCAAACAATTGATTTTATGGGTAAAATCATGACATTCACATGATTGCTTGCTTGAAAAAACAGAGCAAGGACTAGGCCTTTTTTTCTTAAATAAACATTGAAGGGAGGAATAAAAGAAATACACCTTCAACTTCTACCAGATTTAAGAGTATATTGCTACTTTAAAAAGTGTGTGTGTGTGTGTGTGTGTGTGTGTGTAAAACATGTGCGCTGAAAGAAAAATGCAAATATATATATATCTATACTGTATATATTTTTGGATCTGATCTGTTGCACATGTTCCATTCAGAACACATTGGGCACACAATTCCACGGCTTAACAATCCATGGCAAAAAAGAAGAAGAAGAAGAAGAAGAAGAAGAAGAAGAAGAGCCATCTAGACCCATCACCTCTCGGGAAACATGAAGACGAAGGAGGAGGACGAGATTGTAAACGAGAAGGTTAAGAATTACCCTACCTTGTCCGACTCCATAGGTACTGTGTCATTCCCCCCTGACAGAGAAGGAGGTCGCAAGCACACACACAAACAAGAGTCCAGAGTACCCACACACACACTCACACACACTCACACACACCTAATCACAGATGGACCTTGTGTGTTTGACCACGCACTGTCCACACTCACGCATGCACTACCAAGCTGCACAGGGTGTGCAATAGCTTGAAATGACCTTCATCTATTATGAAATCGATGGTTAAGGGAGAGAAGTCTTTGTACTTTGGGGGTGTAGTGGAGGGGAGAAGTGGCTTGAATGCTCCTCTGTGTGTGTGTGTGTGTGTGTGTGTGTGTGTGTGTGTGTGTGTGTGGTGTGTGTGTGTGTGTGTGTGTGTGTGTGTGTGTGTGTGTGTGTGTGTGTGTGTGTGTGCTGTGTTGCTGTGTGCTACCGCAGGTGCAGCCAGTGGGGGAGACAGCTTAATGATTGGTCAACTGGTCAACAGCAACTATCTAAGTGGTCCCCCTCCCCTCCCCCAATCTCTCTCACTCTCTCCCCCGATTTTTTTTCTATGGTTAATGATATACTGGACCAAAGTCTGAGGTGGATAACCGGACAGTTGGTAACATCCAGCGCTCACACACACACACACACACACACACACACACACACACACACACACACACACACACACACACACACACACACACACACACACACACACACACACACACACACACACACACACACACACACACACACACACACACACACACACACACACGTAACACTTGCATTGCAGTGTAATGTTCTACTTGAGTTTATTTCTTCAGTACAGCATCTCCTTTACAAAACAAAGAACCCCCATGACATGTTATAGTTACATTAGTAAAACTTGTTCAAAATGAAAAATAAGAAAGGTAAAAGGGAATGACAATAATGACAAGGGGTCTGCAACAGAATGAGTGAGCGTTACAACTCTGTAAGTAAGAATGGCAGCACGTGCACGCACACACACATACGCACGCACACGCACACACACATGCATACACGCACGCACACACACACACGCATACACGTGCAGGGAAGACAGTAGTTTGATCTGCACAGCTTGTTATTGCTAGCCCGTTAGCCTGCCTAACCACGACCATATCTACACAAAGCAGTTTGTTTTGTCCAAAAATAATAATAAAAACACATTAGTAGTCGTACAGTACTTTTGGTCAGTTTTAAGGAAAAAAAATTGTTAATCAAACCTGCATTTAAGGAACGCTGTGACGATGGGAAGATTTGTTATTCTGTAGGGGGGGGGGTGGTTTAATTTATTTTTGGAAATCATATCAGTGATTAAACAGACACATAACATGGACATCATGTTAAAGAAGAGAAAAGAAAAAAACTAACAAACAAAGAAATTCTTCCAACTGTTCCCTCTGAATGCAATGATTATGACCCTAAGGAAGAATTCCTTTAAAAAAAATACGATGTTTCAAGCGAACCCTCCCAGGTCTTTAAAACCAGAAGGCTCATCGAACTCTTAGCTCTCCTCCGCTGTTCCAGTGTTCCAGAGAGAATGATCGCTCACTCTGCCCATCTCCCCTTATTAC
Source organism: Muraenolepis orangiensis (assembly GCA_027704905.1). Lineage (NCBI taxonomy): Eukaryota > Metazoa > Chordata > Actinopteri > Gadiformes > Muraenolepididae > Muraenolepis > Muraenolepis orangiensis. The sequence continues at coordinate 64,966 of CM051022.1, read as the reverse complement.
TGAAACAGGAGCTCCAATGTGGTAACATAAGGTCATAACCAAGGGGGGAATACGGAGATGTGTGTGTGTGTGTGTGTGTGTGTGTGTGTGTGTGTGTGTGTGTGTGTGTGTGTGTACCTGTTTCATAAACCCATACCTCATCATGTGCATGGAAAGACTCACTGCTGGGATTGACTGACAGCCAATGTGCAGACCTCTGTGAATAAATCAGCTCCTCGGAAACTGTGACCCACCACCCACCCACCCACCCACCCACACCCACACACACACACCCTACACACACCCACCCACACACACACACCCACCCCCACCCCCCCACACACACACCCCCACCACCCCTACACACACACCCACCCACACACACCACACCCACCACCCACACCACCCATACACACACACACACCCCCCCCACACCACCCATACACACACACCCCCACACACACACACACCCATACACACCACACACACACACACCCACCCACACACACCCATACACACACCCACCCACACACACACACACACACCCACCCACACACACACACCCATACACACACCCACCCACCACCCACACACACCCACACACCCCACCCCACACACCCACCCACCCACCCACACACACACCCACACACACACACACCCCCCACCCCCACGCACGCACAAGACACTGAAACACAGAGGTGCTGTACATTTCACCAAGCGTGGAGTGCTGAGCGACTCTCCTGCTTGTACAGTGTTACAATGGGGAGAAAAAACAACAACTTATAAAACCGAACAGATTAAGACGGTAGAAACCCATTCCTGATGATTCCGTGATCAGAAAGACGCTTGTGTTCCAACAACACAAATAAAACATTACAGTATCGCTGACGCAGCACTCCGAGGGGTCGTTGAGGGAATAGAACGATGGAACAGGGGAGAGACAGAGAGAGAGAGAGACAAGAGACAGAGAGAGAGAGACGAGGAGAGAGAGAGAGAGAGAGAGAGAGAGAGAGAGAGAGAGAGAGAGAGAGAGAGAGAGAGAGAGAGAGAGAGAGAAAAATAAATAAAGCAAGGGAAGTGGGAAGTAAGGAGGGAACGACGAAAGGGGTTGCAGAAGATAAACAAGTACAAAAAACATTTGAATGAAGGGCTGAACGAGTCGGTCCGAAAGGGGGACCTCTGAGCTCCTTCTGGGCCGGCCTCAGGGTCCTAGTGCCTCACTGCATGGAGCAATCATGTGACAATACTGACCCACTAGATTGGATTGATTTCTTCCAACAGAAATTACGTTAGACTAACAAACAGGAAGCAGGAGGTGGTGTGGTGACATTGGGGAAAAACAAAAAAATCTGGAGGTTTGAGGATTGGTGTGTGTGTGTGCGTGTGTGGAAGAACATAGGAAGATAAGCCAGGGTAAGACAGGAGCGAGGTTGTGTGGTTCTACAGGGATTCTACAGTTCCTTAAGACTCCAACACACTGGCCTAGAGGAGCAGGAAAGAAAGAAAGCAAGAGAAAGGAAAAGGCGGGAATAGAATGAAATCTATGAAGAGCAATTTCAAAACTCAAAAAGTGAGGTGCAGAATATAAAGAGATGATAGAGAGAGAGAGAGAGATGCGAGAGATGCGGTGCGGAGGAGAGAGGAGAGGAGAGAGGAGAGAGGAGAGGAGGAGAGAGAGAGGAGAGAGAGAGAGAGAGAGAGTTCAGTTGTTTGGCCGTTCCTTGTGCTCAGTGGCCACAACAGTCTCCATCTCTCTCTCTCTGGAAGGGTTACGATCTCTTCATTTACTTCACAACTTGAGTTTCTTCTATACAACATCGCTCACACTTTCTCTATAGTGTTTTTATTAAGTCCTCTCTTTAAGTCGTCGAAAAAACGTTTTACTTCCGGTGTGTGAGGGAGGGTAGGTTGGTGGGCGGGGCCTCCGGGATCACATGGTTATCCAATCAACAGGTGGCGAGTCCTAGATTGATTGTGTTGTGAACCGGGCCAATGGGGAACGTGTTGTGGCATCGGGGTGGCGGTGGGGCGGGGAAGCGCCTTCACCAGTTCATCATGGAGCTCCTGTTGAGGGTCATGAAGAAGACCTGGCTGCTGCCGCCAGAACGTACCGAGGCAAAGAACACCTGAGGACCAGACAAGACACGGTTCAAGATTCAAGAGTGTCCACCGGCAACAAGTACAATGGATTGCTTACCCCCCATTCCCTCCCGCAGTATGACTTTTCTGAAACACTATACTATAAAAAGTACACAATAAAAATAAAAATAACAATAAAGTGACCGATGGATGATATGTACACGTGTTGAACTGTGCATGAAGCATTAAAAGCATGTTAAAGTGCCAGTGGTGCAGCATCATGATAACAGTGCAGTACAGTGCAGTGGCTGTAATGAGTCCAGAAAGTCCAGCAAAAGTATGATAGTGGAATGTAATGTGATCTGGAGAACATGATATGTTGCGGATTTTGATCCCAAAACAATCTTTTGTTTGTCACTGATTTGGGGTTAGGTCTCTTGCCCAAAGGGGGACTTCAGGTAGTCTGTGGACATTGGGGTTTGAACCCTAACACTTCAGCCACTAGAATCTAGAATCTCCACTAGGTTGTCGTTACATGTACACCCCCCCCCCACCTCAAGACGGTTTCCAATACCTTTGGTATTTATGTCTTTCCTCTTAGGATCGATCATATCATAACACAACGTCATGTCTAAACACACACACACACACACACACACACACACACACACACACACACACACACACACACACACACACACACACACACACACACACACACACACACACACACACACACACACACACACACACACACACACACACCACACACACACACACACACACACACACACAGCGGGATCCTTGCCTTGGGAGGGAATGGGGAATATGCATTCCATTGTACTTGTTGCATATGGTAAATAAACATCTTGAATCTTGCCTTCCGTCATTACATTAAGATCATTTAGCAGACGTTTTTCTATGTCCAAAGCGACTTACAATAAGGTCATTCAACACAGCAGGTAGACAAGATAACTCCTAGTCACCAGAAGTCCTAAGTGCATTTCCTTCCTAACATGCCTCTCATAGCAGAACCAGTGCTCAGGTAAAAAAGTAAAGTTAGTTGGCTAACAATAGAGCTTACAATGGGCCCACAATTCATAATAACAAGCAAACACTACAGCTAACCAGAAGTAAGTGCTAAGAGGAAGGGTCCGGGCTCTCCAGGAGATTTATCTTGCCTCGATTCTCACGCCAATTGAAACCCTCACCTTGTCGTTTCTCTCGCAGAGGAACTTGAGTCTCTGGGCTCGCTTGTGCATGAACACCCCGTCTAGGTGACCCGTCTCCACCGAGCGGATCTCGATGGCCTTCTCTCCCCAGCCCATGATCTGGTTGGAGTGGATGTAGGCTGTAGGAGGAGGACAAGGAGACACACACACACACACACACACACAGTGTCAAGCAGAGAACTTTGGAGTTATAATACAACGTTTTATTTGTTTCGGTTGTATGTTCACCTCCGCCATTGAAGATGGGAGGAGGTTATGATTTTGCATCTGTCGGTTTGTTTGTTTGTCAGTCTTTCTGTTTGGCTGTTAGCAAGATAACTCAAAAAGTTGTTTACGGATTTGGACAACACTTGGTGGATAGATGACTTATGGGCCAAGGAACACCTGATTAGATCGTGGATCCAGGGGACTTTTTTGTGTTGTTGGAGGTATGTGCTCTACTAAGGACCCACTAGTTTGTGTATGTGAAGGCACTGTGGGGGAAATAGATGATAAGGTGTTGTCAGACTCGTGCTTCTTTTTAGACAGTAACTCCAGTATTGATTTCCCATAAACAATAAACCTTGTATAACAAAATGCTCTTACAAAAATGTTGTGGTGTTATTTCAACGAGCTGCCACACGGGGCAGCGGAGCAACGTTTGCTTAGGATTCACAAATTCCAAACTGTGATGAGAGTATTTTTTGGAAAATCTGTGAAATCAGCTATAATGTTTCCCCAAGAGGCTGAATAATTTGTATTTCTACAAAAAGTCATAGACTGCTGTTACACGCACGCACACACGTACCGACGGAGGTAGGCATCTCCCCCCACTGCAGCACCACGTCCTTGGTGATGCGTCCGTAGGTGTTGACGTAGACGCCCTCGTCCTCGTAGCACAGCAGCATCTCCATGCCCTCCGTCCGGGGGAGCACCACGATAGCATGGGGGGTCACCTGGCTCTGGATCTAACACACACACACACACACACACACACACACACACACACACACACACACACACACACACACACACACACACACACACACACACACACACACACACACACACACACACACACACACACACACACACACACACACACACACACACACACACACACACACACACACCGTATCGAGCCGTGTCTCAAACCTCACCCGTAGTCAGCAGACGGACGGTGACTCATTAGAACACAACACAGCGAAAACAACAACCAAACTACACGGCGAACCGAGGGGTCCCAAGGTTAGTGAGGAGATTCACCGCAGCCAGCAGGAAAACTGTTGTCACGCCGACAGAGACAGGCCTGTTTGCCCCCCCGTCCCGTCCCCCTGTCATCCTCTAGTGCGGTGCCCTCTCATGCGTGGTGCGACTACACACGCACACGTCTGATGAGGTGGCCGTCTTGACCTTTCACAACAAAGTGGCGACCTCTGGCAGTCTGCGAGCCCGACAGCCGCGTTAAGTTAAGTTAACACCTAACACCTAACACCTAACACACGCGTGCGCGCCAAAAGCACCAAAAAGGGCGTTCCTCGATGAACGCCTTCGAGGAACGCCTCAATCCGGCCGTGTGACATTTACAGTACCCAGTAAAATGTCAAGTAGTGGCCGAGAGCGTTTGACTTAAAAACTTCAGGTTCAGAATTGTGTCTTCACACGTCAAGAGGGAATTAGGGGCACTCGTTCCGTCCCACCAGTAATGCTAATGGATGCTTTTATATAGCGCTTTTATCCAAAGCGCCTTACAAGTCATGCCTCACATTCACCATTCATTCACACATTCAACCAACAACGACGGAGTCAGTCATCAAGGAGACAGCCAGCAGGTCAGGAGCAGTTAGGGTTAGGGTGTCTTGCTCAAGGACACCTCAACAGTTTTTGCTCGGAGGAGCCGGGGGATCAAACCAGCAACCTTCTGGTTGTGAGGCGACTGCTCTACCTCCCGTGCTATACTGCCGCCAGTGATGATCTGCTAGCGCCAATCAAGGAGGGGGGGGGGGGCAATCGCACTACTCAAGAGAGGAGTCCGGCGGGCGAGATGGAACCCATGGGGTGTCGCATCTCTCTCTCTATGGCGCGTGGAACAGCTTGTGTACACACACACACACAGTCAGACACACACGTCTCCTTTGGTTCTACAGCGTTTTTATTCCCGCTACGGGGGACTAATCGGGGATCTATTGATCAGGGGATCTATTGATCTAGTCTAGAGGACGAGAGGCAGCGGTGTCACCTTCATCTAGCAGTCGGGGGGGGGGGGGGGAAGAGAGAGAGAGAGAGAGTGAGAGAGTGAGAGTGAGAGTGAGAGTGAGAGAGAGAGTGAGAGAGAGAGAGAGAGAGAGAGAGAGAGAGAGTGAGAGAGAGAGAGAGAGTGAGAGTGAGAGTGAGAGAAAGAGAGAGAGAGAGAGGAAACGGATATAGTAATACAGAAAAGGGGTGGGAAAAAAGGAAAAGTCAGGCTATTAAACACCTCAAAAGAAATGGATCCTAATTGAATCCAAACAGCAACAGAGGAGCTAGCAGCAGCACCTGCGGGGGTTCCACAGGGGTCCCCCCCCCCCCACGGAGCAGCTCAGATCAATACCCTCATGAATCCTTTAGTTTATATCACAGTGGGCAAATGAAGAGGCTTACTGGGCTGTAAGCGAACAACTGTTAAACTATGAATTATGATCCTTTGAAATGGATAGGGGGGGGAGACGCTGAATCCTTTAGAATGAATCTGTTGTAAAAAAAAGCAGCAAAAGGCTAGAAATTCAATATAATAATACAATATAATGGCGTGTTTTAAAGACTCTGATACACAATATTTCCAAGACGAATGGTATTTTAAGATCAACAAACCATACAGTACCACAGATGCAAATGCATTCACACACACACACGCACGCACACACACACACTCACGTGTGAGGGGATGTAGATGTCATAGGGGTTCCCGGAGTCCACGTCGATGACGTGGAAGCCCACGCTGGAGCCATAGATGACCTTCAACCTCTGACCCTCCTCCACCGTCAGGTCCACCAGCTGAGGGCGGTGCTGCAGCTCGGTGAACGACTGAGAGAGAGAGAGTAGAGAGTAGAGAGTAAGAGAGAGAGAGAGTAGAGAGAGAGAGAGAGAGAGAGAGAGAGAGAGAGATAGAGAGAGAGAGAGAGAGAGAGAGAGAGAGAGAGAGAGAGAGAGAGAGAGAGAGAGAGAGAGATTTAAGATTGTACAAAATATGCAGCATATACTAACTTGTCTACTGTCATGTGTCATAGTGCATGTGTGCTCCTCCCACCTTGAAGGCCATGAACTTGTGGTAGGGCTTGGGAGCCCAGGCGTAGATCTCTACCGCGTTCTTTTGGGCAATCACCAGGAACTTAATGCGTTCGTATTTCACTGGAACCCAGACAGGTTATACAGGTTATGTCAAAGGCTGATTCCCTGATCACACACACACACACACACACACACACACACACACAGACACACCTCCTCCTTTAACCTCAGGCACTTAACCAATAAACGGCACATATACATATACATATACGGTGACCATGACAAACATACCCATCCTGACTGGTTACACAGATTTATTTGCGGGCTAAAATCGAAAACCCGTAAAAAATCCACCTTGATGCTCATAGGTGATTCTTAATTATTTAATCGACGTGGGAGAAAAAATTATCTAAACAGACAATCGCGTGCAATGTGAAAGACAAAAACGCAACAAACACACGTACACACGCACACGCACACACACACACACACTCACCGACTTTGTAGTGAACGCATCCCTCCAGCTCCCCCACGGTGATCCAGCCCTGCTTCTTCTCCACCTCGGGGTCATTGTGTAGTATCCTGTTCCTCAGCCAGGACAGGTAGTACACACGGAGCTTGTTCTTCTTACCTGGGGAGAACAGACCAGGGTGGTTGGGGGGATGGATGAAAAGGATGAGGGTGATGATGGTGGTGGTGGTGATGATGATGATGATGATGACAGAGGGATGGATGTTCCAAAACATGTATAAGGTTTATTTCTAAACCTTACACAATATAGTAAACCACCGTCTAGGCACGGCCCAGGTATTTGACACACACCAAGAGCTTCAAACAAACAAAGTGGTAAATCTAGGCCAGGTAGAATTGCAACAAAAGTCTCATGTTTCTCTGTGATGTTTCTTTGTGGTCAAAAAAACGTAGCCCTTTACTCACCTGTCTCGCCTTACCTGCTAATTAACCAATTTAAATGAAACAGTTACGGTAAATGGACATTTATATAGCGCTTTTCTAACCAATGGTTACTCAAAGCGCTTTACAAGTCATGCCTCACATTCACCCATTCATACACCAACGGTGGAGTCAGTCATCAAGGAGACAGCCAGCAGGTCAGGAGCAGTTAGGGTTAGGGTGTCTTGCTCAAGGACACCTCGACAGCTTTTGCTAGGAGGAGGCGGTGGGGATCGAACTAGCAACCTTCCGGTTGTGAGGCGACCGCTCTACCTCCAGTTCAGAGCCATGGGCCCCAAGGGGCACCATCACACCAAATAATTTACAAATAGTTCATGCAATCATTCATATTTCATTCAATCCGATCCTCAATCGGTCCTCACTCAAAAATATTCAATAGTAATTTATTTGGCTGCTACACTAGGTGAGACTGAGGAATTTGTCAAACAACATACTTCACAGAATTGTTCTACGCAACTCTACAGAAGGTACCCCATCTGTGAGTGTGTGTGTGTGTGTGTGTGTGTGTTTGTGTGTGTGTGAGAGTGAGTGGGTGAGAGTGAGAGAGAAACAAATAAAGAAAGAGAAAGAATGCACCAAAGAGTGAGAGTGAGAGTGTGCCTTTGTGTGCGTGTGTCTGTGTGTGTGTGTGTGTGTGTGTCTCTGTGTGTGTGTGTGTGTGTGTGTGTCTCTGTGTGTGTGTGTGTGTGTCTCTGTGTGTGTGTGTGTGTGTGTGTGTGTGTGTGTGTGCATGTGTCTCTGTGTGTGTGTGTGTGTGTGTGTGTGTGTCTCTGTGTGTGTGTGTGTCTCTGTGTGTGTGTGTGTGTGTGCGTGTGTCTCTGTGTGTGTGTACCAGAGATGGTGACCAGCACGTTGAGTCCCTCCAGGACGTCCATCTGCAGGAAGCGTCTCCTGGTGATCAGGTTGTAGACCTTCCCCTGACCGCTGCGGTCCAGCAGCATCAGGCCGTTCTCTGTTCCCACCAGCAGGTTCACGCCTGAGAGACACACACACACACACACACACACACACACACACACACACACACACACACACACACACACACACACACACACACACACACACACACACACACACACACACACACACACACACACACACACACACACACACACACACACACACACACACACACACACACACACACACACACACACAAAAATGTGCACAGAATACGTTTACTGAGCTGTCATCAACAGCCTGAAAGCTGTTCCGTGTTAGATGGGTGTACATTATGTGTGCGTCAGGTGTGTGTGTTTGTGTGTGTTAGCTGTGTGTGTTAGCTTTGTGTTAACTGTGTGAATTAGGTATGAGTGTGTGTTTGTGTGTGTGTATTAGGTGTGTGTTAGGTATGTGTGTGCGTAAGGTGTGTTTTAGGTATGTGTGTGTCAGCTGTGTGTTAGACGTGCGTGTCGGCTGTGTGTGTCGGCAGTGTGTGTCGGCCACGCGTCATAGCCGTGTGTGTTGTGACGTTCTGCTCACCCCACAGCGCAGCACACAGGATCTCTGAGTTGAAGCGCTTCTTGTATTTGCGTATCTCGGGTGTGTCGCTGTGCGGCCGGATGTTTGTGGGGTTGACGTTGACCACGGAGATCTTCCGGGCCTCGCTCAGCCTGGCCTGCTCCTGCCTCAGCAGCTCGTTGGCGAACATGCCTAAAGGGTGACCGGACGAGCACAGAGAACACGATTCACATTCAGTTCGGTTAACAACGGACACGTGTAACGGACGCCAGCAGGGGGTGCTGTGCAGTGGTAAAACCTCACTCTCCGACCCCTAAATAGACGTTCTAGCGATGAAGCTAGAGGGCCTATGGGTTTTAACTCTCACATTAAAACATCGTGGTCGTCAGTTCGAGGTCATCAGTTTGAGCCCAATGCGGGTTACACATGCAACACATTCTTTAGGATATACCGCAGTTCACATTTCACAGAGGGATGGACCGGAGGTCAAGTACTTTTTCTACCGTTTTCCTATGCTAGTAACGGCTGATTGTTTGTGATCAATACAAATAATAATTGGTAACTTTTGGGAACCATTAAAGAGTTCATTAAAGAGTTCAGCTAGCTGTGAGTGGGGTGAAGCTGTTCAGGTGTGTTCACTGGACTCACCTGCTGCAGCGTTGTCCTCATCATCCTCATTGGGTGAAGTTTGATAGACACGAGGATCAACAAATGGAGTGAAGGAAGCTTTGGATCCGCCCACACCGAACTGTTAGTGGGGGGGAAAATGACCGAATGTATTTTTGTTGTTGTTGGGAATGCAATTCAAAGTTCAAAGGGCATGTTTGTATGACAAACATGTACTGTATGTACTTGTATGTGCATGTGTTTGTGTGTGTGCGTGTCTGTATATGTGTGTTTGTGTGTGTGTGTATGTCAGTGTTTGTGTCTGTATATGTGTGTGTGTGTGTTACCTCTGCCATTTCGCTCAGCTCCTGCAGGGCGGAGGTGGGCGTAGCCGAGGGGGAGTGGCTCTGCTGCACCAAGTCGGGCAGGTTGCCGTGGTTCCCGTGGTTGCTAAAGCCGTTGGTCTCAGAGTGGCTGCCTCTCCTCGCATCCGCCTGGGAGGGAGGGAGAGAGGGAGAGAGGGAGAGATAGAAATATATATAGAGAGAGATCCAAACAAACAAACAAAGAAGAAACATTGAAATAAACACCTTTTGTATTCCCCCATGTGTGAATGTGTCTTGCTCACCAGCCAGCACCTCATCACCATGGACAATATACATTTTCCATTTTAAAATAAAAATGAGAGAAGAAAGTTTAAGAAAGTTTGCTTGTACACACACACAAACACACATATACAGACACACTATGTATGTCACTTATGGCATATATATTGGCTTATATTGAACCATCCCTGACAGGAGGGAGACACTGACACTGCTCTCCTTCTCAAGATTCCTTCCTTGATCCTTAAGGGTATTTTCTTACCCTTTGGCGGCTAGGGTTAGGCCTGTATATCCCTTTGAGACTGTGATTAAGGGCTGTAACAACCAGATGGACATGACTCGTGTGCTACCTCTCTCATCATCAAGGTGCCGTCCTTGGAGCCGCTGTAGTCGTCCCCCAGGGACTCCTCCGCCAGACCCCCGTATGACCCCGTGTTGCTCTGCACCGCGGGCCTGCAACACACACACACACACACACACACACACACACACACACACACACACACACACACACACACACACACACACACACACACACACACACACACACACACACACACACACACACACACACACACACACACACACACACACACGCGCACAAGCACAAGCACACACAGCACCCAACAAACACACACAGCACCCAACAAACACACACACAGCACCCAGCACACACACACACACACACAAGTCAATTAGGAAGCCCATACCAACACATGAGAGAGCAGTGCCGTGAACAACCACCAGAGCGGCGGCGGAGGAGAAGACGTCTCACATGATGCGCGGGATGTCGCTAACGGCGACCGTTCCGTCGTGGCCCACCCCCTCGCCATCATCATCGCTGCTCTCGGAGTCCTCGCTGGAGGAGGAGTAGTCCGTCACCTTCATCACGGAGGAGAGAGAGACCGGGAGGAGAGACAAGTCACACACTGGCTCATCAGCCCAGGGCACAATAATTATATATCACAGAGGGAGAAGGGAGAAAACATGTGGTAGATCTCACAGTGCGTAATATTAAAGTGTAAGTGAATCCTCATCTGTTTTAGCTCAAATACAAACTGTGTTTTGAGAGCTGAGAGTTTCGGGAAAGGAGGACCATGGTCACGACCCACGGCACACGCACACACACACACACACACACACACACACACACACACAAAGCAGGCAAAAACATAGCATTGTACACCTGTTGTCTCAAATTGACGATCTCAATAACCCGTATAAAAGCAGAATTTAGAGAGAAAAATTAACATATACTTTTTAATGGAGTTTATTACTGCAGCAAAAAAGGTTTAAAGTAAAACTCTCCCTGTTCACTCATCCCCATCTCCCTGTTCACTCATCCCCATCTCCCTGTTCACTCATCCCCATCTCCCTGTTCACTCATCCCCATCTCCCTGTTCACTCATCCCCATCTCCCTGTTCACTCATCCCCATCTCCCTGTTCACTCATCCCCATCTCCCTGTTCACTCATCCCCATCTCCCTGTTCACTCATCCCATCTCCTGTTCACTCATCCCCATCTCCCTGGCCACTCATCCCCATCTCCCTAGCCACTCATCCCCATCTCCCTGGCCACTCATCCCCATCTCCCTGGCCACTCATCCCCATCTCCATGGCCACTCATCCCCATTTCCCTGGACACTCATTCTTCAGTATCCGTCTCTAATCAGCGTGTATTTAGATGTAGATGATGATGATGCATGTCATTACAGAGACCGAGTGGAAGTGGCAATCGTCCCACATACAGGAAATGCAATAAATTGAATGTTAAAGTGCTGACAAAAACACCAACTGATGAGGGGATTAGAGAAATCGGTGAACTGAACCTTCATCTTCTTTATTTTGGAGTGGAGAGGAGTGAAAGTGTATGCCACGTCATTAATGGGGTAAGGGCACCTTGTTCAAGGATCACTAGACATGCAGCTTGCGTTTACACGGAACCTCTGGGAGTCAAACACTTCCGACCGGGACTATCCTGCCTCAAACTCTGCCTTCCAGGTGTGCATTCCCAGTTGAAATGCATTTTGCATGACATATACAGATAGATACATACGTTATCATACTATTATTAATCCTCTCTGGTTCTTCCTTTAATCTCTTTCCTTCTTTACTTCTTCATTCAAATACACATAAAATCAGTGTATGTTGTCCCTTATATGTGCAGACTTGCAGAAAGGCACGGAGGTGTGGTGGACTTTTATTTTGAAAAGGCTACCGTTGTGTTCTGCTGTATTGGTTGCCGATTATGTTGCACGATTGGATACCTTCACTGGAGGTCTGCTGCTCTCCTCCACTCGAAGCTCTCGGAGTTCCTTGGCCAATGCACTTAGGTCCTATTGGGTAGGAGAGAGAGAGAGAGAGAGAGAGAAGAGAGAGAGAGAGAGAGAGAGAGAGAGAGAGAGAGAGAGAGAGAGAGAGAGAGAGAGAGAGAGAGAGAGAGAGAGAGAGAGAGAGACACAGAGAGAGACACACAGAGAGAGAGAGAGGTGTAGAGAGACAGAGAGAGAGAGGAAAGAGATAGAGAGAGAGAGGAAAGAGATAGAGAGAGAGGTGTAGAGAGACAGAGAGAGAGAGATAGATAGAGGTGTAAAGAGAGAGAGAGAGAGAGAGAGAGAGAGAGAGAGAGAGAGAGATAGGTAGAGATAGGTATAGAGAGAGAGGCGTAGAGAGGCAGTGAGAGATAGAGATATAGAGAAGGAATAAACAAAATGAGCACATTAGTTCTCCATCATCACATAAGGGTCAGAGGCAGAACAGATCCGGTGGGACCAACCGTCCACAGCATCAGGACAGGCAGGTACACATTGGTTGAAAGCGCCAGACGTGCACCAGGACCCATAAGGCTCAACAGACATCTTGGAATAGGAGAGCTGATCTCAGGTCGGGGTGTCCTACATTTTTCTCACCCATTTTGTTACCAAACTGATCTGAGATGGGCACTCCTGTTCAATCCGCTCAGAAAAGAATCAAACTCAGTCAAACTCAAAAATTCTCCTACACTGGAGAGAAAAGAAAAGTATTCAGGCTGGGTTCTTCCCTCTGCTACCACGTCTACCAAACACCCCCATGCTAGCAGGCCATTGGTACAGCCCGCCCCTCTTAGACATTCACCCCCGGTGGGAGGAGCAGTCCAACTCATGCAGACAGAGGGGGAGGGGTGGGGGTCCCTCATTGGCGGCGGGCTTACCAGCTCCTCCTGACCCAGTAACCATGACAACGGAGATGCAGGGGGGGAAAGAGATATTTACAGGCCGTTAAATGCTTGGAAGTTTCTTTGTTTGTTTTTTTCCCCTCAACGGTACAGCACACACACACACACACACACACACACACACACACACACACACACACACACACACACACACACACACACACACACACACACACACCACACACACACACACACACACACACACACACACACACACACACACACACACACACACACGTTAGGCTGGGGGTATTTCAGTGTTAAAAGCAGCCATGAAGGTGGGGAAGGGGAGTGGACAGGGGAGCCATTCTTGGTGGAGACACTGGTACTGGAGAGGTTAGGATGCTACTAACCTCATCTATGGCTCTCTTATAGCTCTGAGAGATGAAAGGAGGGAATGAGAGAGAGCGAAAGACAGAGAGACAGAGAGAAAGAGAGAAAGACCCATAAACAGCAGGAAAACTAAGAAGAAGAGACCCCTGAAGAACAGTCCCAAAGAGGCAGGGAAATTATCAAAACCTTGGAGGAAAAACCTGAATACGTTCTAGAATGCAATTAGTTTGGAATAGTGTGCGTGTGCGTGTGCGTGTGCGTGTGTGTGTGCGTGTGTGTGTGCGTAAATGTGCAGCACTCACTGCAGGTCTGCTGGGTCTGGCTGATTCCCGGCCCTCCTCCGGTTTGGATTTGACCTCCTGATTGGCCTCCGGTGGAGGTACTTCCTGCTTGCCTTGACCTATCAGAACAGAGAATAACAAGAACAACTGCGATCAGAACCGGGAGGAAACGGACCACAAAACAAACAACCACAGTAGAAACCCCCCCCCCCCCCCCCCAGAAGAAACAGTTTGTTCAACAGTTTTGTGTCTCCAGCCTCTGTGAAGGTTCTAACTAGACCAGTGGTTCCCAACCTGGGGTCCGGGATCCCCTGAGGGGGGCACCAGAGATCTCAGGGGGGGGTCCACGACGATATGAAACAATAAATAGCAATTCAAAAGATACGAACCACAACAGTCAAGAAAACACTTTCTCACATGCAATTCTGGAAGATCTACAGAAGAAATAATTTGGACCTAGAAGAGATACTGACAGATAGATAGTCAGGAAACACAACGTGAAGCAATGCAATTAAAGAGAGAGAGAGAGAGAGAGAGAGAGAGAGAGAGAGAGAGAGAGAGACCCAATCATTCTGTCTCGCAAAATGTATTGCAACGGTTCCCCCCAGTTGCCGTTATCCACGCTTGGTCCCATCTGGACATCTTTAGACATAAAGGCTGCACATCTTCAGATATAAAGGCTGGACATCTTTAAGATATAATGGCTGTTCGGTGGCCACCATCCTGTAATTGCACATCTTCTTGGCATGGGCGGCCCCAGTGGGAGGCAATTTCCAGACTAATCAACAGTACAATTACGCTTCACGTAGATCCACCAAATGTAGGATTACTTGTCCACAAATACAGGAATAAAGAGGACGATTATTATTGTCATCATAACGATTCTCTGAATCAGACTCTGAGGGACCTCTGTGCTCCATCGCTCCCCCTTCCTTCACCGTGTGTTCGTCAGGACAACATCCATGTCCCAAGGGTCCCACTGGCTCTGTTTGACACACGTCTCTACAGTCGTCCCTCTGTGTCTCCCTCTCCCTCCTTCCTTCCCTCCCTCCCTCCCTCCCATCTCTTCCTCAAGAGGACGGGTGGAACGAGGCAGATCAGACAGGTGGATCTGACGCCGGCACGCGCATCTGCACACACTGAAACTGTGTGTGTGTGTGTTTATGTGTCTGTGTTTGTCAGGTGTGAACATATGTGAGTGTGTGCGTTTCTATGTACGTGTCTGTCTGTGTGTGTGTGTGTGTGTCTGTGTGTCTGTGTGTGTGTGTGTGTGTGTGTGTGTGTGTGTGTGTGTGTGTGTGTGTGTGTGTGTGTGTGTGTGTGTGTGTGTACCTCTGCGCTCTGCCGAGCCTCCTTGTGACGAGGGGGAGGAGGAAGAGGAGGAGTTGGAGGAGGTTCTGTGCAACATGGCGTCCAGGGACAGCTCAGAGCACCGCAGGTCCGGGTTACTGAAACACAAACACAATGGTTGTTCTCGTTCTCTCCCTCTCTTTCGTTCTCTCTCTTTACCTCCTTCCCGCTCTCTCTCTCTCTCTCTCTCTCTCTCCATCTCTCTCTTTCCATCTCTCTACCTCTCTCCCTCTCTCTCTCTCCAGTTTGTATCAACTGTGATCCGTCGAGGGTGAAAGTCATTTCCACAGAAGGACCCCGCGTTACACTTGTGTTTCTCTGCTCCCCTGGTGCGTTTAATGAAGACACTGCTGCTGAGCCTAGACTAGAGATCAGATCAAACCGAGGCAGCTGGGGGAGGAAGCAGCTTGAGAGTGCAAGTGTGATCACAAGTTCAATCAGATACACTTGATTTGCCATTTCTGCAACCAATAACCTATTTGATAACGTCCTTTTGCTGTACCGCTCTTGCAAAGGATGTATTGTGACCACAACAAGATCAAGTAGTATAACTGAAATAAATTAGGTTGCTTAAGTATGATAGCTGTATTACAGTAGGACTGACTAGGGCCCATCTTTGACTAGTGACATCTTATGTGAGTCAGGGGCTACTAAAGGTGACTAGTGACATCTCCTGTGAGTCAGGGGCGACTAAAGGTAACTAGTGACATCTTATGTGAGTCAGGGGCTACTAAAGGTGACTAGTGACATATCCTGTGAGTCAGGGGCTACTAAAGGTAACTAGTGATATTTCATGTGTATCAGGGGCTACTAAAGGTGACTAGTGACATATTATGTGAGTCAGGGGCTACTAAAGGTGACTAGTGACATCTCCTGTGAGTCAGGGGCGACTAAAGGTAACTAGTGACATCTTATGTGAGTCAGGGGCTACTAAAGGTGACTAGTGACATATCCTGTGAGTCAGGGGCTACTAAAGGTAACTAGTGATATTTCATGTGTATCAGGGGCTACTAAAGGTGAATAGTGACATATTATGTGAGTCAGGGGCTACTAAAGGTGACTAGTGATCTTTTTTGGTAGTCAGGGGCTACTTAAAGTGACTAGTGACATATCATGTGTATCAGGGGCTACTTAAGGTGACTAGTGACATATCATGTGTATCAGGGGCTACTAAAGGTGACTAGTGATATTTTTTGGTAGTCAGGGGCTACTTAAGGTGACTAGTGATATTTCATGTGTATCAGGGGCTACTAAAGGTGACTAGTGATATTTTTTGGTAGTCAGGGGCTACTTAAGGTGACTAGTGATATTTCATGTGTATCAGGGGCTACTAAAGGTGACTAGTGATATTTGTTGATAGTCAGGGGCTACTAAAGGTGACCAGTCACCTCACATCAGTTTCATGGGAGTCCGGGGCTACTAAAGGTGACTAGTGACATCTCATGTGAGTCAGGGGCTACTAAAGGTGACTAGTGACATTTCATGTGTGTCAGGGGCTACTAAAGGTGACTAGTGACATCTCCTGTGAGTCAGGGGCTACTAAAGGTAACTAGTGATATTTCATGTGTATCAGGGGCTACTAAAGGTGACTAGAGACATATCATGTGTATCAGGGAATACTAAAGGTGACTCGTGACATCTCATGTGAGTCAGGGGCTACTAAAGGTGACTAGTGACATCTCATGTGAGTCAGGGGCTACTAAAGGTGACTAGTGACATCTCATGTGAGTCAGGGGCTACTAAAGGTGACTAGTGACATCTCATGTGAGTCAGGGGTACTAAAGGTGACTAGTGACATCTCCTGTGAGTCAGGGGCTACTAAAGGTGACTACTGACATCTCCTGTGAGTCAGGGGCTACTAAAGGTGACTAGTGACATCTCATGTGAGTCAGGGGCTACTAAAGGTGACTAGTGACATCTCATGTGAGTCAGGGGCTACTAAAGGTGACTAGTGACATCTCATGTGAGTCAGGGGTACTAAAGGTGACTAGTGACATCTCCTGTGAGTCAGGGGCTACTAAAGGTGACTAGTGACATCTCATGTGAGTCAGGGGCTACTAAAGGTGACTAGTGACATCCCATGTGAGTCAGGGGCTACTAAAGGTGACTACTGACATCTCCTGTGAGTCAGGGGCTACTAAAGGTGACTAGTGACATCTCATGTGAGTCAGGGGCTACTAAAGGTGACCCGTTATATCTCCTGTGAGTCCGGGGCTACTAAATCCGCCAAGCACCCACCTTATCATCCTTTAAACAGGCCCTCAAGAGCCACCTCTTCAACCTCGCCTTCACCCAGTAACCTCCACTCCTCACCTCCACATCCCACTGTCCCCACCATGTATGTCAATGTTTGTAAATGTGTGCAAAGTTTGTAAAGCGGCTTTGGGTACTCAGAAAAGCGCTATATAAAATAAATGTATTATTATTATTATTAAAGGTGACCCGTTATATCTCCTGTGAGTCCGGGGCTACTAAAGGTGACCCGTTATATCTCATGGGAGTCAGGGGCTACCAAAGGCCCGAGGAACATGACTCAACACTAGGGCTGTGTACCTGGCTCGTATGAGCTGAGAACCGCCACGGGGGCCCAGGCCTGGTCCACCGTTAGGGGAGTTCTTCCTCACCAGGGCTGGGGAAATAGAGGTAGTACGCTGGGGTACCTGGAGGGTAGACCCACACGCAACACACAGGCAGATAGATGGACAGACAGGCAGGAGGATAGACACACAGACAGGGAGACAGACGGACAGATAGGGGGAGAAAGATGGGTAGATCGACAGAGAGACAGACACATAGACGGAAAAACATAGACAAACAGAAGGAGACAGACAGGCAGATGGGCAGACACACAGAGGAACAAAAGGAGACAGACAGGTTGGCAGAAAGACCAACAGACAGAGGGAGACAGACAGACAGACAGAGGGAGACAGGCATATGGGCAGACAAAGAGACAAATAGATGGACAGACAGGCAAACAGGGGGGCAGTTAGAAGGTTAAAGCCTTTGTTGTACACACACATAAAACTACAACACTATTACACTATTGGTGTAGGTGCAAATGAGGACTTTTATTTTGAAAGGCTGACGGGAATTACTTTACCTTGGGCGGGGCGTCGTCTTCTCTCAGCCAGGCCGCGCGGTCCCGGTCTCTCTCACGGTCCCGGTCTCTCTCACGGTCCCTGTCTCTCTCTCTCTCCCGGTCTCTCTCCCTGTCTCGCTCCTTCTCCTCCCGGACGATGGCGGGGAGTCCGCGGGTGGGCGGGGGGCCGGTGGCGGGGTTGTCGGAGGTGGGGTCAGAGTTCTGGCGGGGCATCTCGGGCCGCGGGGAGGGGCCCGAGGCCAGGCCCTCAGGCCCCAGCGCCGAACTGGTCTGGTCCTGCAGAGATTGGGAGCCGGGTATGGGCGTGTGGGTCTTCACTGGGACTAGGTGGGCCATCTGGGTCAGATCAGAGGGAGGGAGGGGAGGGCCAGGGGGGGGGGGGGGGGAAAGAGAGAGAGAGAGAGAGAGAGAGAGAGAGAGAGAGAGAGAGAGAGAGAGAGAGAGAGAGAGAGAGAGAGAGAGAGAGAGAGAGAGAGAGAGAGAGAGAGAGAGAGAGAGAGAGAGAGAGAGAGAGAGAAATAAAGAAGGAAAAGAAAAAGAGTTCGATGTTGCATTGAGAAAATCACCCCCCCCCCCTCTCTCTGTCTCCCTCCCCCGCTCACTCCCATCATCTCACACACACACACACACCTGGGGTTCGATGGGTCTGTGGACGGGCGGGGTGCGGGCGGGCTGCATGCCCCCGCCGCTGAAGGACTCGGAGCGGGGCGGGAGGGGGGGGTCAGAGGGGCGGTGGTTGGGGACTTTGTGCTGGGGCGCCGGGGAGCTCTGTCTGTTCAGCTTGGAGCGCTCCTCCACCTGCCATAGGTCACACACACACACACACACACACACCACTGTCACTCAAACCATCCCAGCCAATCACGCTTAAATCCCGCCCCCTCCAATCCAGTGTTTAGACCTTATATTTGACCTTATTTGGTGTGGCGTGGTAATAGCAACATACCACTGAACCATCATAATCTGTTATCATGAAAGCATGACTGAAGCAACGGTCATTGCTTCAGGCCTTAAAGTGGTTTGTATACATGTTATTATAAGTATAATACCATGTGTGTACCAGTGCCTAGGCCTCAAGTCTACAACCAGCCATGGGTTACAGTTTCCCAGGCTGTAGTGTAATTAAGTGTGTAATTTAGTGTGTGTCTCCTGGCCCTATTGAAGGTGTCGAGAGGGAACCCTAATTCTTCTTCCCATACCCAAGGTCTTGGTGCATGTGTATGTGTCTTACTCTACTAACACACACACACACACACACACACACACACACACACACACACACACACACACACACACACACACACACACACACACACACACACACACACACACCACACACACACACACACACACACACACACACACACACACACACACACACACACACACACACACACACACACACATACCATTATCTGTTTAAGCAAGAAAGCCCCCCCCCCCCTTCCAGATATGCTCATCCGATTAACAGATGATGTGAATGTTTGAATGTTTGAATGAATGTTTCTAATAATTCCAAAAATAAAAACTAGATCGTTTTAAGTAAGCCATAGCTGGAGGGGTTGAGTCACGGTCATTCAAAAAATAAGAGCCTTACAAGGACAAGATATACATACTGTAAGCATGTGTCATGCTGCTTAGCGGCAGCTAAGCATGATGGCCGCTAAGCTGTCGCCGTGACAATATGAACATCCACGTCAACAACAACAACAACAAAACAACAGTCAACCCTTTGCGTTACTCGGTGACGGCACACCGTGAGGCAGACGGTGAGAGGCAAGGTTAGTCTACACCCTACAGTACTGTTCTACTACAAGCACCGGAGACCACCTCTACCAGGAACTACAGGAGAGAGAGAGGGAGAGAGAGAGGGAGAGAGAGGGAGAGCTGTTACCAGAAAAGAAGACATGGAGAGAGGACATCTCAGCAGATAGGAAAAGGCTTCAGGGTGGACTCATTTGACTTGTCATAAATTCATTTTTAAGGCTTATGGTTTTCTGTGCAAATCTCTTTGATTTGTGTCGAGGTTACACTTGTGTTTAAGTGTTTACCTTTTAGTTTGTTTGTTGTGTGTTGTGTGTCAGCGAGTTGTGTGTTGCACGTGTCTCCAAGTCTGCATTTTGTGTGGAAATGTGTCCATGCGTTTGAGGCGTGTGCTTTTGTGTGTGTTGTGTACTTGTGTTTGTGTGTTGTGTACTTGTGTGTGTGTGTGTGCATATGTGTGTGCATGTGCGTCCATATCGGTGTGCCTCTTTCGTCTACTCCACCGACTGCTTTTCCCTTCACGCTGGGATGTCCTCAGTGCCGGAGACAGAGGTTAAAGCGGTTAATGGCGTCCATTTGCTGCTGCATCTAAAACCGAGGACACAAAGGAACCGCGATGAGGGAAGAGAGCGAGAGAGAGAGAGAGCGAGAGAGAGAGAGGAGAGGTTGAAAGGCAATGGAGAGCTGTAGAGGTCACTTGAGAGGAGACCCAGACTCTTATTTCCGCAGTGTTTGAGGTTTGCATTTGCGGAGGGACCCCTGCACCCGTCACCAAGCTTGGCTGTGGTTTGGGACTGACCGTACCAGTATATACACCGCCCGGTTCTGGTTTGGGCGGGGCTTGTTTTGCGCCTCCTGGAAGCCAATGAGCCTTGCCCTGATGCATTGTGGGATTGACAACGCGGAGATGGAGATGGAGATGGGATTGGGGATTGGGGATTGGGGATTGGGGATTGGGGATTGGGGGCCGGTGAGCGGGAGAGTGGGTGAGGTGGGTAGGGGGGGGGGGGGGAGTTTGGTCTAGTCCAAATTCTGAGTATATAAATCCAGTATTCTGGATTTAAGAGACACTACCGGCTTAACAGCTAAATATTAGGATCATAAAATAATCCTACATATATATATATATATATATATGTGCTTACAATAAGAAAAAAGTTATTGCAAGTGTGTGTGTATGTGTGAGCATGTGTGTGGTTGCGCGTGTTTGTTTGCGTGTGCGTGTGCGTGTGCGTGTGTGTGTGTGTGTGTGTGTCACTACAAGGCCACTACAGCGGCGTCCCTGTTCTCCGGACTCAGAGGTCCGAGGTACAGGTGTGAACAGCTGAGGTCTGAGGTCACCCCGACTCTCCGGTGAGAGGAAAGCGGGGTGGCACTGCGGGGGTCCCACCCGGCAGCGCCAGCATCGAAGAAGGTCTCGGGGGCGGATCTGGAGAGCCCCTGAGACTGTCTGAGGTTCTCTTGGCTGCCCGACAGCCCGAAGTTCCCGGCCCTGGGACCTCGGACCTGTACATTCGGGGACTGGGACCTGGTCAGCCAACGCCTGCCTCCATCGCCACCCGGGACGAGAAGGAAATTTAGGTTAGGGGCTCTCTGCTCCATCCTGCCTCGGTGGAAGAGAGCCCGGAGGTGGCTTTCGGGGGCGGAGCTAGAGAGGCAGTTCCCGGGTTCGGGCGGGGACCTGGCCAGGTACTCTGTGGTGAGAGCCTGCCGAGGCCCTCTGCTCCTCTGTACCTCCACCTCCTCAGGGTCTAAGTCTATCCTACGGCGCGGGGCGTACCGCTGGGAGCGAACATGGGCACTGACCAGTTTGACCCCGGGGTTGAAGGAGTGAGGGTTAGAAGAAGGACGTCCCTGCCGCTTCTTAGAGCCCTTTTTGGAGCCAACAGGGGACAGGGTTTTTTTCTCCGGCTTAATGTTCTTGCCGCCCTGGAAGTACAGGTTAGGGATAGGGGCGGGGGGTTGGAGGACCGGACCCTGACCGGGAAGACCCCCGTCCCCGGGGACCTCTCTGGCCTCCTGCCGAGGCCCCCCGGGGCTGCGGCCCCTGCGGTCGGGGTTCTCGGCCCGCAACTGGCGAACCCGCTGCTCGACCTTGAGCCTGAGCGCGGGATCCAACGGGGGGGGGGCTGCGGGGTCCGCGGTGAGGCGGACGCCGGGGCGGAGGAGCTGGGCCGCGTGGGAGGAGGAGCGCCTAAGGGTGAGGTCGGGGAAGGAGGCCGGTTGGTTGAAGGACCGGCAATGTTGTATGGGCCGGGGGAGGTTACTGTGAGAGTGGGGCAGTGGCTGCTGCTGCTGCTGCTGCTGCTGCTGCAACTGGAGGGGCTGGATCTGGAGGGAGTCACAGGGTCAGAGGGACGTTAGCCGGCACACACACACACACGCTCACACACACACACACACACACACGCGCACGCACGCGCACGCACGCGCACGCACGCGCACGCACGCGCACGCACGCGCACGCACGCGCACGCATGCGTGTATGCACATGGACATGTAAACACACACACACACACACACACAACTGGCACACAGGGGGCTCCACACACACACAAACACAAACACACACGCATGTGTGTATGCACATGAACACATACACACACACACAACAACACACCCCTACACACACACACACACTCACAAGGGGTGTGTTAAGGCACCATCCAATATACAGAGCACTATGGGAAGAACAGGGTAGTTGAAAAGTTTCCTCCACATTGGTTCATCTGCCCCTCGGTCCTCTCAGTCCACTTTGCTGCAAGCAAAAACCTGCCAGGAGCGTCACCGTTAAGACATGAACCGTGTCCTGCTAGCCCACGCACCGTGCTCATTGAGCTCCTTGAACTCAACAAAAAGGAGAGAAATATTTGCCTTTTGCCTTCAAAAAAGTATATATTTCTGATGTATTGCTCTAGTATATATCAGTCAGGTTCAGGTTCAGTCCACCTGAACCACGTCAATCTCTCATCCAGTGACGATGTCAACGTCGTGTGCCGGCCTTTTGTGTGAAAGGGGCAACACGAATAAAGTGTTTGTTATATATATGAGGCCAGCTCCTGCCGTGCTCGTATTAGCGTGTGTGTGTGTGTGTGTGTGTGTGTGTGTGTGTGTGTGCGTGTGCATGCACAGTATGTGTGCCTGTGTTTATGTGTGTGTGTGTGTGTGTGTGTGCCTGTGTGTGCATGCACAGTGTCTGTCTGTCTGTCTGTCTGTCTGTATGCGTGCACAGTATGCGTGCTTGTGTGTGTTGGGTCACCTCTTTGGCCCAGGCGGGTTTGTCTGTTGGACTGGCATCTTTGTAGTGGTAAAGCTGCTTCTTGTCAGGCGGCCGGCCCTCTGGCGTCGGCTGCAGCTGCTGCGGTTGTTGCGGCTGCTGTGGCTGAGCCTGCTGCTGCTGCAGGGACACCAGGTAGGCCCGCTCCTGCTGGAGCTGCCTCTGGAGCCGCTCCGCCTGCCGCTGCTCCTCCACCTGCTTGCGCTTATACTCCTGCAGGAGGAGGAGGAGGAGGAGGAGGAGGAGGAGGAGGAGAGCGAGGTCAGTGTGACTGACTGGAGACTGGTTAGAGAGTATGGGGGGGAGAGGGGGGGAGGGGGTCAGGTCAGGTCGTGACCATGCAGCACCGGCCCGTTGGACAGACAACACACACACACAAATGTATATAGTGCACACACACACACACACACACACACACACACACACACACACACACACACACACACACACACACACACACACACACACACACACACACACACACACACACACACACACACACACACACACACACACACACACACCCCCACCCCCACCCACACCCACACACACACACCTAGCAGGAGGTACACGCACAAGCGTACAACTGTACAGATGTTTTTTGCAGATACGCAGGTCACCGGGAAGGAAAGGAGAGGAAGGGAAGGACAGAGGAACAAGGAAAAGAGGAACGGACAGACAAACAGAGGCGACAACAGAGCGTAACAGGACACTCTTGACACTAGGGCACTCGGTTGGATCTCAAAAGGCTACCAATCGTGTCTTCAGTTGATCGAATACACCTCGGTCCTCACTCTAAACATCACAATACATGTGTATATTCAGAAGGGTATTGAAGAAAAAACGTGTCTGCAAATAGCCCTCGCAACCACGAACCAGAAGGGTGACAGAGCGGCTTTGAAGAAAACAAATATATTCACGTTAATTTGTGCTTCAAATCTTAACCATAAGGTATCTCTGATCCAACCAAGTGAGCGTGCAGTGGAAGCATGCATGGGGGTGACAAGGAGCGACAGGGGGGTGGGGGCAAGGGAGCACAACACTTTGGTTCAGGGTTCAAGTGTTGAAATGGGCCACCCTGGTGGTGTTTTACCAGCAGTAGAGCCTGCTCCTGGAGCAACTGCTGCTGGAGGATCTCTAACTGTCTCTGCTCTTCCTCCAGCTGCCTACGGATATACTCCTGAGCATCACGCGGCAGGTGGAGAGACACAGAGGAACACACACACAGAGAGAGAGAGAGCGAGAGAGAGAGCGAGAGAGCGAGAGAGAGAGAGGTGAGTATGGTACACATGTGAGAACAGACTCCAAGAGAAAAAGAGAGAAAACATTTGCATCGAAAAACAACAAATGCATGAAGAGAAAGCAGGAAGAGCATTGGAGACAAAAACAAAATACAAGTTACAGAGCAAGAGAGGGAGAACATATCACCTATCACATGACCCTCTAGAAAGAAAGAAGGAAGGAAACAAGGGAGAGAGCAACCCTGTGTAGTTTATGATACGCTCATGAACCGGATCATAAAAACAGCACATAACTGTGTGTATGCGCGCCTGTGTGTGTGTGTGTGTGTGTGTGTGTGTGCTACCTGTTCTCTCTCGGCGTGCCTCCTCTCCTCATCTCTCCTCAGCTGCTCCATCTCCTCGTAGCGCCTCCTCTGCTCTCTCTCCTGCTGTTTCCGCAGCTCTCTCTCCCGCTGCTGATGCTATCCAGTAAAAAATATATATATAAAAACGTTACAAAAAATTAAAATAAAAAAAGCAGGTGGGGAAAGAACGAAAAAGTGAAGTGAATCACATTTTTTATTTTGATGGCGTTTTCTACGCTTCAACGTAAATTAGTCGGAATTGCTGTTCACCAGCGGTGACTCGTTTGTTTGTAGCACACAAATCACCTAATGGGGCCTCGACTATACCGCAATGTTTGTGAGCACAGGAGCATTGGAATGTTAGTTATTATGTTGGTCGTCATGTGTTTTTGTGGGGTGGTGGTTTAGTAATTCATTGTGAACAGCGTAAAATGTGGCCAAAATAAAGTTTTCATGAGCCGAGGCGGCGGTACAGTTCCGTTGATTTAGGACGGTGCAGGACTACAACTCTCCCTAGTCCCCTCAGTATGGTGGAGTATCATCAACCACAAGTCCCATGATGCACTCTGATGTACACGCCCCAGAAGAGAAGGCCCCACGAGGTGGCGGTCTGCTTTGTGAACAGAGCATGTTGTTTACTGTGAGGATCGCCTGCCTCGGGATACTTCTAGATGTTCGGTTCAGTTCAAATTAATAATTGACACTTCACACTTAGAGTGACACGGTGTTCAATTAAACATCATGTGATTGGTGTTTTAATGTCAAAGGAATGCAACACTCCGATCAGACGTGTAGATTTTCTTTAGCTTATCCAAGGGGCCAACATTGAGATGAGTGCGTAATTGTGTGTGTGTGTAAGATAGGAACATGGAGAGAGAAAAGATGACTTTTGTCAATACAGTCTTTGAGTTAGAAGTAATTGCTGTATTGATTCTCTCTCTCTCTCTCGCGCACACACACACACACACACACACACACACACACACACACACACACACACACACACACACACACACACACACACACACACACACACACACACACACACACACACACACACACACACACACACACACACACACACACACACACACACACACACACACACACACACACACACACTTTTCACTCTTGGCTTCAGAGAGCAGGCTTACAGCAGCAATCCTCAGTCCATAATGGGAGCTCTCTCTCTGGGTTCCCACCAGGGCAAGTCCCCCGGTGTGCGGGGGGCTAAGCACTAACCAAACATGACCCATCCACTGAGCACTGACTATGAGTCTTTGTGCATGAGTGGGAAATATTCTTGCTGGTTTTGTGTGTGTGTGTGTGTGTGTGTGTGTGTGTGTGTGTGTGTGTGTGTGTGTGTGTGTGTGTGTGTGTGTGTGTGTGTGTGTGTGTGTGTGTGTGTGTGTGTGTGTGTGTGTGTGTGTGTGTGTGTGTGTGTGTGTGTGTGTGTGTGTGTGCGCGCTAGCGATTGCGAATAAATCTACTTTTTATTTTAATTACTTCGGACTCCAAAACAATGAAAACCCAGCTGGTATTGAGGGGTTTGTAGAACCCACATAAGGCGTGACCATTCAGTGAGTAACAGTAATAACCAGTAGAGCGCATTCCTCTGACACACAACACGCCCCCTGGACCCCGATTACCATCCAGATCTGCACCAAAATTTAATTAACTGTTCCTTGGCCCCATAAGTAATCTAACCACCAAGTTTTGTCTGTACATAACTTTTTGCATTATCTTGCCATAACAATTAGCCAAACAAACAAACAGACAGACAAACATCCTCCCATCTTCGATGGTGGAGGTTAGAATTGAACTCGTTTATGCTATTTTTCAAATGGAATATATTACAAAAATAGACAACAACAAAAACAGACAAATCTAAACGTTAAAGTTGACTTAAACCTGCACTATGTGCATGTGTCCACCCTCTAATGGCTTGACTTATAGATATTCCCACAGTGGGGTTCAAAAGTGGACCAGAATAAAATAATTGATAGAGAAACTCTCTAGTTGAGATAGTTAGAATAATGTTAATAAAGTTATAATAAAGTTATTAATAATAATGGAGTAAATATCTGCAGTAGAAATGTAACATAAGCAAGTGTGATGCAGCACTCGCATGGAGTCTGAGTCTGTGTTGTCTTCAGCTCTATATGGCGATGGCCGAGTAGTCAAACAAACGCATGAGAACTATGAAACTCAATCAGTGCTTTCGGACAAAAGAGTTCTGAGGAACTAAGAACAAGGGACCTGGGGAGGAATAGTTTCTTCAAGAGTTTGCAATCGTTAGTTACGTCAACGCCATTGACGGAACGTCTGCGCCACGTGCTAGCAGGAATGCTAGGGAATCATTTTACATTTCGGCCGGACGATTCAAACCTGTGTTGTATTTCCTTTGCTGCCGGCCCAACTTTTGTCAGTGTTTTGTTGTGCTTCTTTCATTCCGTTACCGTTAAAGTGCGACACTTAAAGGTAAACACAGCTAAAGGGTATTTAGCATTGGCGGTCGTCTGCGGTGTATTGGCTCGTGTGCGACCAAACACAGAGGACTTTACCAAAGGTTCCTCTTAGCTGAGAGTACCTGCTCTGTAAGTAGGAACTACCATGGTTCCTAGTTCCTCTGCTGCGAACACAACAAAAAGAGGGCAGTTCCTCCAACAGTTCTTAGAACTATGAAAAGGTTCCTGCAGTCCCAAAGCCACCTATTCAAAAGACAATAAAATGTACAACAAACCTTGAGAAAAAAAAAAATAAGTATTCCGGTTTGTTAAAAAGGTTAACTTTAATGTTAACGTGTGGTCCGTTACCTCTTCCAGTCGCTTCCTCTGGCCCTTCTGCTCCTCGATGCGCTTCTGCCTCTCGGCCAGTAGTAGGCGCTTGTGCTCGTCGTTGTGCTGCTGCTCCAGCTGTTGCCTCCTCAGGGCCTCCGACCGCTCCTTGTTGGCCAGCTGCAGGTGCAGGAAGTCCCGCCTCAGGGTGGACTCGCCGGGGCCGTTGATGATTGAGCTGGGGTTGAGCCAATCAAAAATAATAGATTGGTTTTGAGGTGGGCGGTGGGAAGGGAAAGGGTGCAGGTGCGGGTGATGGACAGTATGTGGCGGCGGCGGCGGCAGCAGCAGCGGTTCTTGGTGGTGTCCCCGAGCAGAACCCCTTAACCCTAACCGCTCCTGACCTTGCAGCCTTGCATGGCTGACACTGCCGGTGTTGGTGTAAGACTGTGTGTATGAATGGGTGAATGTGAGGCAATAATCGTAAAGCACTTTGGATAAAGGCGCACCATTTACATTTACATTTAGGGCATTTGGCAGACGCTTTTATCCAAAGCGACTTACAAGGTGTACATTACAAGGTGCACCATTGACCATTGACCATATGTGTGTGCACTATAATGTTGAGTGTTTCTGTGTATAAACCTCTTTAGAAATACACACACCTGGGCTCTCCAGCCTCCGGATCCTCGTCCTCTTCTTCACTGCCGCTGTATTCGTATTCTGTCTCATCTATCCAGAAAAAAAAGAAAGAAGAGAAAACATTTTAGAGTGAAAGGACACAGCTCTAACCCTAACCGTCGACCGTTTCCAGATGCTACGCGCACATATTTATAAGGTTCATGGATAGCCGTTTAGGTTGTGTTGTCGTTGTTTAGGTTGCAGATAACGTGGCTTGATGTTGTCAAGTATTGCAGCCAGGCCCCCCCCCCCAGAGAGAGAGAGAGAGAGAGAGAGAGAGAGAGAGAGAGAGAGAGAGAGAGAGAGAGAGAGAGAGAGAGAGAGAGAGGAGAGAGAGAGAGAGAGAGAGAGAGAGAGAGAGAGAGAGAGAGAGAGAGAGAGAGAGAGAGAGAGAGAGAGAGGAGAGAGAGAGAGAGAGAGTAGAGAGAGAGAGAGAGAGAGAGAGAGAGAGAGAGAGAGAGAGAGAGAGAGAGAGAGAGAGAGAGAGAGAGAGAGAGAGAGAGAGAGAGAGAGAATTCCTGCGCAACGCCTTCCTCTCAACAGCCGGGAGACAATAAAGGGACATCTGGAGACCGCAGGTGTCTCTACGGCAACATGCCGCTTCTATTCATCTTCACGTCTTCGTCACCACCACCATCACCATCATCACCATCATCTTCATCAGCTTCATCATCTTCATCATCGTCATCATCATGGTGAAGGCTAAGGTTTCTTGGTGGGATGTCTTCAGAGTCAATATGGCCCTCTGTGTGAGTCAGTGCGTGTCCACCTCATAGTTTGTGTGAGTGCGCGTCCACAATGTGGACACAATGTGTTGTGTATTTATTGCCCTTCTCATCTGCTACCCGTGGTTAATCACATGGTGATCACATGGTCACATCGCTGTCCCTGCCCGGACGGAACCTTGCATCTCTGTTTTGTTTTGGCCACTGGTTCTGTGTTTAAACCTACTCACTGGTTCCCAAACTAGGGGGGGACCTGAGTTATGACAGGGGGGGGGGGGGGGGGGAGCTAAATATAAATGATGCAATATTGTAAAGTTTACTTCCTATTTAGTTTTGACATTGCAGTTCTGTATTAATTACAGACTGGGGGGGGGGGGGGGGGGGGGGTGTACTTGCACAGTACACCCTTGTTATCAACTAACTTTACCCCGGTACATATTTATAAGAGCTTACACCAGCTAATGGTTATGAGTCCATTACTTACAATACAATACAATGCAGTACAAGCTAGTTGATTACTCAATACACTACAGTGAAAACTAGTGCATTACTTACACTACAATACAGTGAACACTAGTGCATTACTTACACTACAATACAGTGAACACTAGTGCATTACTTACACTACAATACAGTGAACACTAGTGCATTACTTACACTACAATACAATACAGTGAACACTAGTGCATTACGTACACTACAATACAATACAGTGAACACTAGTGCATTACGTACACTACAATACAATACGGCCTAGCTGAACTTGTACTGCATTGTCAACCTTGTACTTGTACTGCGCTGTATGGTAGAAATCTACATCCCCTCGAGCGATGGACACCCGGTACATCCGAGCGACGGTCGCCGTGGCGACCACGTACGTACCCCTCTCGCCGCGCTTCTTCTTGGTGCGGTCGATGTGGTCCTTGAGCTGGATGCGGATCTGCCTCTCGTTGGGCAGGTCCCTGATGAAGGGGTGCTTGAGGAGCTGCTCCGTGCTGGGCCGCTGGTCGTGGCTCTTCATCAGGCAGCTCTCGATGAACGACTGGAACTTTTTAGACCTGGGTGCAGGCGCACACAGGCAGACACACAGAGCCAGGCAGGCAGGCACACACACACACAATTAAGGACCAGGTAGGCACACACACACACACACACACACAATTACACATTGGATTGCATGGTACTACCACAGACATATGAAACTAAATGGCGACTCTCGGTTCAAGTAGTCGGTGGACGCCATGGAAGTTTAAAGCGTCTTAAATCTGGGAAACAGAACAGAAGTGCAACTCTAGCTTCACCTATAGGTGCGCTAACCTTCACATGCTTCACAATGCTCAGATTAACCCCCCCCCCCTGTTTCCAAACACAGACACATCATGCTAACTGGGTCTCTAGCTGGCGACAAAATAAAAAAAATAATGAAAGTCTTCTCTGGTGCAGTCTCATCAAAACCTGCAAAGAGGTAGAAACAACCTTCTACTTTTCCTTTGAGTAGCCTAACCCTAACCCTAACCCTATCCCTAACCCTAACCCTATCCCACTTAGTATCCAAACCACTCAGAGAGAGAAAAACAAAGTGACTTTCCTGAAGTCGCTGAAGTTCCGCGGCCACTTTTAAGCACATTGACAGATAAAACAACGGTTCCAGGCAGCGGTACTGGCGGGCGGGGTCGCGGTAGGGCGGGCGGGGTCGCGGTAGGGCGGGCGGGGTCGCGGTACGGCGGGCGGGGGTCGCGGCAGAGCGCTCCACCGCCGGAAAACACAATCCTGTTCTTTAAGAGTCTCGTACCGGAGCGGCCGCTCATTGACTTTGGGGGGACGACAGGTTTTTTGATTTTTACCAGACTTTGACTGACTTTCGAAGATGGATGAGACGATTGGCGTAACGTGAAGGATGAACAGAGGGAGGGAGGGAGGGGAGGGGGGAGGAGATAGGGTGAGGGAGTGGGAAGGAGGGGAGGAGGAGGGAGGTTATGAGGAGGAGGGGGGGTGATGGAGGAGAAGGAGGAGGGGGAGGGAGAGAGGAGGGGAGGGAGGAGGAGAGGGAGGGGGAGGGTATTATCGGAACTGGAAGACAGTCGAGGGGGCATGCTGGGCGAGTCGGTCGTCTGCATACGAATAGGAGGCTGATGCAGTCCACTTCCAACCTGGAGGTTATTCCTCCTGTATTTGGTCTGACCTCTTACGACTGTTGACGTTTAAGTAGAAGGCATATCCCATTTGAGCTTTAGTGTTTATGTTTTTCTTATAAATACCTATGTATGTAATTGATTGTAAGCAGTATCCACATCCATTGTCTCTTTTCACAGACAAAACCCCCCCAACTGAAGTCTTCACACACTGCCCTTTTTACGAGTCTTTGGGAAGCACCAGTGTCGTGTTTGATGTGGCCCTCGACACACATCCAAATAGGTCTGTAAATAAATAGAAATAAATACCCTTGAGCAAGACGTCCCCATTACCTGCTACCTGATAACTGACCTGGATCAATCTAACTAAAGCCATCCCATGATATAAGTTGTAAAACATCAGTTGTAAAAAAAGAATCAGACTACTGAGGCCAACACAGCCACTCACCATTTCTTGGACTTGAGTCTGGGGGCGGGATTTCTTGGGATGAGAAAGAGGGCTCTCATTGGATGCATGTCGCACAGAGCTAGAGAGACCAGGAAGGAACCAATCAGAAGTGAGGCTGTATGCAATGCAAACTGACCAACAGAATTATCAAAATATATAAATAAAAATATATAATATCAAATTTATTTTTTTAATTAACTTGAATTTTGGCAAAAGCGCATTTGAACCCCTTATATCCAAAACAGACAAACCAAGCGGTCTAAAAGTGACACTGGACAAGATTCAAGATTCAGGATTCAAGATGTTTTATTACAAGTGAAATGGAAGGCTTACTCCCCATTCCCTGGACCGACACTGGACACGTGTTTGTGTGTTTAAGGTGTTGGAGTGGAACCGATAGGTTAGCGGGACATCAGACGTTTGACTGTATCAGTGCTATTGGCCGGGGCCCAACTGCTGTCAGGGGTGGCCAGTTTTACTGTTTAGTACTATAAAAAAGAAGCATTGGATATGGAAATACTGTACAGTAGAGGCAGTAATTGTGTAGAGGACCTTTGTGTGTGTGTGTGTGTGTGTGTGTGTGTGTGTGTGTGTGTGTGTGTGTGTGTGTGTGTGTGTGTGTGTGTGTGTGTGTGTGTGTGTGTGTGTGTGTGTGTGTGTGTGTGTGTGTGTGTGTGTGTACGTACGTGGAGCTCCCTCGGCCATCTCTATAGCTGTGATCCCCAATGACCATAAATCACTCTGCAATAATGGAGACAGTGCATTAATATTACGGTAGAGAGAGATAGACAGAGACTGTCTGAGAATATAAACTCAGAATAGAGAGAGAGAGAGAGAGAGAGAGAGAGAGAGAGAGAGAGAGAGAGAGAGAGTGTGTAAAACAAGAGAGAGTGAGAGAAACCGAGAAAGTAAGAGAGAGAGAAACAGAGAGAGAGAAAGAGAAAGAGAAATAGAGAGAGAGAAACGCAAGAGAGAGAGAGAGAGAGAGAGAGAGAGAGAGAGAGAGAGAGAGAGAGAGAGAGAGAGAGAGAGAGAGAGAGAGAGAGAGAGAGAGAGAGAGAGAGAGAGAGAAAGCGAATGTTAATGCCCAAAATAGATTGGAGTTTTATAATGAAGCAGGCTTTGTTACATCCAGGCTCCATGGTGTGCCTGGATGCTGCGTTAACAACCATCCGATTGGGTTTGCTTGTTGTTTTGGGACAACGCTTGGGATGAACGCATGATGTGTGTGTGTGTGTGAATGGAGGAAGAGAGCATGTCACCTTGAAGTCGTACGTAGCGTCTGGGTTCTCGTCACAGGCGATCACCTCGGGGGCCATCCAGTACGGGGTCCCTATGAACGTGTTCCGTCTGCCCACGGTCCGGTCCAGCTGGGCCGATACGCCGAAGTCCACTACCGTCAACACACATAAAAAGTATGTATTAAGATCACACAACAAAGTTCACTGAATAGACTCAAATTCTTTATTTTGTGTGTGTGTGTGTGTGTGTGTGTGTGTGTGTGTGTGTGTGTGTGTGTGTGTGTGTGTGTGTGTGTGTGTGTTGTGTGTGTGTGTGTGTGTGTGTGTGTGTGTGTGTGTGTGTGTGTGTGTGTGTGTGTGTGTGTGTGGAATGAGGGGGCGGCGGTGGTGGCACTGACCTAGTTTGACCTCTGCGTTCTCGGTCAGCAGGACGTTCTGGCCCTTGATGTCCCTGTGGATGACCTTGCACTGGTGCAGGTGCATGAGGCCCTGCAGAAGAAGGTGGATGAAGACACACACACACACACACGCACACAAGAAGAAGCTTAAGAAAGAGGTCGCTTGAGTTCATAGTACGTGTCACTTTGTGGCATGTCTTCAACAGAATATATATATATATATATATATATGTTAGATATAATATAGAATAAAAGTATAAAAGAATAAAAATATAATGACAATAGAAAAATAGAATGGAACAGAATACGACTTTACTGTCCAGCCTGGGCCAGACTATTAGACTACATATCACATTATGAAACTATATATCACATTATTAGAGTAAATATCACATTATTTATCTACATATCACATCAAAACAAATACATCTCCATTGGGCAGCTTGTATGGCAGCTCCTGTTCACACATTTCTTTGATATTCTTTCAGTGTGTCTCTTGTATGTCGATTTAACAGAGTGTGTCGAGCCGTGAAACGAGCTCTGGTGATTGTTTAACCGTACTCCGCAGTATCTGTGGTAAATCCTCAGAAGCCAGACAGACTTTAAAACTCCCGAGAAGAACATCAATTAGCTTCAACCCGCTCTTAATGCAGTTATCGATTCGATGCGAGGGCCTGAGACCGTTATCAATTATTAATTTTCTTTGAAAGAATACACTATCCAGAATACGAGTTGAACAGAGTAGAGCGTTCCCAAACCAGCCAACACATAGGATCGTACACCTGGTGGCCCTAAATTACTTTGTGGAGTGTGTGTGCTTGGTGGCTGGTTTAAGCAGCCTCATCTGGCCCAAGCAGCCTCACCTGGCCCAAGTCAGACTGATTGGCAGGTGAGGTGGCACACCTGTGGGTCTTTGTTAATTAAGGCCCACAGGTTAAAACAGCCACCACACACACTCTCGAGAAGGAGAGCTCTAGCATGTTCCATCTGCTCTGTTCACCATTATTTAAACTCCTTCCTCATCCCCCTGTCCTTGTCTTTGGGAGGAGCCTCAAGAAGCCATGTTAATGGCTGGTGGCAGCGTTGTCTGCTACAGACTCATTTTAGTAACGGCATAGATTACCATGTTGCCGATCCAAATGAGACAGATTACAACGTCATGGGAGAGAGGGTCACTCTCACTACTAAAGAACAGTGTTTCTGGATCAAGGGAATTACAAGCAATGAAGAGAACAAGGAGAGGAATGAAGAGAACAAGGAGAGGAATGAAGAGAACAAGGAGAGGAATGAAGAGATGAAAAAAAGCAACAATGAATAAAGACACGGGGGAGGACGACACAAAGTGTGATAAAGGAATGATGGATTGGATAGGTGTGTGTGTGTGTGTGTGTATCTCTCTCTCTCACACACAGTTGAGGAGAGAGGGGGTGGAGCAGTGGGCAGGAGTGAAGGAGAGTGGCGGTAAAGAACCGAGTGAGATAAGGACCAATCGGAGCAGTCAGACCTCCGGAGAGGAGACCAGGGGAGGGGAGGCGACGACAACACCAAACCACTTCCTGCGAGCATTTGGTGGCCTCGTTTCGGAGCAGTGTGTCGCGTGTAATTGACATGAGATCGATGGGTGATACGGTCTCACCACACACACACGCGACCACACACACACACACACACACACACACACACACACACACACACACACACACACACACACACACACACACACACACACACACACACACACACACACACACACACACACACACACACACACACACACACACAATAAGGTAAACAAGATATGAAAAAAGACCACTGGGGGATGGATTCAGCACATCTGATAGGATTCAGGGTCATGGACAGTGTTGTGGCTATGCTGGACTGCAAGCTAAAAGGTTCTTGGTTCGATCCCCTGATGGCTTATAAAGACTTTAAGACTTATAGTTGATATGCATCTGCTAAACGACCAAATAGTAAAACGGTACTAACAGATTCAAGCCCCAAGGGAATAGAAGTCATAGAAAATAAACAAAGTCATAAAGAAATACAGGCCATAGAACCAGCACTTCATTTGAAACTATGCCAGCGTGTTCCACCAGGCAGGTTCCCTTAGGAGCAGGTCCAAGACATCAACTTAATAACCATTCAAAGTTTG
This sequence comes from Muraenolepis orangiensis, assembly GCA_027704905.1. Classification (NCBI taxonomy): domain Eukaryota; kingdom Metazoa; phylum Chordata; class Actinopteri; order Gadiformes; family Muraenolepididae; genus Muraenolepis; species Muraenolepis orangiensis. Next base: position 29,328 of record CM051022.1, on the reverse strand, counting down.
CCGAGTCAAATCAATATCAGTGCAGCGTGCGTCTTGTCCTCGGCCCCACGCATCAGAGAGCGAGAGGGAGGGACCGCCACGGACAACTGGGGAACCCAGTGTGGTAAACACACACACTGCAGTCCTGTGATGCGCGTGTGTGTGTGTGTGTGTGTGCGTGAGAGAGAGAGTGTGTGTGTGTGGGGGTGAGTGAGCTAGTGAGTCAGTGAGCGTATGTGTGTGTCGCTCACCCTCAGGATCTCTCTGCAGATGTAGGCGGTCCACTCCTCCTTCAGAGAGTTCCCCTTGGTGTTCCTGATGAGGTCCGTGACAGAGCCGGCTCCACAGAACTCCATCACCAACTAGACGCGTGGGGGATGGGTTTAGACATACAGTTCATTTTAATCATACATTTGGAGTGCTATCGTGTCACCCCCGATGTCACTCCAAAGATAAAAGCCTTTAAAAAAATTAAAAAATGTAATTAATGTAAGTAAAATGACACATACTGTACATACGCACAGGTATAGCCTGGTACAGCATATACCTTACATTTGTCGTAGTTTAGAATGCAGTATTAGAGACACACAATACTGAGAGATAATGCAGTGCCACACAGAACTGTGGCGCACGTGCACCACAGTTCACACACACACACACACACACACACACACACACACACACACACACACACACACACACACACACACACACACACACACACACACACACACACACACACACACACACACACACACACACACACACACACACACACACACACACACACACACACACACACACAGTAAGCAGATAGGGACAGAATCTACCAAGGTCACGAGATGCTGCGGCCAAACCCATGGCTTACCTCTCCCTCCCTTCGTCTCTCCCTCCCTCCCCTCTTTCTCTCCCCTCTCTCTCTCTCTCTCTCCCCCTTTCTCGCTCATTGTCTCTCGCCCTCTCTCTTTCTTTCTGATTCTCTCCCTCTCTTTACAGTCTGGCATCAGGCCAGCAGTTGAACCGGTCTGAACCGGTCTGTGTCTGTGTTTCAACGGTCATTGAGACTTAGTTGAGGAATTATTATGTAGGAAGCATATGAGCACCCATGTGTGGGTGCTTGTACAGTATGTACAGTGTGTGTGTGTGTGTGTGTGTGTGTGTGTGTGTGTGTGTGTGTGTGTGTGTGTGTGTGTGTGCATACATGTGTATCTCAGTCTACCCATTGTCATGTGATTCATCACAGATTCATCACATCAAGCGTATTCAAACACACTCACAGCGCCTGGCTTCTATAAACCACCGACATGGACACCAAATTCTTGCATCTTCTGCTCTGTGATACATCGAATGTCTGTGCTGTGATCCTACCGTTTCCTCGCGCACACACACACACACGCTCACACACATTAGACAGTATTATAGGAAGAAAGAGTGCTAATACACACACACACACACTCTATATAGAGTTGTTACCCAGAGCTGGTCGTCTATCCCGGGGGGGTTCTTCTTGATGAAAACTGCGTAGTACGTAGCAATGTTGCGGTGGTGGCTGTACTTCTTCAGCATGTTGATCTCCGCCTTGATCTCCTCTTCCTCGCCCTGGCAAGCGCACACACACACACACACACACACACACACACACACACACACACACACACACACACACACACACACACACACACACACACACACACACACACACACACACACACACACACACACACACACACACACACACACACACACACACACACACACACAAAGACGTGCAGCTGTGATGCCAATTTGCATGAACATCTTCCCATGGGAGCTCAACGTACCAGTCACAGAGATAAATGATTTGTTTGGG
>CM051022.1:7500-22500 GCA_027704905.1 Muraenolepis orangiensis | reverse complement strand
TTGAAAGAAGGAAGATGGGTGAAGGAATCTGAACGGTATGGGAATAAGGAGGGGATCAAAACCTCTGGAGCAGCAGCACTGTGGACGGACCTGCTCACAACATAAGCACCTCTTCAAATCATGTAATGAATATGTTAAACACAACGCAGGAACACAGCTGGGGAGAGGGTGGGTTGCTGCAATATTTTGCAATCAGTCCATCAAGAACTTACACATAACTACTGTAGAATTGTTACTCATGTGGATGATATGAAGGCCCGATAGACAGAGAAATGCACACACACACTTGTTAGGTTACAATATTGATTTCTGTCTAAATCTAAATGGTGAGGATTGAATCCTCTTTATTGGTCATACAGTATGTGTTTCTCTGCATTTAACCCATCCTAGTATTAGAAGCAGTGGGCTGCTATTTTATATACAGCTGTATACACAATGTAGGGGTCTGGTGCCTTGCTCAAGGTGTACCTCGGCAGGGCCCAGTTGTTTTGGGGGACTTTTGTTCCAAGTCCCAACAGGCATGAACTTCTGCCGCCTAACTTCTGTGACGCAGACTTTAAGGAGACTTTAAAAGAGTCTTGGACACCGACTCTAGTCTCGTAGGCACGTCTCGGTCCCTACACCACGAGTAGGAGACTATCATAATGATTCAAACGCTGCCAGAAACCCCTCCATCAATCCACTCACCCAGGACCACGAGAGCTTTATCCCCCGCTCCCTCCTTTAAAACCTGCTCTGCTCCTCTATCCACTCCTACACCCAACGGCCCCCACCACCCCACCCAACGCCCCCCCCCACCCCACCCCCACCCCCCCCCCACCCCCCCCACCCCCCCCCCCCCACCTCAACGCCCCCCACCACCCCACCCAACGCCCCCCACCCCCCACCCCACCCCCCCCCACCCCCCCACCCCCCCCCCCCCCCCACCCCCCCCCAACGCCCCCCCCCACCCCACCCAACGCCCCCCACCCACCCCCCCCCACCCCCCCCCCCACCCCCCCCCACCCCCCCACCCCCCACCCCACCCCCCCCCACCACCCCACCCCACGCCCCCCACCACCCCACCCACCCCCCCCCACCCCCCCCAACGCCCCCCACCACCCCACCCAACGCCCCCCACCACCCACCTCAACGCCCCCCACCACCCCACCCAACGCCCCCCACCACCCCACCCAACGCCCCCCACCACCCCACCCACCCCCCCCCACCCCCACCCAACGCCCCCCACCACCCCACCCCACGCCCCCCACCACCCACCTCAACGCCCCCCACCACCCACCCACGCCCCCCACCCACCCCCCCACCCCCCCCACCCCCCCACCCCACGCCCCCCCCCCCCCCACCCCCACGCCCCCCACCACCCCCCTCAACGCCCCCCCCACCCCCCCCACCCCCCCACCCAACGCCCCCCACCACCCCACCCAACGCCCCCCACCACCCCACCCACCCCCCACCCCACCCCCCCCACCCCCCACCCAACGCCCCCCCCACCCCACCCACGCCCCCCACCACCCCACCCAACGCCCCCCACCACCCCCCCCCAACGCCCCCCACCACCCACCTCAACGCCCCCCACCACCCCACCCAACGCCCCCCACCACCCACCTCAACGCCCCCACACCCACCCCCCCCACCACCCCACCTCAACGCCCCCCACCACCCACCTCAACCTCCTACACCCAACGCCCCCCACCACCCCACCTCAACGCCCCCACACCCCACGCCCCCCACCACCCCACCTCAACGCCCCCCACCACCCCACCCAACGCCCCCCACCACCCCACCTCAACGCCCCCCACCACCCACCTCAACGCCCCCCACCACCCCACCTCAACGCCCCCCACCACCCACCCCAACGCCCCCCACCACCCCACCTCAACGCCCCCCACCACCCACCTCAACGCCCCCCACCACCCCACCCAACGCCCCCCACCACCCACCTCAACGCCCCCCACCACCCACCTCAACGCCCCCACCACCCAACGCCCCCCACCACCCACCTCAACGCCCCCCACCACCCCACCCAACGCCCCCCACCACCCACCTCAACGCCCCCCACCACCCCACCCAACGCCCCCCACCACCCACCTCAACGCCCCCCACCACCCCACCCAACGCCCCCCACCACCCCACCCAACGCCCCCCACCACCCCACCTCAACGCTCCTACACCCAACGCCCCCCACCACCCACCTCAACGCCCCCCACCACCCCACCCAACGCCCCCCACCACCCACCTCAACGCCCCCCACCACCCCACCCAACGCCCCCCACCACCCACCTCAACGCCCCCCACCACCCCACCCAACGCCCCCCACCACCCCACCTCAACGCTCCTACACCCAACGCCCCCCACCACCCCACCTCAATACTCCTACACCCAACGCCCCCCACCACCCACCTCAACGCCCCCCACCACCCCACCCAACGCCCCCCACCACCCCACCTCAATACTCCTACACCCAACGCCCCCCACCACCCCACCTCAATACTCCTACACCCAACGCCCCCCACCACCCACCTCAACGCTTCTGTGACCCAGACCCAACGGACCGCTCACAAATTCTCTCTCTCTCTCTCTCTCTCTCTCTCTCTCTCTCTCTCTCTCTCTCTCTCTCCTCTCTCTCTCTCTCTCTCTCTCTCTCTCTCTCTCTCTCATCTCTCTCTCTCTCTCTCTCTCTCTCTCTCTCTCTCTCCTCTCTCTCTCTCTCTCTCCTCCTCTCTCTCATCTGCTCTCTCTCTCTCTCTCTCTCTCTCTCTCTCTCTCTCCCCCCTGCTGATCACCCCTAGAGTGCCAAAAAAGGCAAGCCCCCACCACCCCCCCATCTCTCTCCATCTCAGTGTCGCTTTATACTCTACCTCTCCTAAATAATTGCTCTCCCAGTGTGTCTTTATAGTCTCTCTCCCCATCTCTCTCTCCCTTTAGTCTCTCTCCCGTGTGTCTTATAGTCTCTCCCCATCTCTCTCTCACAGTGTGTCTTTATAGTCTCTCTCCCCATCTCTCTCTCTCCTTTAGTCTCTCTCTCCAGTGTCTCTTTATAGTCTCTCCCCATCTCTCTCTCCCAGTGTGTCTTTATAGTCTCTCTCCCCATCTCTCTCTCTCCTTTAGTCTCTCTCCCAGTGTCTTATAGTCTCTCCCCATCTCTCTCTCCCAGTGTGTCTTTATAGTCTCTCTCCCCATCTCTCTCTCTCCCTTTATAGTCTCTCTCTCCCAGTGTGTCTTTATAGTCTCTCTCCCCATCTCTCTCTCTCCCTTTATAGTCTCTCTCTCCCAGTGTCTCTTTATAGTCTCTCTCCCCATCTCTCTCTGTCCCAGTGTGTCTTTATAGTCTCTTTCCCCTCCTCCCTCACCTCACGGATCAGACTGGCAGCCTGATGGTGAACATGAGTGGGTGGGTCGGTGATTGCCAGCGACACAGGGGGCCTAATCCTGACACACACACACACACACACACACACACACACACACACACACACACACACACACACACACACACACACACACACACACACACACACACACACACACACACACACACACACACACACACACACACACACACACACACACACACACACACACACACACACACACACACACACACACACCAAGGCCATAACCTTGATCCACACTAATTGATTGACTGAGCAGTAATGGGTCAATTATCCACGGGCCAAGCAACTTTAATCATAACGATGACAGACACTAAGCTGGTTTAGCAATAGCTCTGGTTTAGCACTAGCTCTGGTTTAGCACTAGCTCTGGTTTAGCACTAGCTCTGGTTTAGCACTAGCTCTGGTTTAGCACTAGCTCTGGTTCAGCACTAGCTCTGGTTCAGCACTAGCTCTAGTTCAGCACCAGCTCTGGTCTCCATGTTGTGTGGTGGAGAAGGTGTGTGGAGTCATCCCTCAGTAAAGGATGATCGTCATAGAGTGATCAACATGCCGTACGATGTAGCGATGTAACGGAGATAAGCCCGGTGGAGATGACAGGGGGCTACGATACGCTAACAAGCAAAACACTCATTCACACAGCGGTACAGGCAGCGGATTTGGAAGTTGAGCACATTTTTAGCAGTCGTAGCGCAAGAACAGGGAAAAAAACATCCCATGGCTCATTGATCGCATACACACTGTGCCTCCTCCTCAATCTAAAACGCAAGACACATGGAGTGGTGTACACAACCCATTACAACCCACACTGCACTCATAATCACAGCATTTACACGGGAAAAAATGAATATTAATTGCTTTTGCGATGCGAAAACTGTAGCGCCGGAGAACTCAATAATAGGTGCTTTAGGACCGCAGGAACCTTTTCATAGCCTGTGTTCGCAGCAGAGTAACTAGGAACCAGTAGTTCCAAGAACACCGTTTTGAGGGACTTAAGCTCCCACTTAATAAAGCAGGTACTCTCCCAGCATAGAGGAACCTTTGGTGACTTGGGGTATGGTGATTGGTCGGACGAATACATCACTGACCACCGCCATTTCTAAATACCCTTCTGTGTTTACCGAAAACGGTCAAAATGAAGGTACAAAAACAGCGCTTTACCGGTAACGGAATGGAAGAAAACAACAAAACAGACAAAAGTTTGGTCAACAGCGAAGGAAATGCAACGTGGGTTTGAAAGGCCCGGCCAAATGTAAAAATATATCAGCTAGCATTCCCGCTAGCATTTTGCACAGACTTTCCGTCAATGGCGTTGACCTAACGTTCCTGTTGGCGGTGTGAATGCAAACAGTTAAAAACCCCTTTAAGAAATGATACCTCCCCAGGTTCCCCCTAGTTCATAGTTCCCAGGAACTCTTTGTTCCCAGAGCACCTAGTGTGGTGCGACCCAACCAATGACGGGACGGTTCATTTGAGTTCAAGTACTCGGCCGAGAACTGGTCCGGTGAGAACCGCCGCTTTAAAAGCGCATCTCACGCCAAGGCGAAGAAGAAGAAGAAGAAGAAGAGTGTTTAATATGCAGCTAGCGGAAGGAGAGGAGCCGTCTGGCGGAGCGTCTCCGTCCATTCATTAGCGTCCAGGCATAATAGTGATTAATTAGAGCTGCCAACCCAGGTCTCCGGCACCATGTAAGAATGAGGAGGACAACAAGGATGGGAAGACAAGGATGGGGAGACAAGGATGGGGAGACACAAGGATGGGGAGACACGGGGACGTGAGAGCAGCAACGTCCTCTCTTATTGTCGCCTACTCCCCCTCTCTCTCTCCCTCTCTCCCCCGACGTCTCTCTCTCTTTCCCTCTCCCCCTCTCTCTCTCCTCTCTCCCTCTCTCCCCCGACGTCTCTCTCTCTCTTTCCCTCTCCCCCTCTTCTCTCCCTCTCTCCCCCGACGTCTCTCTCTCTTTCCCTCTCCCCCTCTCCCTCTCTCTCTCCCCCGACGTCTCTCTCTTTCCCTCTCCCCCTCTTTCTCTCCCTCTCTCCCCCGACGTCTCTCTCTTTCCCTCTCCCCCTCTCCCTCCCTCTCTCCCCCGACGTCTCTCTCTTTCCCTCTCCCCCTCTCCCTCTCTCTCTCCCCCGACGTCTCTCTCTCTTTCCCCTCTCCCTCTAGTCTCCCTCCTCTCTCTCCCTCACGTCTCTCCTTCTCTCTCTTCCTCTTCTAATCTCTCTCTTTTTCTCTCTTATCCTCTACCTTCCCCTCATGCCATCACTCATCAGCCCCTATATGGGGCACAATACTGTGTGTATGTGTATGCATGTGTGTGTGTGGTGTGTGTGTGTGTGTGTGTGTGTGTGTGTGTGTGTGTGTGTGTGTGTGTGTGTGTGTGTGTCTCTCCATCATGAGTGGCTGGCGGCGGTGGGGCCATGAGCCATGAGCCGTCTGTCTGTCTGCTGGTCTGTCTGTCTGTCTGTTATTCTGGGTGTCTGCTGGTCTGTCTGTCTGTCTGTCTGTCTGTTATTCTGGGTGTCTGCTGGTCTGTCTGTCTGCTGGTCTGTCTGTCTGTTAGTCTGGATGTCTGCTGGTCTGTCTGGCTGCTGGTCTGTCTGTCTGTTAGTCTGGATGTCTGCTGGTCTGTCTGGCTGCTGGTCTGTCTGTCTGTCTGTTAGTCTGGATGTCTGCTGGTCTGTCTGGCTGCTGGTCTGTCTGTCTGTCTGTTAGTCTGGATGTCTGCTGGTCTGGATGTCTGCTGGTCTGGATGTCTGCTGGTCTGAGTGTCTGCTGGTCTGAGTGTCTGGGTGCTGGTCTGTCGTCTGTTAGTCGGATGTCTGCTGGTCTGGAGTTGCTGGTCTGGTGTCTGCTGGTCTGAGTGTCTGCTGTGTGTCTGATCGGTGTCTGCTGGTCGTCTGCTGGTCTGGTGTCTGCTGGTCTGAGTGTCTGCTGGTCTGGTGTCTGCTGGTCTGAGTGTCTGCTGGTCTGAGTGTCTGCTGGTCTGGGTGTCTGCTGGTCTGGGTGTCTGCTGGTCTGAGTGTCTGCTGGTCTGAGTGTCTGCTGGTCTGAGTGTCTGCTGGTCTGGATGTCTGCTGGTCTGGGTGTCTGCTGGTCTGGGTGTCTGCTGGTCTGGATGTCTGCTGGTCTGGGTGTCTGCTGGTCTGAGTGTCTGCTGGTCTGAGTGTCTGCTGGTCTGAGTGTCTGCTGGTCTGGATGTCTGCTGGTCTGAGTGTCTGCTGGTCTGAGTGTCTGCTGGTCTGAGTGTCTGCTGGTCTGAGTGGTCTGCTGGTCTGAGGGTCTGCTGGTCTGAGGGTCTGCTGGTCTGAGGGTCTGCTGGTCTAACCTGTGTCTGTCTGTCTCCCGATCTGCTTTGTATTCTTCACTTTGCTGAAAAGTGTCCTTTTGGAGCATTTTTCCCAAACAAACAAACAAACAAGCAACAGAAAGCTCCCGGACATGCTCTCAATACACCAACACAATTCAACCTGGTTGGGGAAATATACCGGACACTTCCTGTTGCAGCATAGCAACAGCCTTGGTCTGACAGTGTATAGTGGGCAGGATTTAAAGACACATACACACACACACACACACATTAATTAAAAGACGATCACAACTGACGGTGAATGACATTGCGGACAACATCACAGCTGCAGGTTCTGCAGCTCCCATTAGAGTTCAGACCCACAATCACACACTTCTGTTCCCAAACACCTGGGGAGGTAGCAGGGCAATACACCCAGACACACTCCACTGGAGACCAAACGCAAGCAATCACCCTGCAATCACCACCACCACACACTCTCTCTCTCTCTCTTGTAAACACACACACACAGACACACACACACACTTTTCTCTCAATCCTTCCCTCTCATACCCACGCACACACAAACTCACTCTCTCATAAACACACACACTCTCTCTCTCTCTCTCATATACACACACACTCTCGTAAACACGCACACACACCCACACACAAAGTCAATGGCACACACTTACTATGCAAACAGACAATACAAACAGACAAACACAACTCACACGCACAGACACACACAGCTTCTCACAAACGTATAATAAACACACACACAGACAATAATAAACACACACATGCACGCAGCCCCCGCCATGTGCATAGTGTTGATATGGACCCAGCCAGGCAGTAAATACAACTGACAAAGAGTTCTATTCCAATCCTCCACCACACTGACCAGGAAATAAACACACACACACACATCACAGGGAACCCAGTGTTATGGAAAGAGACATTGACATGGGCCGGAAGAGACAGAGGCATGGCAGCAGGAGGGCCGTGTGAGGGCAGAGAGAGAGAGAGAGAGAGAGAGAGAGAGAGAGAGAGGAGAGAGAGAGAGAGAGAGAGAGAGAGAGAGAGAGAGAGAGAGAGAGAGAGAGAGAGAGAGAGAGAGAGATCACATCATGTACAGTATGAGTTTACAACTTCTGTTCTGTTGTGCTCATGAAACTAATTAGAGCCTTGTTAGTCCAAACCCTGTGAGCCCGAGTAATAATTACAATAATAAAACATTGGCATCAGTTTAACAGCGTTCATCCACCCAGGCTATTTACAAGCAAGGCCAAGTTCCTAGTGGCTATAGGAGTCCTACAGGCCAGCTGGTGGTTGGTAGATCATCTGATGAGATAACCAATACTCTTGGCCAATCTTGAGACTTACCTCCCCTATCGCCACAATCAGGTAAGCTCTGTGAAATTTAATTGATTACCAACTACAGCGATTATCTCTTTTGATCGCGATTATGATCACGATCAAAAAACAAGGTTAAGGAGTTAACGGGCAAGAGAGCGCTTTCCGAATGCCCCCCCCCCCACACACACACACACACGTGATAGCCAGGTGGAGGTGACGAGGTCTACCTAGCGACAGCGGGGTGTTTGGTGTTGTGGAACCAAGTTTATCCGCAGGTCAGCACAACAAGAAACCCCGGATACAGGAAGCCGGGGGAAGGGCACGGGAGGATAATAGAGCCAGCAATGCAGGGGGACGGCTATCGACCATTGATTAATCGCACCGCGGAGAGGACAAGAAAACATTTGAATGTGGCTAAATAGCCATTTACGGACTGCACTCTATCAATTAGAGAGAGAGAGAGAGAGAGAGAGAGAGAGAGAGAGAGAGAGAGAGAGAGAGAGAGAGAGAGAGGAGAGAGAGAGAGAGAGAGAGAGAGAGAGAGATCGACATCAGCCATGGTGGCTAATTGAGCCTAGTCTGGGTGAGAGCAGTGCATTGTGGGTAACTGGGGCATGTGGCCTTGGGGAAGACGAGAGAGCCAGGAAGTAGGCTAATGAATGCATGCTCTGCCAGGTGTGGTGGCAGAGAGAGCGAGCAAGAGCGAGAGAGAGCGAGGGAGCGAGAGCGAGAGAGAGGCGTTGCTTACGTCGTGGCGTGTAAGCACGACAGCAACATCTGCCGTTGTTCCCACGGCAACAAGCAACATACATGTCAGTCACAGTTCACCCGAACCGCTCCCGGGATTCAAAGAGGAAAGGAAAGAATGAAGGAAGGAAGGAAGGAGAAAGAAGGTTTGTGGGTTTTGGGCTTATGAGACATATGAAGTGAATGAGGGCTTTCTAAAAGACACTCCACAGCCACCAAATGCTATCCCCCATCGATTGACTTATGATTCGTCCTTATATATAAATGTATAGTGTGCACACCCCCCCCCCCCCGTCACCCCCTAGTGAAATAACACGAAGCACAAGGATATTCTGCTCAGTTTCCAGTGGAAAGAACATGTCTGTCCGTCCGTCCTCTCTACCACCTCCAGCATCCTCCGTAGACAATGAGGAACGGCAGCGGCTCGGTCGTTCAAGGTAAAGGGCACCAGGTCAGCCTCCCTATTGTAAGAAGTACCACTGGATGGCCACCAGAGAGATATATATACCACACACACATCGTAATGACACACACACACACACACACACACACACACACACACACACACACACACACACACACACACACACACACACACACACACACACACACACACACACACACACCACACACACACACACACACACACACACACACACACACACACACACACACACACACACACACACACACACACACACACGAGAACCAGAGTGGAGCCAGAGAGCGGAACGATATCCCAGCTGCTGAGAACATGTGTCTCCGGAATATAAGCACATCTCGGCTGGCGTGACGACAACATTGACGAGCGCCGCCAGGAAACCACGGTGACAAGAGGGGACTGGATCGCTGCACGCAACTCAGCCACACTGGAAGATATACAGATGTCACATTTTTACATATATATTGACTGAATGTGTTATTGTGATTACGGTAATAGTAGTAGTAGTAGTAGTAGTAGTAGTAGTAGTAGTAGTAGTAATAGCAGTAGTTATAGTTATAGTAGTAATATTTCGACAATTCGTTAAATTGCGTTGTACTTGTACAATGACAATAAAGGAATTGTGATCATTAGTTATAGTTAGCAGTAGTAGTAGTATTACTTATAGAAGTAGTCGTAATTATAGTAGTAATAGTAGCAGAAATATAAGTAGTAGTAGTAATAGTAATACAAATAGTAGTAATGCTAATAGTTGAAATAATAGTGGTAGTAGTATAAGAAGTTATTGTAGTAGTAGTAGTAATAGTAGTATTAATAGTAGTAGTAGTACTAGTAATAGTAGTCATAGTACTACTTATAGTAGTAGTCATAGTAGTAATAGTAATATTCATAGTAGTTGTCGTTGTAATAGTTGTAGTAGTAGTAGTAGCCGTGTTTCTCATTCTGGGGACACTGTTACTGAACCGCGTCTCCGTCGCAGCTCAACATTACGGCGGAGCCATTGTCTACGCGCGGAGTCAGCTGTTGTCGCTACAACAGACCTCGCTGCTACCTCCCCGGGGAGCTGAGGAGGACGTACAGGGGACGCAAGGCTGGACGTAAACAGCGGGAGAGGAAGCGGAGATATAAACCATATCTCCCTTCCATCACCATGGGGAACGTGAGGTCGCTAGCGAACAAGATGGACGAGCTAGCGGGCCTGGTGAGGACCCAGCGGGTGTACCGGGAGAGCAGCGTGCTTTGTTTCACGGAGACGTGGCTCCACGAGGACACCCCGGACTCCAGTGTTACCGCGGACGGCTTTCTGACCGTCCGGGCGGACAGGACGCACCGGGAGAGTGGCAAGAGGAAAGGTGGGGGACTTGCTATTCTCGTTAACAACAAGTGGTGTAACCCTGGACATGTTACTGTGAAGGAACGTGTGTGTAGCCCGGACATTGAACTGCTGGCCGTGAGTCTGCGGCCATACTATCTGCCGCGAGAGTTCTCCCACGTGCTTCTCCTTGTTGTTTACATTCCACTGTCGGCAAACACGGCGCTCGCGTCTGACGTCACCCACTCCGTCGTCGCGAGACTTCAGACACAGCACCCTGAAGCATTCATCGCGATATCTGGGGACTTCAACCACGTGACTCTGGCTGCAACACTGCCCACCTTCAAGCAGTTTGTGGACTGTCCCACCAGGGAAAACAAGACACTGGACCTGCTGTATGCCAATGTTAAGGAGGCATACAGCGCCACCGCCCTTCCTCCTCTTGGAAGGTCAGACCACAACCTCATCCACCTTCAGCCCCTGTATAGGCCTCTAGTCCAGCGGCTGCCTGTGACCATAAGGACTGTGAGGAGATGGTCACAGGAGGCCGATGAGGACTTGCGGGGCTGCTTTGAGTCAACAGACTGGGATTTCCTCTGTGATTTGCATGGAGAGGACCTTGATGATCTCACGGAATGTATAACAGGGTACATCAACTTCTGTGTGGACAGTGTTGTTCCCACAGAGACTGTACGCTGTTTCCCCAACAACAAGCCATGGGTCACCCGAGACATCAAGGTCCTGCTCAATGAGAAGAAGAGGGCCTTCAGAGATGGGGACAGGGAGCAGATGAGGCGGGTTCAGAGGGAGCTGAAGGAGAGGATCCAGCAGGGCAAAGACAACTACAGGAGGAAGCTGGAGCACAAACTTCAGCAGAACAACCTGAAGGATGTGTGGAGTGGCATGAGGAGCATCACTGGCTACAAACAACCTGGTAGCCAGACAATAGGGGGGGGTCCTGACCGGGCCAACGAGTTGAATTTGTTTTTCAATAGATTCAATGAGTGGGCTCCGGTCTACCCCCCCTCCCCCAGCTCCTCTACAACCATTCCCCTCCAGCCCCCCAGCCCTGCTGTCCCCCCTCCCCCACTGTCCCTCTCCAGCGACAACATACCTGTTCTCTCTCCCCCACCACCACTACCTCACCCCTCCCCCATCAACACAACAGTGACTCTTCCTGCCCCCACACACGGCACACAGACCTTCACAGCTGAGCAGGTGAGGAAAGTGCTGTGCAGGCTCCACCCAGGCAAGGCTGCAGGTCCTGACGGCGTCAGCCCGAGGGTCCTCAAAACATGTGCTGCCCAGCTGAGTGGAGTCCTGCAGTACTGTATCTTCAACCTGAGCATGAGACTGGAGAGGGTCCCTGTGCTGTGGAAGACATCCTGCCTGGTGCCGGTTCCCGAAGAAGGCACGTCCCAGCACCTCTAATGACTACAGACCGGTGGCGCTGACGTCCCACGTGTCGAAGTCCTTTGAGAGGCTGGTCCTGTCGCTTCTTCGGCCCCTGGTCAGATCATCGCTGGACCCTCTTCAGTTTGCCTACCAGCCGAAACTGGGAGTGGAGGACGCCATCATCTTCGTGCTTCATCGTGCCTACACCCACTTGGACAGACCCGGGAGCACTGTGAGAATCATGTTTTTTGACTACACAACAAAATACACAACTCCCTCATGAATACCGTTTAGATTATGTATTTTTTTGGGTCTACCTCCTCCTACCTCTCCCCCCCCCCCCCCCCCCCACGGCGCAGGGCGGCGTCCGGTTAGATCCGTCCAAATCAATACCGTAATGTAAAGTATTTCTGGAAGCCGGTGTTTATATATTGGATCGATGCGGTCGTTGTAATTTTAAAGCCGCTTCGGGTGTGTGAGGGTGGCGTTGAGATGGCTCTTCCCTCGTGTTCTTTTGGGACGCCCGGCCACCTCCTCGCCCCCCAAAAAGGGGGGGGGGTTATCCACGTGTGGCAACCCCGGGGTGTGAGCTACCGGCCACAAACACGCCGCAGAGCGCTCGGCCTCAACTCGGCCTAGCGTAAAATTGTTTCCTTCACTATGGAAACGGTGTTGTTGTTTTTCATTACAATATGTGTAAACAATATCCATTTGGTTTGACAGATGCTGGTTCTGGTGGCGGCGGCGGCGGCAGCTGCGACGACGTTGCACTTTCTTGTCGGGCAAACTAAATGGTTAATTTGGCGCCATCGTCAATAATTATCCCAAACTGGTTAAACTGTTGTGGTGGGAAAATACGGCGGCAACTCCAGTGCGTTCAACACCATCCGGCCTGCCCTGCTGGGGAGTAAGCTGACGGCGATGAAGGTGGACTCTTCCCTGGTTTCCTGGATTACAGACTATTTGACGGGTCGTCCACAGTTTGTCAGACTGCAGGACTGTGTGTCTGACACTGTGGTCAGCAGCACTGGTGCTCCACAGGGAATGGTTCTTTCCCCATTCCTGTTCACCCTTTACACCTCAGACTTCCAGTTCAACTCAGAGTCCTGCCATCTGCAGAAGTTGTTGGCTGTTGTTGGTTGTGTCAGCGAGGGAAATGATGAGGAGTACAGGGGCGTCGTGGACTCCTTCGTTGAGTGGTGTGAGCTGAACCACATGCAGCTCAACACAGACAAGACGAAGGAGATGGTGGTGGACTTCCGCAGGAGGAAATCTACCCCCACACCCATTTCCATCAAGGGTGTGTCCGCTGAAGTTGTTCAGGAATATAAATACCTGGGAGTTCACCTGGACAACAAACTGGTCTGGGCCAAGAACTCTGAGGCTGTGTACAAGAAGGGCCAGAGCCGTCTCTACTTCCTGCGGAGGCTCCGGTCCTTCAACGTTTGTAACGCGATGCTGAAGATGTTCTACCAGTCGGTGGTAGCCAGTGCCATCTTCTCCGGTGTCGTGTGCTGGGGAAGCAGGTTGAGGTCAGCAAACGCCAACAAGATCAGCAGGATCGTCAGGAAGGCTGGCGCTGTCCTGGGGGTCCAGCTGGACTCCTTGTTGGTGGTGTCTGAGAGGAGGATGCTGCGCAAGCTGCGTAGTATCCTTGACAACAACTCTCACCCTCTCCATCAGGTGCTGACCTCATACAGAAGCACCTTCAGCAACAGACTCATTCCACCCAGGTGTACCACAGAACGCCACAGGAAGTCCTTTCTTCCTGTGGCCATCAGTCTCTATAATTCATCTACCTCGGGTTGTGAGAGGGACAGTGGAGACTCAGTGACCTGAGGCCAACGCACTGTTATTATTATTATTATTTTTTGTCAACGCACTGTAAATCCTTTCACTGTAATTTTGCACTGTAAATTCTATTTCACTTTTCACTTTTCACATGTCACTTTTTCAGTATTCATCGGAGTTATTTTTTAGTATTTTATTACTGCCAATTTGCACTATACGTATTGTTGTATATTGTATATACCTACGTATTACTGTAATAATACTGTAAATTGTGCAATTCATCTATCAATACATTTATATTTCATTTAGAGTTCATTTAGTTATATTTTGTTTATACTAGTTTTGTTTAGTTTAGTTTGTTGTTATTTAGTATATTTTTGTGTGCATTTATTCCCCCTGTTTCAACTGTTAATTTCAGTCGGGATAAATAAAGTTATCTTGAATCTTGAATAATAATAGTAATAGTAATAGTAATATCAGCAGTAATATAAATAGAAGTAGTAGCAGTAATAGTAGCAGAATAGTAGTAGTAGTATAGTAGAAATAGTTATACAAATAATAGTAGTGGTAATAGTTGTAATAATAGTGGTAGTAGTAGTATAAATAGTAATAATAACTGTAGTATTAATAGTAGTAGTAGAAGTAGTTGAAGTATTAGTAGTAGTAGAAGTAGTAGTAATAGTAGAAGTAGTAGTAGTAAGTCATAATAGAAGTAGTAGTTGTAGTAGTAATAGTTGTAGTATTAATAGTAGTAGTAGTTGTAGTAGTAATAGTTGTAGTATTAATAGTAGTAGTAGTTGTAGTAGTAATAGTAGTAGTAATAGTAGTTGTAGTATTAATAGTAGTAGTAGTTGTAGTAATAGTAGTAGTAATAGTAGTTGTAGTATTAATAGTAGTAGTAGTAGTAGTAGTAGTAATAGTAGTTGTAGTATTAATAGTAGCAGTAGTTGTAGTAATAGTAGTAGTAATAGTAGTTGTAGTATTAATAGTAGTAGTAGTTGTAGTAATAGTAGTAGTAATAGTAGTTGTAGTATTAATAGTAGTAGTAGTTGTAGTAATAGTAGTAGTAATAGTAGTTGTAGTATTAATAGTAGTAGTAGTTGTAGTAATAGTAGTAGTAATAGTAGTTGTAGTATTAATAGTAGTAGTAGTAGCAGATGAAGCCCCGCCCCTAGCGGCCTGCTCTGTCTCAACATCACAATGTGGTCAGAGATAAAGGGAACACACACACATGTCAAACTTTCCTCCGCCCACTCACATGCCTCTCTTCAAC
>CM051022.1:0-2500 GCA_027704905.1 Muraenolepis orangiensis | reverse complement strand
CGCACGCACGCACGCACGCACGCACACACCAGAGCCCGGGTTATTCAGAGACTTGTTTTTTTTTTAAGCCAGGCTTGCTAATAAACCAAGCACACAGTCGCTACGATCGGCACAGAACTCTTCACACATCACTGGCTAACAGGAGGAAGGGTGGGTGGGTTTGAAGGGGGGGGGGGGGTTGTACAAACAGCAAAATCCAGTGATCGCCACCTCAACACACACACAGCTCCTCATATCTTTCTGTGGTGTTGCTAAGGCACTCTCAACAAAAGGCCTGTCTCCTCTCCCTCTGTTCTCACACACACACACACACACACACACACACACACACACACACACACACACACACACACACACACACACACACACACACACACACACACACACACACACACACACACACACACACACACACACACACACACACACACACACACACACACACACACACACACACACACACACAGCAAGGCCATAACCTTGATCCACACTAATTGATTGACTGAGCAGTAATGGGTCAATTATCCACGGGCCAAGCAACTTTAATCATAACGATGACAGACACTAAGCTGACGCTGACTGCTGACTGGTTCACTAGCGCTGGTTCGGCACTAGCTATGGGTCATCACTAGCGCTGGTTCGGCACTAGCTATGGTTCATCACTAGCTCTGGTTTCGGCACTAGCTCTGGTTTCGGCACTAGCTGGTTCATCAAGTACCTCAACATGCCATTCAGCATAGCGATGTAATGGTTTGGGAGATGAACAGTGGATAGATTACGGGTGATGATCTTGTGCGTGCACACGCACACACACACACACACACACAAAAACAAACTGTGTGTGTGTGTGAGTGTAGTTTTGGCTGCTTTTCTATTTCCCCCCCCATCCCCCTCTCCATCTACGTTATATTATGTCTCCCTTGTGTGTCCTTGCCGTTGACGGCGGTCTCCTCCAAGTAGGGCTCAGAGGCTGACTCCCTCTGCACCCATCTCCCCCCCACCCCCACCCCCACCCCCACCTGCCTGCTCCTCAGTAAACCTAGAGAACAGCCGCCAGTAGGAGGTCAGCGGGTCTCCGCTCTTCACATCCATGTCATTCAGGATGCATCATCATTAGCTCCGCCATCGAAGATGGACCAGAGGTTATGTTTTCGTCCCGTCGGTTTGTCTGTCTGTCTGTCTGTTAGCATGATAACTCAAAGAGCGAAGGACGGAATTGGACCAAAACTTTGTGGTTCGATTACGTATGGATGCCAAGGAACAGTTGATTCAATATCTTTTGACGCAGATTTGAATCAGAATCCAGTGGACTCATTTGGCGTGGCGGAGGAGGTATGCGATCTCCTGCGTGCCCTCTAGTTTAGAAGGTGACAAAGAGTTATATTTCTATTATTAATAAAATATCCAGTGACATCCACGTAGAGCCCACACTTTCTGTCCAAAGACGTCGAGGCGTTAAACTCAACTCTCAGGCATCCCGGGAGACGTGTGAGGGTTAGTCGCGCTGGAGGATACATTCACGCTTGGAATGGAAAAGCTAATTAAATAGGAGTCCATTATCAAACTGACACAAGGCGAGGGGCGAAGCAGACAATTAGGCCAATCAGAGGCCATGAAATGAAAGCTCTCCCCCCCCCCCCCCCCCCCCACACACACACACAACCAGTTTGGCCACAATATACCACAGGGTTAGTCACATGACTTCCTGTTGAGAGAGGACCCTAACCCAATATACCACAGGGTTAGTCACATGACTTCCTGTTGAGAGAGGAGGGAACCTTTGCGATGCGTTTTAAACATTAAACACAAAAAATGACAGAACGATTACAAGCGCATGACTCTCTGAATTGTTGCTGTGCCGTGTGTGAGAGTGGAACTGAAGGCCTGCTGTCGTCTGCTGTACAAGTTCACAGCCTAACC
This sequence comes from Muraenolepis orangiensis, assembly GCA_027704905.1. Lineage (NCBI taxonomy): Eukaryota > Metazoa > Chordata > Actinopteri > Gadiformes > Muraenolepididae > Muraenolepis > Muraenolepis orangiensis. The sequence continues at coordinate 580 of CM051022.1, read as the reverse complement.
CAACCTAACCCTAACCCAGCCCTAACCCTAACCCTACCTAACCCTAACCCAGCCCAACCTAACCCAGCCCCTGTGGTCGGAACGACTTCCTGGAACCAGTTGAAGGAAGATTGTGATTGTGAGCCCTGCACGAAATAGCTGGGTGATTGGGTGATGCTGCCGTGTGTGTGTGTGTGTGTGTGTGTGTGAGCCAGTGGCTCAATATCGCATCCCAGCTCAGAGACAATTCCCTTCTCAATAAAACAGCCCATTATGTCCATTCTCTCTCTCTCTCTCTCTCTCTCTCTCTCTCTCTCTCTCTCTCTCTCTCTCTCTCTCTCTCTCTCTCTCTCTCTCTCTCTCTCTCTCTCTCTCTCTCTCTCCTCTCTCTCTCTCTCTCTCTCTCTCTCTCTCTCTCTCTCTCTCTCTCTCTCTCTCTCTCTCTCTCTCTCTCTCTCTCTCTCTCTCTCTGTATGTCTCTCTCTCTGTATGTCTCTCTCTCTCTCTCTGTATGTCTCTCTCTCTCTCTCTCTCTCTCTCTCTCTCTCTCTCTGAACAGAAGAAGACCATGCGTCTCCTTCCTTTTCCTGTTGTGTTTCAG
>CM051021.1:23159513-23247746 GCA_027704905.1 Muraenolepis orangiensis | reverse complement strand
TTGTAGTTCAGTCCAATTAGGTGCAGTAATTGGACAGTTTTATACTAGTGTCCTGTATAAAACAGTCCAATTAGGTGCAGTAATTGGACAGTTTTATACTAGTGTCCTGTATAAAACAGTCCAATTAGGTGCAGTAATTGGACAGTTTTATACTAGTGTCCTGTATAAAACAGTCAAATTAGGTGCAGTAATTGGACAGTTTTATACTAGTGTCCTGTATAAAACAGTCAAATTAGGTGCAGTAATTGGACAGTTTTATACTAGTGTCCTGTATAAAACAGTCCAATTAGGTGCAGTAATTGGACAGTTTTATACTAGTGTCCTGTATAAAACAGTCCAATTAGGTGCACTAATTGGACTGTTTTATACTAGTGTCTTGTATAAATCACTGATCACTCATGGACTCATGGATGGATCTCATGGATCACTGGGCTCCATGAGAGGGGAGCAGGGAGCCAATCATCCAGGCCCTGGGCTTCATGAGAGGGGAGCAGGGAGCCAATCATCCAGGCCCTGGGCTCCATAAGAGGGGAGCAGGGAGCCAATCATCCAGGCCCTGGGCTCCATAAGAGGGGAGCAGGGAGCCAATCATCCAGGCCCTGGGCTCCATAAGAGGGGAGCAGGGAGCCAATCATCCAGGCCCTGGGCTCCATGAGAGGGGAGCAGGGAGCCAATCATCCAGGCCCTGGGCTCCATGAGAGGGGAGCAGGGAGCCAATCATCCAGGCCCTGGGCTCCATAAGAGGGGAGCAGGGAGCCAATCATCCAGGCCCTGGGCTTCATGAGAGGGGAGCAGGGAGCCAATCATCCAGGCCCTGGGCTTCATGAGAGGGGAGCAGGGAGCCAATCATCCAGGCCCTGGGCTTCATGAGAGGGGGTAATGAGGAAGTGATCCTTATTTCCTTTCCTCCTGCGGTCAGACCATTCCTGTAACCTAGCCGACCTTTGGTTTGGTTGTCTTTATTCACTACGCTTACCACCTTTTGATCAAATAAAACACCACGGTCTGTCTGAAATTGCACCAATAATTATTATTATTATTTATTACTATTAGTATTATTATTATTATTATTGTTAATCCACATACACACACACACACACGCAGTAACACACACACACGCACACACACTAACACACACACACACACACACACACACACACACACACACACACACACACACACACACACACACACACACACACACCGCACAAACACACATACACACGCACACACACACACACACACACACTACACACACACGCGCACAACACACAATCACGCACACACACACACACACACACACACACACACATACGCACTAACATACACGCACGCACACACACACACACACACACACTCACATAAACACACTAAGACACGCACTAACACACACAAACACACACACAAACACACACACTAACACACACGCACACAGACAAATACACACGCACACACACACACACACACACACACACACACACACACACACACACACACACGCAGTAACAAACACACACACGCACACACACACATGCACTAACACACACGCACACACACACACACACAGACACGCTCGCACGCACGCACACAGACACACACACACGCTCGCACGCACGCATGCACACACACACACACACACACACCACACACACACACACACACACACACAACACAAACAGACACACACACACACACCCACAAACACACAAATACACACGGACACACACACACACACACACATACACACTAACATACACGCACACACACAGACACACACACACACACATACGCACTAACACACACACATGCTAACACACATAACGCACTAACACACACACACTCACACACACGCCTAATATATTTCCTAATATTAATGACCGGATCCGCTGTAAAAGTAGCTTATGATTTACTTTAAAGTTTGGTTAATTGTATTAACCGACATATGTTCCTGGCTACGGGCGCAAAACATTTCAAAATGAATGAATGAATCCTCATTCACGGTGGATGGATTCATCAGACCGACGAATGCTTTTCAAACTGAAGTGGCGGTTTTCTCTCGGTGGCTCGACAGACAGTTGCAATAGCGTCTTCCTGCCGCTAGGGGCCGCCAGAGATCGCCCCTCGCTAGACGGGAACCGCTGCTTTTCACATGGCTGTATGTGGCGGTATCCTGAATCCATGGAACCATATCCATAGTAGGAATGAAAGTATGTTTATTCATGAAGAAACACTAAACACGGACCACCATAGAAATAGAGGCAACAGAGGAAGAGATGAGCACACATTTATTACAAGTTATTGTTAAGTATTTTATTAAGTATTTTAGCGTGTAGTACTTTAGGGGCCCATCATGGGTCATCCAGAGAGATCAGGATCCAGGAGAGGAACACCATGCGGGCCAGACCCAATCCAGTACCTGTACGTGTGTGTGTGTGTGTGTGTGTGTGTGTGTGTGTGTGTGTGTGTGTGTGTGTGTGTGTGTGTGTGTGTGTGTGTGGTGTGTGTGTGTGCCTGCGCATGTGTGTGTGTGTGTGTGTTTGTGTGTGTGTGCCTGCGCATGTGTGTGTGTGTGTGTGTGTGTGTGGTGTGTGTGTGTGCCTGCGCATGTGTGTGTGTGTGTGTGTTTGTGTGTGTGTGCCTGCGCATGTGTGTGTGTGCCTGTGTGTGCCTGCGCATGTGTGTGTGTGTGTGTGTGTGTGTGTGTGTGCCTGCGCATGTGCGTGTGCTTTTCTGCGTGTGTGCGTGTGCTTGTGTGCGTGTGTGTGTGTGTGTATTGTGACCCCCACCTTGGTGACTACCACCTTGGTAGTTCTACTGGACCTGACATATGATGCCACATATGACACCATCTGGCACTGCAGTCCTCACCTGAAGCTACTGAGGACAATAAGGCATATGTTGAATTTTAATCGAGAAACTTCAGCTTCCCTACAGACCAGCGATGGCTCCTCAATGCATGGAAGTGCACACCCCATGATCTTCTCTGCCGTCCTCACGACCCTCTGGATGTCTTTCTTGTCCTGTTCAGTGGTGTCTCCGTACCAGACGGTGAAGCCACCCGTCAGGACGCTCTCTACGGGCCACGGTAGAAGTTCACTAGCCACCTCTGGCCTATTCCGCTTCTTCTGAGGCAACGCAGAGCATAGAGGCGCTGGTGTGCCTTCTGTTGCAGGTCCAAGCCAGGTAATCGGAAATCTGTCTTCATTGTCCCGTCCAGGCTGAGTGGGTGCCCCGGTGGCTCCTGAAGTCCAAGATGAGCTCCTTGGTCTTGCTGATGTTCAGTGCAAGGCTCCTCACACCATCGCGTCAGCTGGATTACCTCATCTCTGTACTCCGTTTCATCGCCCTTGCTTATCAAGCCGATGACTGTGGTGTCGTCTGCAAACTTGAAAATCCATTTATTGCTGTGTGTGGCAGTACAGTCATGTGTGTACAGCGAGTACAGCCGGGGACTGAGGCAGCAGCCTTGGGGTGCGGGGGTTGAGGACAAGAGTGGATGAGATATTGTTCCCAATCTTCACCATTTGAGGCCTGCACGTCAGGAAGTCCATAATTACAAATGGGGCGCCCAGACCATGGTCCCTCAGTTTCAGGTCCAGCTTGGAGGGAACGATGGTGTTTAACGCCGAGCTGTAGTCAATGAACAGCAGTCTGACGGAGGTGTCCCTCCTGTCTAGGTGCTGCAGGGCCGTGTGTGGTGATAGGGAAATGGCGTCGTCTACAGACCTGTTTGGTCTGTATGCAAACTGGAGTGGGTCTAGGGACTCAGAAAAGCGCAGGTCTTGAATACGCGGGATGGAACTCCGTCCGGGCCAGCTGCCTTCCCTGCCTTCACCCTCCTGAAGGTTATGCGTACCTCAGACTCGGACAGCTGTAGAACGTAGTCCTCTGGGCTGATGTTCAAGTTGTTGGTCGGCTCATGGTCCCTTTACAAGTGAGCTAAAATCTTGTTTAGCTCATCTGGTAGGGTAGGGTCATTGTTGGTGACTGCCCCTGAGCTCCCCTGGTAGTTGGAGAGGACCCTCAGACCTTGCCACATATGTCTGGTTTCATAGCCCCCAAACTGTAATTCCAATTTATTTTTGTAATCCAATTTACCCTTCTGGATGGCTTTTCTGAGTTCGTACTTGGCCTTCTTGTAGTGATCAGAGTCGCCTGGTGGAAATGGTACTCCGTTCCTTAAGTTTGATCCGTATGTCAAAATTCATCCATGGTTTCCGTTTCGGAAATGAGTGAACAGACCTGGTCGGGATGCATTCTTCCACTAGCCTGTAAATGTATGCTGTGACATGATCTGCATACTGTGGTGGGAATTCTCCAATACACATCCAGTGGTCTACCTCTGAAAACTGTTTAAGAATAAAGTCATCCAAAACTAAATAATTCTGACTATCGTATTTATTCTAATCATACAACAAACAATAGGTTGAGCGCTCAGTCCGAGAGTTCTGTCGACACGTCTCGCAAGTTGTGTAGAGAGAAGTCCAACGCACTTACAAGAGCGCCCCCCTTTTCAACAGTTAGCCACAATGAATGACGCGTAACTCACTTGACCGTGACAGTTCAGTTAGTTAAGAATGCCCGGGGTTGTCAGAAAATAATCGTAATCGTTATTAAAAAGAGGGAGAGCTGGCGCGCAGGAAGTCTGGGTTGATAGTAGTAAATACATCAACCTTGAGGGGCCCAGATGAGCTTATCTCTGGCCTTCTCCAGGTTGTTAGTGTTCTTTATCAAAGAGGAGTCGAGCTGACACAGAACACTCCTGCCCTCCGGTGACCAGATGGTGGGGCAAATTGAATTACAACAATCATTGGGGTTTTACTACATCAGAGTTTTTTTCCCATTACAATACACATCAAGGTCAGTGGTCTTGAATACACTCCAGTCAGTGATTTCTAGCTTCCCCTGCAGGTGTAGTACGGCATCGTCTGTCCAGTGACAGTGACTTCAACTTCTGCTTGTAAGCGGGTTCGTCCAATGCGATGTTCGCATCAGCCCGTGGTTGGACGCCGACATGAGAATAGCGGAGATTTCCCTCGGCAAGTAAAAAGGGCGACACTTGGTAGTCAGTAATTCCAGATTAGATGAGCAATGTTAAGAAATAACCTACACACACCAGCTGTTGTTCACCAAGCAGCATACGCCCCCACCTTTGTTCTTGTATTAGTCCGTATTTCCAAGAGTGTTTGGCGATCATATGTGATAACACACGTTAGCTATAGTCCTATAAAGTTACTTAAATATAAAAGAACATTTGAAAAACAGACAAGGAAAAAGTAAAGTAAGTAAAGTAAATCAAGTGCGGGAGCCGGTAGAGACACGTGTGCTTTCCTCCAGCGCCGCGCTCATGAGTCATTCCTCGGCTGCAGCTGCTCCTCCGTCTTCTTCCTCTAGTTGTTTTTTCCCTCCCTGATCTTTCCCCTCAGCTCCCTCTGCACAGTCCTCAGCTCATCCCTGTTGCCTGACCTAAAGGCCCTCTTTGTGTCCTTGAGGAGAGCCTTCATGTCAGGATTCATCCACGCATGGTTTGGTAAACAACGTAGAGTCCCAACTACATTTTACACACAGAAATGTATATTTATGTGCATTTTATATTTATCAATTTCACTTTTCACTTTTCACATCTGAGTTATTTATTATTATTCTATTACTGCCAATTTGCACTATACGTATTGTTGTGTATTGTATATACCTACGTATTACTGTAATAATACTGTTAATTGTGCAATTCATCTATCAATACATTTAGAGTTCATTACAGTTAATTTAGTTATATTTTGTTTATACTAGTTTAGCTTAGTTTAGTTTGTTGTTATTAGTTTTTAGGTATTAGTATATTTTGTGTGCATTTATTCCCCCTGTTTCAACTGTTGCACCTTAATTTCCCTCGGGATAAATAAAGTTATCTTGAATCTTGAATCTTGAATCTTGAATATAGTCTGTAATGCAGTCCGTCATGCTATTAATATCCTGCCAATGAGAGTCTGTGAACACATTCCACACAGTGCTGTCAAAACTGTCTTTCAAAGCCTCCTCAGACTCATCAGACCATCTGTTCACAGTGCGTGTGGACACTGGCTGTGGACAAGAGGCTTGTACACAGGCAGGAGGTGTTACAGGTTGTGATCTAGCGAAGGGAGGGAGAGGTGTTGAGCTGTAAGCCTCCTTGGTGTTGGCATACAGCAGAGAGGCATGCATAAAGTCTCCAGAGATCAGAAGGAGGGAATTTGGGTGCTGTGTTTGCAGCCTGCTAACGATTGAGTTGATGAGAACACAGGCTGCGTCCGCGCTAGCAGAGGGGGAAACGTACGCAGCTATCCCCATCAAATGCAAAGATTCCCAGGCTGTAAATGACATGTCCTAATATTAGCGGCTAGCGGCTCAATGTCTCTATTGCAGACTTTCTCCTTTATAGTGATGTGCCCACCATCTATCGTTTACAAACACAGCCCTCCTCCTTTCCTCTTACCACTCTCCTTCGTCCTGTACGCCCGTAGCAGATTGAAGCCTTACAGATTCACCATAGTGTTTGTTCGGCTGAAAAGAAAATAAGTTTGCTACCTGTACCTAAAACGTTCATTACTAGACTTATCTTCACTAGTGTCTACTATCTGTGTCTTGGAACAAACAACACAAATAATTAGTGTTATCCTTAACACCTGTGTTTTTCTTATGATTATTACTCATTTCAAATGTGATGTTCAGTGATGTTAGTCAATTAGGTGTGAGGTCACTTCTAATTGTAGATATAATAACGTCTAGTATCGGATCCAGGCTTTCTTGTGTATCTACATGTAGCATTACCCACTATGTATGAGAAAAATAAAGAAGCAATGTTGGAGAGCAAAAAAGTATTTATTTATTAAACAGCCCTTAACTTACAGCACGCACTCAAGTCTAAAGATAATTTCTGGATTTCGAGAAACAAACAACGATAACCAAAAAAATTCAAATGCACTCAAGCCGCTAGATGCCAGTAAAAACTAGGTGACATGCAAGAAATCCACTTCAAAGAACACTCAACAAAACACACAAAAAATGATAACACTCTACTCGATCGTACTACCAGCTCAATTACCTGCTTGAAACTCACACGACTGTTTGCCTCAGGCTTGCCTCATGTAACACATGAATACAATATATATAACAAATTACAACCCAAAAAAACGGCATAAAACCATAAAAACAGCAGCTGACAACCTGTGCAAAAGTTTCAGTGTGCAAACGGCTCCCAGTTAGTGTTGGCAGGTCCTTTGCCTCTTCCAGTCTCTCACATTTAGACTCCTTTTGTTCCTCTAGATTGTCCCTTGCCGCTTTACAGGTTAACAACTGCAGTCCTCTTATGTTCGCCTTTCACCAAAAGCAGAAGAACCCCAGACAATGAGCGCGATGGTCTGCCACATGCAACGCTATCGCCATTCACTGTTCATCAAAAGCCGTAGACAACGAGAGCGGTCCCTGCTAATGTCTGTGAATAAATTCATGCTTTTGTGGGTGTGGGGCTTTATCAATGATTACCTACACCTGTCCTAGGTAATCAGGTCCCTGGGGTTACATAGCTTTATCAATGATTACCTACACCTGTCCTAGGTAATCAGGTCCCTGGGGCTAAATAGCTTTATCAATGATTACCTACACCTGTCCTAGGTAATCAGGTCCCTGGGGCTACATAGCTTTATCAATGATTACCTACACCTGTCCTAGGTAATCAGGTCCCCAGGGCTACATAGCTTTATCAATGATTACCTACACCTGTCCTAGGTAATCAGGTCCCTGGGGCTACATAGCTTTATCAATGATTACCTACACCTGTCCTAGGTAATCAGGTCCCCAGGGCTACATAAAAAATTGGCAGGAAAATATTCAACAACTTCACAGTCTCAAATGGCATATTTATGTTTTTGAACCACTTTGAACATCTGAATCAATAAAACAAATGTCACTATCATTTTCCCACTAAAGTTCTATCTCCATTGCTGCCAGTGTCTGTGGCCAAGCTAGCTACTGTTTCTCTCTTGTGGAACTATAGAAGTGCACCTGCTTCACTCCATCTGTAGGACCTGGGGAAATGGAGATAGGAAATACACTTTAACCAGATTTGTACCATTAGAATGTGAGAAGTATATGCAAATGAAAAATTATCAATTCACCTCTACACGCTTATCTCTTTCCACTCTCTACTGCATCGATAGTCCCATTTAATGAAACTTACTTCCGAGCCAATGACCTTGATCTCTTGTCAGGTACAACCAGTTTAAATTGTTTAGCCACTCTCTACTGCATAGACAGTCCCATTTAATGAAACGTCTTACTTTCTAGCCAATTAATGTTGAACATACCTCATTTCCTTATTATTCAGACTTTTATGTTGCACAAAGTACTTTCATTTTCCCAAAGAGGAAGCAAAAAAACTGTGTTTCAAACTGAATCATGTCACGCATGTAGGAAACATGAATAGTGAAAGAAAATGGAGGTTCTTAAAGTGCAGTACTGTTCTGTCCTTCATGCAAGCTGGATCTACATATTTAGTTACTTGTACAACTATTTGGCTTGATAAGAACCTGGTAAAAGGTTTCTAGGTTTGACACCAACCTGTATAACAGATGAAGTTAAGATGTTCTTCACAAGAGCGTTGCCTCCATGTGGACGGTTCCATACTGGCCATGCTTCCACAGGGGCTGGACTGGTGTGAACCATGCTCCCATTGGGTGAAGTCCATTGGGTCACCAGACATCCAAAACCAGGAGGTTCCGAAAATTGACCTACAGATACTGAAAGAGTTACCTGGAAGGAAGGAGGAATGACGTTGCCAAATATTTTAATTTACTGCCTGATAGACACTAAGGCCTGGCCTGTACCTGCGCAGGCCCACCCAGAGGTGGCTGGTTAGTGAGAATGGGGCGCTAGACACCATCTCATCAATGATCTCCTGCACCTCGGGGCCCCTGATGCTCAGCAGGTCCCAGTGAAAGTCTCTGCAGTAGAGCAGGGCGTCTGACCAGCACAGCCTCTTTCCCACCAGTGTGATGTTCCTCCCCATCTCCTGAATGCTGATGGATGGTGGAGGAGGTGCCAACTCTGGGGAAACATTGTGACAACGTCATGGTGAGGAAAATCTACTATCAGCCTTGGTCACAGCCCTGGGTTCCTTCTGTTCAACTATCTTTAGGAAGTCAGCTAATCCCTACCTACTATTATACTATTTAGACATTTGGCAGATGCTTTTATTAGGAAGCTGTGAACACACATTGTGTTTGTGTGGATTATTATAATTATTATTATTATTATTATTATTATTATTATTATTATTATTATTATTATTATTATTATTATTATGAGGTATTCGGAGAGCATCTGTGGAGACCCATTGTTTTTATGTGGATTCTTCCTATATTTTAATATAGATTAAGTACAGTACAGGGAAAATGATCTAACCAGAGAGAAAATTGTCAATCAAGTGCATGGTAATATATAATGTACAGTTGTTAAATAAGATGTAAAAACAGTCTACTAAAAAACTATTTTATATATAGTTACAGTATATATTATATAATTGGGGAAAACTTCAGCAACCTGATTCTAAATAACCACTAACCCAAATTAAAAAAGTGGTATGGATGCCCTATGGAAGTGTCTGATCTAAAAACTGATTGATTGAAAGAAATATGGAAATGTAATAATTAGTTATGCAGGAATTCAATGATTGACATGAGCAAATATTGAAGCTTCAAGCAGCTTCATTATATATATTTATTTTATTCAATGGGACTTCACAATTGACCAATGACCAAAAGTTGCATCGTTACACCCATCCCCCTTTGATAACATTTAATCTTAGATTCGGTTCCTACCTCCGTAAACTTTGACCTCACACAACGTCACATAGCCAGAGGGCTTGTAGAAGTTGATGAAGCTTCCCTCCATTCCCCTGCACTGGACAGTCTGAGTCAAGCTCTCTGGGACATCGTAGATGATGGCACACCTGAGGAAAAGAGACAGAGAAGTTACAGTAGCCTTCTGAAAGTAGGTAACAGTAACCAGATGCCAGTAGCTGGTGTGTGTCCAGGTGTACTTGAGCAGAGCAATGGTTTTATGAATAAAGAATAAAGAGAAAATAATAATAATTATATTTATTAATTTACACTTTTATCCAAAGACACTTAGCCACTACACCTCAGTATTGGAGTGCAAGTTTGGTAGGTAGCACCTGTGATTCACCTTGGATTGTCGTTGCCGTTGTTCACCTTTGAATTCCCGATGAGTATTTCCACGCCGTTGAGCCTGTCTTTATAACTATTCCTATTAGTGACCTCAATCTCTAACACCCTGTACACAGCGGGCAGCTGGAGCCTCCACCACGGTTTATCCTCTCCATTGTTATGAGTGCAGCTCCCGTGAGATTTTTCAGGGTCGCTGTTCCCATCGATGGCATTTTCAGCCAAACCGTTTGAGTATGTTGAAGACTGAGTGGCCGTGCCGCTTAACGCCACGTTAATGCGGGATGCAGCTTAACGAAGAGTGAAACCACAGAATAGTTTTTTAAGTTGCATTCAAACACAACACAACACACAATAAAATACTTGAATCTTTGGATGGCTTGTCATCAGCCCCTAAATGGGGCACATAGAAATACCTGAAAATCCAGACGAGTTCCACAGGTGAATGACAACACCTGTGTATGAGAAAAATGTATACGAAATATACGTATATGAATACTAAATACAAATAAATGTTTGAGAAGTAATACTACAAATCATTAGAAGAATATATCCTGCAACTATTACTATTCTATTTGATAAACTGTTAGTAGTAGAAATGTTACATTGATTCTCACAAATGTAGAAGGTGAACTGCCAACATCTGCCATAACATTCATGTTATAGCAGGTTCATTTAAATTAACTCCATGTAATTAACTAAATGATAAATACCATATTGATGTGGAATACCTACCAATTAAACTGCAGATGAGACGACTGGACCCCATGGTTCTGTCAAAACAATATGCTCAGTTACTGTTAATACTAGTTAATACTAGTTACTGTTAATAACTACTTAATACTAGTTAATACTACCTAATAGCACAGCTGGTTTTAAGTAATTGGGTGTCAAGTCAAATCTTTTGGGCACAAGCGTAGCTAACTAAATATATCTATATATATATATGCCCCAGACCTGACTGCCTCGCCTGTCTCCCAATCTGCTGCCTGTCCCCGACCACGCCTGTGCCTGTCTCTGCCCCCGCCTGGTTCGCCCCGCCTGGTTCTTCAACCTTTTCTTTCAGGTCTGGCTGATTACGTCAAGGACAAGTTGGTCTACTTCGATTTGCCTATGTCGCTGGACAGCCTTATCGAGTTGGCATTGCGAGTGGATTGTCGCGTTCTGGCACGGAGATGGGGGGCGACGATCGGATGCCAATCGTCGTCCAGTGAGACGTCAGAGTGCGTCGTCTGAGATTTCTGGGATACCTGTCGGACCACACCAGGAGGAATCAGAGCCCATGCAGGTAGTCCATACCAGCCTCACCTCAGAGGAGCTGGAACACCGCCCCCGCGGTTTTTTTAATTTCTGTATGTACTGCGGCCTGTCGGGTCATTTCGTCTCTTGGCGCCCGTTAAAAGGCAGGGCTCACCAGTAATGGGGAATAACCAGAGACCCCTGTGCCATGCCCGACTGCTGTTAGCTGATGGTTCTCACACCATCGCGACATTCATAGGCTCTGGGCCACTGGAGCCATTATGGGGTGGAGCCTATCCTGCCATCAGGTCTGCCTGAAGTAAGCCTGCTCCGGACATGGCCGAGGTACCTGTTGAATACCATGACTTCCAGGAGGTGTTCAGCAAGAACAAGGCAACATCTCTGCCCCCCCCCCCCCCCCACCACTCTTACAACTGTGCCATTGACCATCCCTGGAAGGAGGGATCCCCTTCCACTCTGCGTTCCTTCTCAAGAATTCTTCCTCCATAATAAAGAGTTTTTTCTTGCCCTTAAGGGTCTAGGGTTTGGGGGGCGTTGGGGGTGTGTAAACATGTGGCCTTGGAAGCCCTTTGAGACTGGAACTGTGATTAAGGGCTATACTAATACAATTGACTTGACTTGACTTGACTTGACTGATGATGTTAAACAATAATAATAATAATAATAATAATAATAATAATAATAATAATAATAATAATTATAATAATAATACAATCAATTCAAGTTTAACAATAAACAAGCATTCAGTAAATGAATTACATTACCACAATATGTAATTAATGAATGCACTTACAAAGCATTCATTTGTGTGTGTGTGTGTGTGTGTGTGTGTGTGTATGTGTGTGTGTGTGTGTAGTAGTCGAGTGAGTAAAAGAGAAAGGCATGCTTCCACAAATGTTCCGTATGGCGGTGACAGGATGGGTAGCCTCATTACTTTGTTGTAGTAATCGAGTCCTGTCTTTTTCACCTACTTGGTCTCGTATCGGAATTAAAAGCAATTCTACTCGGTCTTGAATCGGTCTAGAGCTGCATGGGTTGGACTCAATTCCTGAGGGAGACCTCTTTTTTTCACCACATGAGACGATACACGGTTAAAATTTTAATTATGACTGCATTACAAATGCAATTGTGTGACTTATGTTGAGAGCTATATAATGTATATTTAATATCACACTTTGTGAAATCCAACATTGTTATTAATAACACATTATAATGTGACCTGTCAAAGGAGCTCAATATCTATCGCAAAGACTTAAATAAAATCCATGGTCTTGAAAATATAATAGTTTTTTAGGTCTTGGTCTCGACTCAGTCTCGACCCTCCAAAGACTCGGTCTTGAATCAGTCTCGACCGCCCCAAAATCCCTGCTGGTCTCGTCCACCATGCCTTATTGATAAACACCCAAATAAAATACATATTCTAAGTCAATGACAAAGAAATAAAGTAACTGTATAGACAATCTATAAATATGACTGTTTCTTGATTGTGATAAGAAGAATCTAAAATCCTAAAATGAGTTCCCCGATGAAGGTGTTACTCACCAGCCGAGTCGGGAGGTCATCTGGTGTGAATGAAGCGTCTGCATCCAAGACCAGCAGCAAACTAACTTAGATTTGCATGAATGAATTAGCGATGCACAGACACACACACAGAGGTACTGTGACAGATGGAGAATGACAAACCTCTATGGTTCTCTCTGCTGGAAAGAAAAGATTAGAGATAGGAGGTGAATGTGTTAAAAAATAGCTTTTTCAAAGATAAAATAAAACAAAGCTTCTCTTGGTTTGAAATACAAGGGAAAGGAAACCTGGTTGGTTTATGAGCTCAATGGATTAGCCAGAGTGAAGCCAGTCACACCTTATCATAACCTTCACCAACATGAATCTGATTTGTACCATTCTTATTCTGTGACCAATTGGTGTTGATAATTCTGATGTTTCTCAGCATGTTTCCCCAGGTGGTGGAGCTAGCGGAAGTGCTCTCAGCACGTCTAGATGTGTCCCAGTCACAGCCACTTTGTCCAAGAGGAAAGGAAATGATCACACCGGCAGACCGGTCACTACACTCTCGGACTTTGGACTTTGGGCTGCCACCGGATGAAGGGCTTCCTGACTAACCTTCCCCAGGCTGTTAGACTGGGACCCCACCTCTCTTCCACCATGATACTCTGCTCCTGCACCGCACAGGGGGAGTGTTAAGCCCCCTCCTCTACGCCCTCTACACCTATGACTGCACCCCCACCCTTTGCACCAACATCATCATCAAGTTCACGGACAACACGACTGTAGTTGGACAGCCTACAGGGATGAAGTCCAAAGGTGTTATGGTGTTCAACAGCTGGCAGCAGGAGCTCAGTCTGTTGGGACTCAGGTCCCCAGATCGGACCAAGAAAGGAGTGAGAACTAGTACTTGGAAAAAGGTGCCAATTTGCCTCTTGGGCACTGCCGAGCTGCCCTTGAGCAAAGACCCCTACACTGCTCCCTGGGCACTCTATATACGTACAATAGAGCACTAGACCCCTACACTGCTCCCTGGGCACTCTACATACGTACAATAGAGCGCTAGACCCCTACACTGCTCCCTGGGCGCTCTATATACGTACAATAGAGCGCTAGACCCCTACACTGCTCCCTGGGCACTCTATATACATACAATAGAGCGCTAGACCCCTACACTGCTCCCTGGGCGCTCTATATACATACAATAGAGCGCTAGACCCCTACACTGCTCCCTGGGCACTCTACATACGTACAATAGAGCGCTAGACCCCTACACTGCTCCCTGGGCGCTCTATATACGTACAATAGAGCGCTAGACCCCTACACTGCTCCCTGGGCACTCTATATACATACAATAGAGCGCTAGACCCCTACACTGCTCCCTGGGCACTCTATATACGTACAATAGAGCGCTAGACCCCTACACTGCTCCCTCGGCACTCTACATACGTACAATAGAGCGCTAGACCCCTACACTGCTCCCTGGGCACTCTATATACGTACAATAGAGCGCTAGACCCCTACACTGCTCCCTGGGCGCTCTATATACGTACAATAGAGCGCTAGACCCCTACACTGCTCCCTGGGCACTCTATATACGTACAATAGAGCGCTAGACCCCTACACTGCTCCCTGGGCACTCTATATACGTACAATAGAGCGCTAGACCCCTACACTGCTCCCTGGGCACTCTATATACGTACAATAGCTGCCCACTGCTCCTAATACTAGGATAGGTTACATAAAGAGAAACTCATTTCATTGTGTGTGTGCATGTATGTGACCAATAAAGAGGAATACATTCTCCAGATTTAGATTTAGAACAGTCTCGCTCTGAACTCCTGGGCACCCACATTGCTGAGGATCTCTCCTGGACTACCAATGCACAGCAACCATCTCATTATCCAGTTTGCAGGCCACACCACAGTTATCGGCCTGATTAGCAAAGACTACAAAACGGAGAACAGTGATGAGGTTGTCCGACACATCATAGGTCATTCTGAAGAAGGCCCACCAGCGCCTCTATGCCCTGCGGTGCCTCAGGAAATGCGGCATAGGCAAACGGTGGCTAGTGAACTTTTACTATCGCACTGTAGAGAGCGTACTGACTGGGCTACTGGTGTACTGACTAGCGTCACTGTGTGGTACTGCAACACCACTGCACAGGACAAGAAAGCCATCCAGAGGGTCATTAAGATGGGGGAAAAGATGCACAGTATGCACTTTCATGCAATGAGGAGATCTTTAGGACCAGATGTCGGAAGAAGGCCATCTCCATCACAAAGGACCGCAACCACCGGGCACCATCTCTTCTCCCCATACGGGCCGGTAGCCGGTTCCGTAGCATCTGTACAAGGACTACCAGTTTAGGATAGTTTTTATCCACAGGCAGTGTGCCTACTGAGCTCCTGGGAGTGCTGCCACTATCATAACATTGTCATCCATATTACATTGTGTTTCAGTGCAGTTCTTTGTTTGCTATTTGTTTGTCCCTGAACTGCCTCTAACTTTTAGAAGGTTATATCAGAGGGACAGACTGGATTTACATAAGATGCAACATATTTGCAATATATTTACATCTGTGGTGTTTGTCTGTTTGGTCTCTGGTCCCAGTCAGACTGATTAGGAGTAGTTACATTTATACAGCCTTACAGTTACAACTGGCTTTTTGAGGGCAACCATAAAGCTGTGTTCGGCTTTGTCCCAAATCACTCCCAACCCCCTAGATTAGATTAGATTAGATTCAAATTAACATGTACAGTACATCGAAAATAATTGTCAAATGATGTCAACACTATATCACTATGTAGTGCACTATGTAGGGAGTAGGGAGCTATGTATCACTATATCACTATGTAGGGAGTAGGGAGTGATGTATCACTATATCACTATGTAGTGCACTATGTAGGGAGTAGGGAGCTATGTATCACTATATCACTATGTAGGGAGTAGGGAGTGATGTATCACTATATCACTATGTAGTACACTATGTAGGGAGTAGGGAGTGATGTATCACTATATCACTATGTAGTGCACTATGTAGGGAGTAGGGAGTGATGTATCACTATATCACTATGTAGGGAGTAGGGAGTGATGTATCACTATATCACTATGTAGGGAGTAGTGAGTGATGTATCACTATATCACTATATAGTATACTATGTAGGGAGTAGGGAGTGATTTCGGACACAGCCCTTGATTTTAATCTTGGGCGGGTGAGGCTGCACACCTGTGGGCCATCACCTCACACACTCATAAGGAGTGCTAGCATGTACCAGATGGTACATGCTAGCGCTCCTTGTAAAGATTAAGTTTTGCTAAGGGCTCCTTGTGAATGGCTGCATGTTAACCACTTTACAATAAAACAGATTACTCTTCACTATGTGTCCTTGTCGTCGGGAGGATCCCAAAGTAGTCATTTTAGTTGCATGTGGCACCGGAGACTGCATCTATTTGACTTGTAAAGATCTATTTGACTTGTAAAGATCTATCAGACTTGGAAACATCTATTTGACTTGTAAACACCTAGTTGACTTTGCGTGTGAATCCTGCTGATATCTAGCCTGGGTTCCATTTCCCTATGATTCCTTTCTCTCTCTCAGGTTGTTAGCTTGACCTTGACCACACCGAACCCTTACCTAAACATAATCTTTACATAACTTAACTCTGTGCAGCCATCAGAAGAAAAAAATCAGAAAAATTAAGAGTTGTTTAAAAATGGTTCTTTGTTCATTTGTCCATCCCTATTCCACACGTCTTCTTGACGACCATTGGCTGTGCCTCTTGCACAAATCTTCATCAAGAAATGAACAAGAGAGAAATGGCCAAAACAATCCAATGTGAATCACAGGTGAATACCATCGGTCTTACACTCCCCTCAAATCTTTGGGCAGGATGTTTTTTTGCAGGTTCAAAACCTTTTTAATGTCCTGTGCCAATAATTAAAACAAAAAGCATAGTATGATAAAGGTTATTTTCTATACATATATTTAGTTTTAATGTACTAGTGTTGTGATACTGTTATTCAGATTGAGCAGCTGCCTCAGGATGGACTACCTAAGCTCATGAGCAAGCTCACCTATTTTCACACCTCTTTTCTAAATGTGGGCGGCAGTAGCTCCGTGAAACCAATGATAATTTGAGATGATGCGCTTAGGAATTGTCATATTTTGAAGTCCAAATTTTTCAAGTCCAGGAGTCCAAAAATGTTGAGACTACCAAAACAGAGCAATTTAAATCCTTAAATAGTTCTGTCTCTCCTATTTGAAGATGGTACTCACCAGCAGTCGGGAAGTCCTCTGGTATGAATGAAGTGTCTGCATCCAAGATAAGCAAACATGTATTTGCATGAAGGAATTAGCTATGCACAAACACATTTGGTACTGTGAGAGATGGGGAATGACAAACCTCTATGGGACAAAATTACATAAAAGCTTGAAATACAGTGAAGCCAGTCACACCTTATCATAACCTCCACCAACATGCATCTGATTTATCCTGTTCTTTTTACGTGGATAATTGGTGTCGATAATTCAGTTTTTTGTGCGGGTCGTGAGGACGGCGGAAAATATCATCGGGTGTGCACTTCCATGCATTGAGGAGATCTTTAGGACCAGATGTCTGAAGAAGGCCATGTCCATCATAAACTCCCTCCTACGGTCCGGTCGTCGGTTCCCCAGAATCCATAAGGACTACTAGGTTTAAGGATAGTTTTTATCCACAGGCAGTGACCTACTGAACTTCTAGGAGAGATGCCACTATCATAACATTGTCTTCCATATCATATTAAACTATCATACACTATTGTACTTTGCTGGACTTTCTGGACTCATTACAGTTCCTGCACTGTACTGCACTGTACTGCACTGTACTGCACTGTACTGCCTGTACTGCACTGTACTGCACTGTACTGCACTGTACTGCACTGTACTGCACTGTACTGCCTGTACTGCCTGTACTGCACTGTACTGCACTGTACTGCACTGGATTCATAAGGCTGCTGCATTACTGTCATTTTAAAAAGCTTTCAAAATGTTTTTTGCACAATTCAACCCATGCATATATAATAATAATAAATCATCACTTTATTGTTCTCTTTATTAATTACTGTTTTATATATTTTATCGTTTTAGAAAATGTATACTGCGGGAGGAAATGGGGTATAAGCATTTCATTGTATTTGCATATGGCAAATACAAATCTTGAATCTTGAATCGTTAACATTAGAGGTGAATGGTAGAATGATAGGAGATGCAAATCCAGAGTTCTAAAAGGAAGAACCAAATGATTTGCCATGTGACAGATTTGCATTTTGGCTTAAGGTTCACACCTTGATCCGGCAGAGATGAGAACAAGGTCATACCGACATTGAAAGAGGAACCAGGGTGGAAGCAACAACAACATGGCCAAATGTTTAACATGTGTAAGTCCAGTACTTGTAAAGTACTGGACTTACCTGCACAGGTAGCTGGTTAGTGGGAACGGAGCGTGAGCCACCAGCAGCCCCGACCACTACTGCCTTCTCTGAATAAACATTAATAAAGGGGTGTGATTATCATGAATAAATAATGAGGAGTAAAAGAACTGCATCAGCTCTTTTATATATAAGCTTATTTATATAGATGCTCTTTTATATATAAGCTTATTTATATAGAAGCTCATTTATGTATAACTATCAACAGTAATAACATGTTGTTTCTCTAGAACCATGGGCTCCAGTCGTCTCATCTGCAGTTTCATTGGTAGGTATTCCATATCAGTACTGTATTTATCATTGAGTTCATTATATGCAATTCATTCAAATTTACCAGATAATTACAGATAATGGAAATAATGTTTCACAATTGACAACCATATCAGTTATGTTAAAATGTAAATAAAAAGTATTTTAACATTTGTTAAGTACATTCTTACGATCAGTAGTGTCATTCCTCCACCTGGTATTAGTATTATTCCTAAAGATTGTAACATTCCATACATTTGACATTTTAAATTAACTTGGTTGATGGTGACAGTTTTAGAGATTAGCATGAATTATTATTTATTGATTGATTCTGATTGGTCAGTAACGGTTGTAGGTTGTGCATAAACGGGACAACTCTTTTTTTCGTTCCAAATCAATGCCAGGGTTTCCCCGACCCAGAAGAAAACACAGGTATTTGTATGTTTCTGAAAACCACAGATATGTTTCATATCAACATGTCTGAACTGACGACACGACAGTGATGGGCCTGATCGCCGGCGACGACGAGACAGCCTACAGGGAGGAGGTCGGATCGCTGGAGCAGTGGTGCCAGGAGAACAGCCTCGCCCTCAACGTCAAGAAGACCAAGGAGCTGATCGTGGACTTCAGGAGGCAGAGGGGAGAGCACAGCCCTATCTCCATCGACGGCGTTGCAGTAGAGAGGGTCAGCAGCTTCAGGTTCCTCGGCGTGCACATCTCCGAGGACCTCACATGGTCCACGCACACCACACACGTGGTGAAAAGGGCCCAACAACGCCTGTATTTTCTCAGGCGTCTGAAGAAATTCAGCATGGGCCCCCGCATCCTGAGAACATTCTACAACGGCACCATCGAGAGTGTTCTGACAGGGTGTATCACCGCCTGGTACGGGAACTGCACGGCACTCGAGCGCAGAGCGCTTCAAAGGGTGGTGCGGACGGCCCAGTATATCGTTGGAGGTGAGCTCCCCTCCCTCCTGGACATTTACAACCAGCGGTGCGTGGCCAAGGCCAAAAGAATTATAAAAGACATTGCCCACCCCAGCCACGAACTTTACTCACTATTACCGTCAGGCAGGCGATACCGCAGTATCAAGTGTCGTACAAATAGGCTTAGAGATAGCTTCCACAGTCAGGCCATCAGGCTGCTGAACAAGGGCGTATAACATATAACAATGTATATTTTATTACATTGATTTATATATATATATTGCTCTTTTCTGTGCTGATTTTTGCATTTTATAAATTGCATTTTTTATTTTTATTTTATATTCTTTATTCTATTTTTTATTCAATTTTTTATCTATTTTTATTTTATCTTATTTTATAACTGCTGTCTGTCGTCGGGTATTGCACACAAGAATTTCACATCACTGCTTTATACTAAACTGTAAACTGTGAAGTGACAATAAACTTGACTTGACTTGACTTGAATCAAAAACACTGTGTACACCAACGGTATAGCCCACCGTTTTATGCCAAGATTTACACTGACCCAAACCCCAGGTGCCCCCTGGTTGATCTATCGAATGGCCTTCCTCTTATATTCATTTATAACAACACCTTTTATTTTCAATGTGTTTCCAAAGAGCATTCGATGATGATATATGACACGTCCTTTCGGCCCCGGGTCTCTAGCTCACTCCTAAGCTGTTAGGATTATGGTTTGGACCCACGACCCAATAAGATGGGTTCAGAGGGATACATAAAATAATAATAAAGAATTTTTGGATTCTAACATTTGCCATATGGTGGTGTTTTAAAACGTGAAAATTGAATTTCCAGCTGAATTTCTGGAACCGATTGATTGATCTCAGTTGAGCTCAAATGAAAGGTCCTCTGAGGATGTCACCTATTATGGTTTCTGCTTTTCAGGGGAGGCAGGAGTGATGTCTAGGAGATAAGGGCTGTAGCAGGTGGAATCGGAGACAGACAGGTGGGGGTCGTAGAAGGAGGGATCGGTGTCAGGCAGGTAAGGGTCATCGAAGGTGAAACTAACTGGAAACTGGAATACGGGAGATATGCGGAACAGGGACAACAATCTGGCAGTGTGTGCAGGGAAAGCTAGGGTTTATGTTAGGAGAACCAATTAGCAGCAACAGAACGGGATTGGCTGAGCTAAAAAGAGGGCGGAACCAGGAGATCTCTAATAGGTGTGACAAAAATGTCTTGAGAAGGTCTTAAGTCACCTACTTGGCCACCTTATCATGTTGTATTCTTCCAATGACTTCTCATTGAGGGATTGCATATCTTCCTTTAGAGCAAGAGACACCAGATTGACAATTTGGTAAGGGTTGGGGTTATACTGTTTGAGGCCCACATTCATATAAAAGAGACCCCATGTCTTGTGATGTAATTAGTAGGACAGTGACTAATTACTTCCTGTAGGGCTACCACTCCTGTGTTGATAATGTTAGTCTTTAATGCCCTCTTTCATACAAAACAGACCACTGGTCTCTAGATCACTCCCAAGTCTCCTAGACCTCTAGATCACCTGCTAATTAAATCTCTTCCTGTAGGGCTAAGACCCCCATGTTGACTCATTTTTCAATTATCATTTTTTAGTCTTTTGAAAATGTTTTTTGTCAGCGTTTTATTATATTAATTATAGTGACAAAAATCTTTAAAACAGTATTAATTTGTCATTATTATTTTGCTTAACAAAACCTAGATATGTAATTAACATTTGGAAGGGATCTTTTGGCGATGCAAAAGCTAAAACATTAGATTAGATTAGATTTATTGTCAATGCAAGAACAGAACAGAGAAAGGAATTGGGCATCTAACCAGAGTGTAAATGTTGTGTTAAAGCCCATGGTAATATATAATGTACAGTTGTTGAATAATATGTGAAAACAAGTCTACTAAAAAAATACTACTAAAAACAGGTATAAAATAACTAGGTATGAGATATGTGCTGAATTATAGATATATATACAAAATAAGTATACAAGTATAAACTGATAGTGAGCAGGTGTATGCAGTTGTATGAAAATATAAATATATATAAATGTATATACAGCAGGTAGTTAGCAGGGGTGTGTAGTTATATCAGCAGTTGAAGATTAATGACTATCATACAGGTATGTAAACAATAAATATGTAAACAATAAATATGTAAACTACAGGTAGAGGTAGGGAGTTATGATACAGTGCGAGGTCGTTGAAGACATTTATGGTGAAATGGTATTGTCAGCAGAGTTCATAGTTTGTATGTTGGGCAGCAGAGTTCAAAGGGGGGAGGCTGTCATCGTGGTACAGAGTTCAGGGAGATGACAGCTGAGGGGAGGAAGCTGTTCCTTAGCCTTCTTGACTTGGAACAAAGGTTTCTTTGACTATTTTTGTGCCTTCCTCAGACACTGTTTGTGGTGCGTAGTGTTTATTGCAGGGAGGGGTAGTCCAACGATGCGTTGGGCTGTTTTCACCACCTTTTGCAGCGCATTCTGGTCAGAAACAGTGCAGTTGCCGTACCACACTGTGATGCAGTTGGTGAGGATGCTTTCAATAGCACACCGGTAAAAGTTCACCAGAATCTGAGGTGACAGGTGGGCTTTCCTCAGTCTCCTCAGGAAGAAGAGACGCTGGTGAGCCTTCTTTACCAGTGAGAAAGTATTGAGGGACCAGGAGAGGTCCTCGGAGATGTAGACCCCCAGAAATTTGAAGCTGGAGACACGCTCAACCTCCGCTCCGTTGATGAGGATGGAGGCGTGTGCGCCAGCTCTGGTCTTCCTGAAGTCGACGATGAGCTCCTTGGTCTTCTTGGTGTTGAGGGCCAGGTTGTTGTCAGCGCACCACGCCACCAGGTGCTGGACCTCCTCCCTGTAGGCTGCCTCATCGTTGTTTTTGATGAGGCCCACCACCGTTGTGTTGTCAGTAAACTTGATGATGGTGTTTGTACCATGTACAGGAGTGCAGTCGTGGCTGAAGAGGGAGGAGAGGGCCCGATTGAGGGAGCCAGGACAGCCTCTCAAAGCACTCCATGATGATGGGGGTGAGTGCAACAGGGCGGAAGTCGTTGAGGCTCGCTGCAGAGGAGGGTTTTGGCACTGGCACAATGGAGGTGGTTTTAAAGCACACGGGGATAACTGCCTGAGCTAGTGACAAGTTGAACATGTCAGTAAGGACCTCGGTCAGCTGCTCAGCGCAGTTCCTGAGCACGCCACCGGGGACGCCATCAGGACCAGCTGACTTATGCGCATTTGTTCTGCTCAGTGCCGCACGCACGTCTATGGGGGATAGGATGAGGGGTTGGTGGTCAACGGAGAGAGTAGCCCTGGTGGGCAGTTGTGGGGGGTTGTTCCGGTCGTAGCGGGCAAAACAATTATTGAGTTTGTCAGAGAGGGATAAGTCGGTGGTTGGGGGGGAGTTGTCGGAGGGTTTATAATCCGTGATGGCCTGGATGCCCTGCCACATGCGTCGGGGATCGTAATATTCTACGCTAGCAGAGCAGTGGCTCTCTATGGTGGTAGTGTATGTGCACCAAGCCTTGTTAGTATAGATAAACAAACCTCCAGCCCTGGTTTTAGCGGAGCCCTCAGCTGATGTGTCTGCTCTGTGTAGAGTGAGCCCCGAGTGAGCACCCGCAGTGCAGTACTACACTACTACAGTACTGCACTGAATTCATCATGCTGCTACTTGATTTACAAATGCTTTTAAATGCTTTCTGCACAACTCAACACATGTACGTATCATCCATCAGTGCCTTTATTGTTATTTTATTGTCATTCTTATTGTGTATATTATTTTTATATCATTTCTATTTTTTATATTTTATATTTTTTGTGTATTGGGAAATTAATACTGCGGAAGAGAATGGGGAGTAAGCATTCCATCGTACTTGCATATGGCCAATTCAAATCTTGAATCTTAAATCACAGGTCAGTACCTCAAGGAGAAGGTGTATGCAACGTGTCTTGTCCTTGCAGGATGTTTTTAAATCCTTGAAGGATGTATTTGCATATGCACAGACAGTGAGGTCGCTTCATATGCAAATCCACAGGACCCGGCTTACGACGACACATACAAGGGAGAGAGAGAGAGAGAGAGAGAGAGAGAGAGAGAGAGAGAGAGAGAGAGAGAGAGAGAGAGAGAGAGAGAGAGAGAGAGAGAGAGAGAGAGAGAGAGAGAGAGAGATTTATTATTATCCATAATAAAAAAAACAATAAAGTGTCTAATGGTGACATATATACATATTGTGGATGGTGCAAAACACATTTTAAAGTGACAGTAGTGTAGCACCATGGTGAGTGGTAGCAGCATCATACATAGTAAAGTACAGTGCAGCATAGTGCAGAAATAAGTCCAGTAAGTCCAGAAAATAATGATGACATAGTAATATTAGAGACAATGTTATGGTGGTGGCAACACTACTAACAATTGTTGTTGAAGCTGCTCCTCCTGGTTAAGAGGCTGCGGTACCGTCCACCGGATCACAGGCAAAGTGCATTATTAGGACATATTGTAGTCATATAGACATAAACACAAGGGTTCGTTTTTGTGAAAACAGAAGCTATGGCGATGCCGTTTGCAAACCCCAAGCACACTCTTCAATCCACCGACCCTCCAAAGGACACTTGAGCGGGGAGATGAATGACGCACCTCGTCCTTCCTGTCGGGCGGTGAGTAAGACCTCCTCCAGACGCTGGCCCGCCTGGCACCGCAAATGTCAAAGACATTGAAAGCATTCATCACCATTCAACAACCAAACGTCATTAAACAGTCAAATGAATCCCCATTAACAAGGGTTTGTGTATTTACCAAACCCTGATTCAGACACACACACACACACACACCACACACACCACCACACACACACACACACACACCACACACACACACACACACACCACCACACACACACACACCACACACACACACACACACACACACACACACACACACACACACACCACACACACACACACACCACACACACACACACACACACACACACACACACACACACACACACACACACACACACACCACACACACACACACACCACCACCCACACACACACACCCCACCCAGCCAGCGCTGTCGGTGTGGGCGTGGTGGGACTCTGCGGGGCGTCCGGGCCGTGGACGAGGGGTTGCAGGGTGATGTAGAGACCGGCCTGCTGCAGGTTCATGGGGCCAACACCACCGGGACGTGGAAACGGGCCCGGCACCCATCCACAAGCCTAATGCCGGGATCACGTGGAAAAAGGACTGGAGTTATAATGGAATCACCATCATCTAATACATCACCATCACATTGTTTTACATATTAACCCATAACATACCTGTATGATAGCCATGTACATTGTTACATTTGAACTGTGCTTACCATGTAGATTGTAATCTTCAACTGTTGATCCAACTGCACATCCCTGCTCACTACCTGCTGAATATCAAGTCAAGTTTATTATGAAGTATAAGCAATGGGTGAACATCTTATGTGCCCGACCACAGACAGCACTTATAACAATATCAATAAAATAATACAAGAAAAAAAGGAAGTAAAAGGTACAAACTGTACAAAGTTAAATATATAAAAATATAAAAGTGCATATATGAAATGCAATATATTAGCACAAAAAAAGAGCAATATATATATATAAATCAATGTAATAAAATATACATTGTTGTATGCTATAGGCCCTTGTTCAGCAGCCTGATGGCCTGACTGTGAAGCTGTCTCTGAGTCTATTTGATACCACTTGATACTGAGGTATCGCCTGCCTGACGGTAACAGTGAGTACAGTTGGTGGCTGTAGGGCAATGTCTTTATGATGCGTTTGGCCTTGGCCACGCACCGCTGGTTGTATATATCCAGGAGGGAGGGGAGCTCACCTCCAACCATATACTGGGCCGTCCCACCACCCTTTGAAGCGCTCTGCGCTCGAGTGCGGTGGAGTTTATATACATTTATATATATATTTATCCTGCTTTTCATAATTGCATACCCCAAATCACTACCTGTTGAATACTTGTATACTTACCTGTATATAAATACACCTATTATTATGCACATATCTCATACACACTTTAATACATTATTTAATAACCTTTTAAACCTAGTAGATTGTCTTTTAACCACTGTAAACTGTAAAGTATATATTACCATGCACTTTACTGCAACATTTGCACTCTGGTCAGATGCCAAATGATTCTGTAGTGTACTTGTGCTGTACAACGACAAGCCATTAGAATGTAATGTAATCATTGTAGGAGTCTCTGAAATAAGTGACGTTAGGAGCAGAGAGAAATATAGAAATGATCGCTGACGGGTGAACAAAATTCTCTTTATTTAGACTCTGTAGGAAGGTTTTTACTATTGAACACACCAATAACTTGATAACTCCTCCAGTTCAAAGCTAATTAGTTTAGTACATTGTTCTGTTTGTGGACTTTATCCAGCACATTTAGTATGTGCATTAAGGACCACAACGACCATCATTTGTCCTCTCTGTGCTCCTAAATAATAATAACAAATAGATTTTATTTCATAACTTAATAACTTAAATTCATAAAATAATTTGCAGACCCCCTGGCTATGGCTCACGGACCCCTGGGGGTCCGCGGACCCCAGTTTGAGAATCCCTGCATGATGGTGGGTGTGTCAGTGTGTGTGTGTGTTTGCATGATGGTGTGTGTGTGTGTGTGTGTGTGTGTGTGTGTGTGTGTGTGTGTGTGTGTGTGTATGTGTTTGCATGATGGTGTGTGTGTGTGTGTGTGTGTGTGTGTGTCTTTGCATGATGGTGTGTGTGTGTGTGTGTGTGTGTGTGTGTGTGTGTATTTGCATGATGGTGTGTGTTTGTGTGTTTTTTTCCTTGATGGTGTGTATTTGTGTGTGTGTGTGTGTGTGTGTGTGTGTGTGTGTGTGTGTGTGGGTGTCTGTGTGTTTGTGTGTGTCTGTGTGTGTGTGTGTGTGTGTGTGTGTGTGTGTGTGTGTGTGTGTGTGTGTGTGTGTGTGTGTGTGTGTGTGTGTGTGTGTGTGTGTGTGTGTGTGTGTCTTTGCATGATGGTGTGTGTGTGTGTGTGTGTGTGTGTGTGTGTGTGTGTGTGTGTGTGTATTTGCATGATGGTGTGTGTTTGTGTGTTTTTTCCATGATGGTGTGTATTTGTGTGTGGGTGTCTGTGTGTTTGTGTGTGTCTGTGTGTGTGTGTGTGTGTGTGTGTGTGTGTGTGTGTGTGTGTGTGTGTGTGTGTGTGTGTGTGTGTGTGTGTGTGTGTGTGTGTGGTTGTGTGTGTGTGTGTGTGTGTGTGTGTGTGTGTGTGTGTGTGTGTGTGTGTGTGTGTGTGTGTGTGTGTGTGTGTGTGTGTGTGTGTGTGTGTGTGTGTGTGTGTGTGTGTGTGTGTTTATGAATGTATGTGTGTATGTGTCTGTATGTATTTTGTTTGTCTTTTTGTATGTGAACTTGTGTGAACTCCAAATCCCTTTATTGAATAGTTAACATGTTGTTTATGTCTATGGTTCCAGTTGTGTTGTTTATGGGGGGTCTTATAAGTGTGACACACCTTTTTGACTTGCTTGTGTTTGGGAAGCTTTGAAAGGTTGTGGTTTATTCTCTCTGGATGATAAAATACTTATAATTGTAAGTGATTGTTTTTGATGCAATATTGATATTAAAACATTAGTTTGAAGCCTCTATGTGTGTTGAATGAATCATGTAAATAAGCGTGTTATTGAAGTGTGACAAAGTACAGATCATTGAACGTTTAGCTTGATGCTACAGCATCCAGAGGATTCCGTTAACCCTTTCCATGTTTGTTGACTGCCCTCATCACTGTTTTTACAGAATAAAGGACAGATCAGCCCTCTGTCTTCTCTGCAATCATCTTCACCCTAAAGATGCTTTCTACTATTCTGTCCTCAATGTGCATAGAGATGGAAAAAACCATTCCTTTCTGGGATATGGTTCACTTGATTCAGTTCACCTAATGGATCTGTCTTCTAGTTCGCGCACTACTTCAGTGTCACTTTCGTTTTGTCACTTCCGGTTTGCATAATATAGAAACTATCTGAAACACTTCCTGTTATGTAAAAAAATGCCTATTATTTACCCAAAATAAAAAGGCTTGTTTTAAGCCGTAAGCTCAATATCACCAATAAATCATGAGAAATAATACTTGTTATTGTATAGCCTACGTAATATTGGCAACATTGTAGGCCTTCCTAGGCTCGTTTGTTAAAAAACACAAACAGCTCATCACATTTATGAATTTATGAAATATTATTTTTCTCATATCCCACACATACTCTATAAGTAATCTTATACAGTTTGTATACCTAGTAGACTGTCTTTTAGTAACTGTAAACTATAAATGATATACTACCATGGACTTCACTGCAACATTTGCACTCTGGTTAGATGCTAATTTATGTTTGCTGTACTGTACTTGTGCTGTGCAATGACAATCAATTTGAATCTAATCTAATCTAATCTAAAATAATAACTGTGCAGCTGGAATATGATCACATGCATTACAACTCAGAGGTATTGCAACTAAAAATGAAGCAGAACTAATAGAAGCAAGAATGGTCAGCGTCCACTAGAGGGGGAGAAAACACTAATAAAAGATGCAGTTCTTATAAGAGGTGACGAGTGGCGTCACCGTGTGGTACGGCAACACCACTGCACAGGACAAGAGAGCTAGAGGCTCATTCATGATGCTGCTGCACTACTGGCACTTTAACATGCTTTTTAAATGCTTGTTGCACAATTCACCTCATGTTTATATCATCTCTCAGTCACTTTATTGTTATTGTTTTTGTGTAAAGTATTGTTATCGTATATAGAAAAAGTACATAGGATAAAGTGTTGTTTATAGTTTATAGCATATCACAGGTAGAATATTGTGTTGTTTATGGTAAAGTTGTGTTTAGTATAGTATAGTATTGTTTAGTATTGTATTAGGAAATTCGTCCTTCGGGAAGGAATGGGGAGTTAGCATTCCATTGTTCTTCGATTAAATGGCAATAATATACATGTTGAATCTTGAATAAAGCCACAGTTCTAGACACATTCATAACATAGCACACACAGATAGATATGTTGTTATTAAAACACCATTTATTAAGCCATAAACTCCAGTTCACTTTCCAGAAGAAAATAAAACAAGATTACATTCAATTGATGTGGTCTGAAATCTGCTTTCCACCATCTAACCCACCAACAAATATTCAAATGAACTGATTAATGGATATCTATGGGCTCCCTAGAGACAGAACTGAGATAGAGTATCACATACCTCACATGACTCAAGTAGGAATCAGGCAGTAAACAATGTCTGTATCCTTTGGACTACACCATACAAAAATGAACGTTTTTATCACAATTCATATAAATATATAATATAAATCAAAATGTCATAATCAGATCATCTCTCTAGGGTTTCTGGTCTAAACACAAAAACTAAATTAGGTTCAAACAGCCCCCTCAATTCAACCTAATTCATCAGAGTTTAAGATATACCCTTACTGTGTGGATATAATGTCCTAATCAGCGTTATTAGTTAAGAAGACAAGAGGGATAAAAGCTGCCATTATTTCACTACCATCTTGATCTCACATTGAAATGACACAACCTTTGCTTCTGATGAAGTTCATTGTTGATATCCAAGTACATGTAGCCTACATGCGTGCTATGTTGGAGCACAATGCTTTATCAATGAGACTAGCCCATGTTTTGCAAGCTATTGCCATGGTACCACTGAAGGCTCAGTGTCCAGGGACACACCACAGTGACCATATTGACAGCCTATATGGATTGAGAGAGGACGCTGGCGCTGGTTGTTCGCCGCTTCTCCAACGGAGCTAGTCAAGGGCTAGTTTAAGACTAGTTTTACATTCAATTTTAGATTGTATTTACTTATTACCATAGCTTTGTCACAGACTTTTTGAGAGTTTCTACGAGTCTGTGTGCGGTTGGTTTTGCTTACCTGCCCGTCCATTACATCAACTGGTGGCGGATTAGTGATGGTTCGGTA
This sequence comes from Muraenolepis orangiensis, assembly GCA_027704905.1. Classification (NCBI taxonomy): domain Eukaryota; kingdom Metazoa; phylum Chordata; class Actinopteri; order Gadiformes; family Muraenolepididae; genus Muraenolepis; species Muraenolepis orangiensis. Next base: position 23,218,074 of record CM051021.1, on the reverse strand, counting down.
GCCACTTTGTGTGGACGTTTTGTCCCTGTCCAGCGCTGCTGCGAGGATTCATCCCGGGCTCCTCAGCCCCGGAGCGGTTAGGCCTTTTTCGCCTGGGACCGCATCATCCACAGCCATACCAACAAGCGGCTGATCGCTGCAGCGAAGCTACCGTTCCAGTCCTCCATTCCTGTCCTGAGTCTTGGATCACGTTGGCTCTCTCCAGCGCTACTGTGCGAGATTCTATCCCGGGCTGCCCCTCAGCCCCGGAGCAGTTAGGCCTTCGTTGCCTGGGACCGCACTACTCTCCACAGCCAGCCGGCTGCCAGCCAGCAGCCCCAAGCGCCGGTTAGCCTAGCAAACGGCTAAAACTGTTCAGGACTTACATCCTGACCGGTATGATGCAGCAATATTCCATCTCGCGCCTGCTGGAACTAAATAAACACACCATCCCAGCCTGTGTTTCATTCATCAAAAAACTTGGACTCCTTCACCGACCACGCTACATCCACAGAAGCACCCGCCGTCAGTTTGTTTACCTGCTGCCCGGCCACCGTATTCCTTCCTTCCACACAGCTGTTCGCACCGTCGCTACTGTGACGTGTCATCAGAGCTCTGACGCTCCTCTGGTATGTAACACTGGAAACACCGCGAGAGTGCTGCAGACCAGGCAGCTGCATGGAAAACATGGAGTGGATTTCAATGGAAAATGTGGAATGGATCTACATGGAAAACGAGGAGTGGATCTCCGTGTACTACGACCACTACAGAGATTCATCATTTCACCAACAGTTAAACTGGAACTTTTCAACACACAATCCCTCACACTTAAATCATCACTCATAAATGAACACATACTGGACAAGGACTTAGACCTCATGTGCCTCACAGAGACCTGGCACCCACCTGAGGTTTATTCAACTTTGAATAAAGCCTGTCCTCCCGGCTATAGCTATATTCAAAAAGCACGCAGCACTGGGCGGGTGGGTGGTGGCTTAGCCATTTTTCACAAAAATGAGCTGGAACTAACATCTCTCCCCCTCCCCCCACCATCCTCATTTGAATGCCTTGCAGTCAAATGTAAACCACCTTTCAATCTTACAATACTACTCATCTACTGCCCACCCAAACTGAAACCAAATTCAGTTTTCATCTTGGAAATACACGACCTCCTCACATCACTCTGCACTACATCCCCCAACATCCTAATTCTCGGTGACGTGAACATCCACGTAGACAACCCCTCCTCCCCTTTTGCATCTGAGTTTTTACAACTACTGGACTGCCTTAACCTCTCACAACACATCCATGTCCCCACACACATAAAGGGGCACACATTAGACCAAGTTATCACTGACTCAGCCCCGGTTAGTAACATACTAGTTTACGAAATGGGCGTGTCCGACCACAAGGTCATTTCCATGGAACTGCCATTTCCACCCTCCCACACCAAACCCAAGCGTGAAATCCACTTCAGAAACTTCAAACACATCAACCCGGACACCTTGACCTTGGACCTCCATCATCTCGCCTCTGCAACCCATTCATCAGCAAATGAATCGGTGGACTACTACAACCAATCCCTGAGCAGGCTCCTTGACATTCACGCCCCAATAAAATCAAGAACAGTCACATTCTCACGCTCAGCTCCATGGTTCACCAGCGAGCTGCGGAAAATGAAGGCTGCTGGGCGTGTCCTGGAACGGCGGCTCAAGACCTCAGGGCTCACGGTTCATAAAATGGCCTACAGGGAACACCAAAAGGCCTACACTAAGTCCCTCAGAGACGCTCAGTCCAACTTCTACTCAAACATCATCAATAACAGTCCCGGCAACTCAAAACAGCTTTTCTCAACCATAAATCACTTCCTAAAACCTCAACCCCCCTCAAACAGAGCCATCACTGCAGAACAGTGCAACAACTTCATGGTCTTCTTCAAAACCAAAGTTGACACTATCCGTTCCTCCCTCTCCGGCCCCCCCACTCCATCTGCTCCAACTGCCATCCCACAGTCTGGGGCCTCCCAGCCTCTCTGCTGCTTTTCTCCCACTACGCAGCAAGAGGTTGAGGACACCATCCGCCGGATGAAGCCTTCCACATGCACCCTGGACCCCTTTCCCACAGCCCTGGTCAAATTACACATCCAAGCCATAAGCCCCCTGATCACCAAAGCAATAAACCATTCTCTACAGTCCGGTCACGTTCCATCAGCTCTAAAAACGGCCATTATCACTCCCCTCCTCAAAAAACCCACCTTAGACCCGGACGTTCTCGCAAATTACAGGCCCATCTCTAACCTACCATTCCTCTCCAAAGTGTTGGAAAAAATAGTCGCCAACCAACTGCAACACCACCTCAACAACAACAACATCTCCGAAAAATTCCAGTCTGGTTTCCGCTCCGCTCACAGTACTGAAACAGCACTGGTCAGGGTCACCAACGACATCCTCACTGCTTCTGACAATGGCTCCCCCTCCCTCCTCATCCTCCTGGACCTCACTGCAGCTTTTGACACTGTTGATCACACCATCCTCCTCAATCGTCTCCACTCCACCATCGGACTCTGTGACACCTCCCTGGACTGGTTCCGGTCCTACCTGACCGGAAGGACTGAGTGTGTCTCCATGGGAGGTGCTCATTCCCCCACCCAACCCGTCACTTGTGGTGTACCCCAAGGATCCGTGCTTGGCCCCACCCTATTCACCCTGTATATGCTCCCCCTCGGCCGTGTCATCAGCAGGCATGGACTATCATTCCATTGCTATGCTGATGACACACAGCTCTACATAAAAATTGACCCCCCCTGTCCCCCCCGCTCTGCAGTCCCACTGTCATCTCCGTCACCATCACCTTCATCCACAATCACCATCTGCCTGGAGGAGATAAAGGCGTGGATGAAACAAAACTTTCTACAACTCAACAGCTCCAAAACCGAGGCCATTCTCATCGGCACCCCACACCAAGTTAAATCATCCCCCATAACAAGCATCACCTTCTCCGACCAGGACCTTCCCCTCTCATCAGTTGTCACCAACCTGGGCGTCAAAATGGACCCCTGCCTCAACTATGAGACCCACATCAAACACCTCTGCAAAACATCCTTCTTCCACCTTAGAAATATAGCTAAACTCCGCCCCACCCTCACTCTTCCTGACGCCGAAAAGTTGGTCCACGCCTTTGTCTCCTCCAGGTTGGACTACTGTAACGCACTTCTGGTCGGGATCCCTAGCAAGAGCCTTCAAAAGCTCCAATACGTACAGAACAGCGCTGCTAGGATCCTGACGAGAGTGCGCAAATACGAGCACATCACCCCCATTCTCAAATCACTGCACTGGCTTCCCATCTCCTCCCGGACAGAATTCAAAATCACCCTGTTAACACACCAGTGTATCCACGGAAATGCCCCCCCCTACCTCAAGGAATTGATTGAACCACAAACCGCCACCCGCAGCCTCCGCTCGGGAAATACTAACAAGCTGAAGGAACGGCACACCAACCTCCGCACTATGGGAGATCGAGCTTTCTGTGCAGCTGCCCCCCGGCTGTGGAACTCACTCCCAGACCATCTCAGAGCTCCTCAACCTGTGAACACTTTTAAGAGAGCACTAAAAACCTACCATTTTAACAAAGCATTTGGTTAGCTTTTTAAGCCGGTTTTAATAACCCTGCCTCTCCTTTTTAAAACGTGTTTTTAAACTTGTTTTTTAACCTGTTTATACATTTTGATTCTTGCAAATGGTTTTCTTTATCTTTTTTTTATTATTTACTGTAGCACTTTGAGGTCTGTTTCAAATGTAAAGTGCAATACAAATAAAATGTATTATTATTATTATTATTATTGCAGCACTAATACCAAGGATAAACATATTCTGTGATGAGCAAACAATGCCCATAATGACTAAATGCAGAACTAGCTGGCTACCACAGACAAGCTCTGAGCTATAGCACTCCACCACTTCAGTACTAAGGACTATAGGGAATCAGTAGCTGTGTTCCTCAGTGAAGCCAAGCTAGCGACATGAAGTTAGTTTCTCTCTTGTGGAACTATAGTAGTGAACCTTGTTTACTCCATCTGTAGGACCTGGAGGGGAAATGGAGACAGAAGAAGGTTTTTAAGAGGCAGACAATACATTTCAGTCATTATTCTGTTCTAGGTTCAGCTCAGTACTTGGGAGAACTGATGTTTTCCAAAACAGGAAGTTCAACCCTATAACTGTTTCAAACTGTTGTGTGAATAATGTCACACTCTCATTCTTAATTAGGATCTCATCTGAGACTTCCTTGTGCATGTAATACATGCAAGATTCAAGATTCAGAATATGTAACATAAGTCCAATGGAATCCTCTCTATTCCCTCCCGCAGTCTTTCATACAATATACCACAATATACTATACTATGGACTTAAACTATACAACACTAAACTATAACAATACTGTACACAATAAAAAGACAATAAAAATAACAATAAAAAGACTGATGGATGATATATTCGTGTGGTGAATTGTCCAAAAAGCATTTAAAAGCATTTGAAAGTGCCCGTAGTGCAGCAGCATCATGAATACAGGGCAAGTTGGTGAAATAAAGATGTTCTTCACAAGAGCGTTGCCTCCATGCGGACGGTTCCATACTGGCCATGCTTCCACAGGGGCTGGACTGGTGTGAACCATGCTCCCATTGGGTGAAGTCCATTGGGTCACCAGACATCCAAAACCAGGAGGTTCATAAAATTGACCTACAGACACTGAAAGAGTTACCTTGGAGGAAGGATGAATGACAAAATATTTTACTTTTGATTTAATGATGATCCTGAGGACCGACTTGTTTGCCTGATAGACCCTAAGGTCTGGCCTGTACCTGCGCAGGCCCACCCAGAGGTGGCTGGTTAGTGGGAAGTTGGCGCGAGACACCATCTCATCGATGATCTCCAGCTCCTCGGGGCCCCTGATGCTCAGCAGGTCCCAGTGAAAGTCTCTGCAGTAGAGCAGGGCGTCTGACCAGCACAGCCTCTTTCCCACCAGTGTGATGTTCCTCCCCATCTCCTGAATGCTGATGGAGGGTGGTGGAGCAACCAACTCTGGGGAAACAAAAGACATGGTGGTGAGGACGTTCCCTTCCTGTAATGCTAGACCAACCCTAACCTTAATAGTTTCACAATGTCCCTGATCTATTAACTAAGTTTGCATCAACTCACATGAGAGACAAGGAATAGCTGTTGACTTGGTGACACGTTCTGGATACTTTAAGAGTGTCATTGGAACAGGCATGTAGGATCTCCCTGACACAGTCCCAGCTCACGATGGTCTGGTAGCTGACGCTTAGTTTCTTACCACGAGTTACCACTCAAATCAAACTGCAAACTCAACAATTGGGCCAATGTGTGGAAAACCGCCTGCTCGAGGGTTTTGCTTCTTTAACTTTGTCTGTAGAAGTTTAAGTCGATAAGCCGATTCACTTTTAGCATGTGTGGAGAGTGTGTGAATGGTGGCTGGTGTAAGTAGCCTCACCTGGTTCGAGTTAGACTAGAGTCTTGGTAGCAGTGTTAGCTAAATGTAACAGATGACACTGCTACATGCCAGTAGGTTTCTTCGGGTTCTTCCAGACACAGGGTGATGAGTAATGTAGTTAATTGCAGACTTATTAGATGGAGATGCAGAATAGATGGTACATGTTTGCTCTCCTCTAGAGTTTGTGTGGTGGTGGCTGGTTTATCTTGCATGCCTTGATTTCCAAACTACCACAGTCTGCACAGTGCAGCCTCACCCAGCCCCAGACTCTAATCAGGGTGAATCGGGCCGAATGAGGCTGCTTAAACCAGCCAGCAACCACACTTCACAGAGTGCTTTTTAAATGTTACTCAAACTGTAGACTAATAAATTGACATATACTTAGTTGGATGTAGATTGTGCACACTCTTACATCTTGTATATGATTACACTGCCCCAAAAGGTTCATGGTTAAGGTGGTAAAAATGTCTTTAGTGCGTCTTGCTGTGTTGGACGTGGGTTTAGTTAAGCTGACCCTGGTAATGTAATTGTGTGAGTGTACATGTACAAGGTAACATCATTTTGCACATAGTTCAATAGGCAGGTGAGGGACAAGAAGCACTTTTCTTTTTCCTTTCACCTACCACAGCGAGAAGGCGCCAGCCAACTTACAGATTGAAATATTGTTACTCAGTATGACTCAGAGAAGTTTGAGATAACCTCTCTGCCTGAGTTCTACTCTTCCCTCTTTGAGCAAGGACACTTTTCAAAACACAAGACAACTGGCTAAAGTATGTTAGTCCTGTTTGGATCCAGCTTCATCTGTGAGAAAACCTTCTCAGTCATAAATATCAACTAGTTGGATTTACATTTAGATTTCATTTAGATTACATTTAGATTTCACATTTAGATTTCATTTAGATTTAGATTTCATTTAGATTTCATTTAGAGTTCATTTAGTTATATTTTGTTTATACTAGTTTACTTTAGTTTAGTTTGTTGTTATTTAGTTTTTAGGTATCAGTATATTTTGTGTGCATATATTCCCCCTGTCTCAACTGTTGCACCTTAATTTCCCTCGGGATAAATAAAGTCTTCTTGAATCTTGAATCTTGAAGCACAGAAGCGGACTGAATGATAAATGTTCCATACTAGATAGAGATAATGACCAAGATGGCGGCACGTAAACATCGCGACGCCCAGCGTCTGACCAGCTTTTGCAAATTAGCGGTAATATACCTCATAATTCTTAGTCTCTTCACACAGAACAGTCTTGCTCTCATCATGTACACCCGACACAATCTTTTTGGAATTGGATTACATCATTCTGGCAACTTAATCTGCGATCTTCAGCTCCACGCTGAAACTCCGGTGAATCTCACCCCAGCACGGCCGGCTGACCGGACCAATCGCCCGCAGAGGAAACGTAAACACAGGAGAGGAAGCCGCGGAGGGCTACGTGCTACGTGCTAGGCTAAGAGCTAACCCACATCGCCCGTAGCTACCCAGCGTTTTCCTCGCCAACGTACGATCTCTGATGAACACAATTGATGAACTGTGGCTGCGGATTTTCAACCATAAACGGATTAAGGATTGCAACGTGATGATTTTCACAGAATCATGGCTTAGCAGCTGAATGGCCGACAGTGCTATTGAGCTAACGGGCTCACTCTACACAGTGCTATTGAGCTAACGGGGCTCACTCTACACAGAGCTATTGAGCTAACGGGGCTCACTCTACACAGTGCTATTGAGCTAACGGGGCTCACTCTACACAGTGCTATTGAGCTAACGGGGCTCACTCTACACAGTGCTATTGAGCTAACGGGCTCACTCTACACAGAGCTATTGAGCTAACGGGGCTCACTCTACACAGAGCTATTGAGCTAACGGGGCTCACTCTACACAGTGCTATTGAGCTAACGGGCTCACTCTACACAGAGCTATTGAGCTAACGGGCTCACTCTACACAGTGCTATTGAGCTAACGGGCTCACTCTACACAGAGCTATTGAGCTAACGGGGCTCACTCTACACAGTGCTATTGAGCTAACGGGGCTCACTCTACACAGTGCTATGAGCTAACGGGCTCACTCTACACAGTGCTATTGAGCTAACGGGGCTCACTCTACACAGTGCTATTGAGCTAACGGGGCTCACTCTACACAGTGCTATTGAGCTAACGGGGCTCACTCTACACAGTGCTATTGAGCTAACGGGCTCACTCTACACAGAGCTATTGAGCTAACGGGGCTCACTCTACACAGTGCTATTGAGCTAACGGGGCTCACTCTACACAGTGCTATTGAGCTAACGGGGCTCACTCTACACAGTGCTATTGAGCTAACGGGCTCACTCTACACAGTGCTATTGAGCTAACGGGCTCACTCTACACAGTGCTATTGAGCTAACGGGGCTCACTCTACACAGAGCAGACAGATCAGCTGAGGGCTCCGGTTAAACCAGGGGTGGAGGTTTGTGTATCTATACTAACAAGCAGTGTGCGAAATACGGGGGGGTCCGGGGGAGCTCGACCCCCCCGATTAACACCTGAGCCCCCCTGAAAGCCTCAACAGCTCAATTTAGGGGGGTCTGAAATTATAATATTTATTTGGCACTTGCAATGGTCACTAAAATATTTTTAAGCTTACTATGTCCAGTATTCATAATTCAAAACATTTATTCACAAATATCTTCTATTTTTGCTGTCAAAAGCTGAGCCAGCCGCGTGACGCGGGTACGCTGCGTGACGCGGACACACATTATGCAAATTAGCCACGCTTGGCAAAGAGGAGAGAAAGTGTCTAAAATGTCCAAGAGAAAGCTAAACCAAAGTGTTTCACTCGCGCACTTTGGGTTCACATCCAAAAAGATGCAAAACAGCTACGAAAGAAGATATACAAACACAGGGACAGCCAGGCCCACGCGAGGTCAGTGGAAATAGTACAGATGAAAGACAAAGAAACCCTCCCAAACTGTTTCATTGATGTACAGTCCGATTTACGTAAGATGTGATGTCAGTGGTAAGGGGGATGTAGATAATGTTTTCCTGGATATAGTGGAACTTACAGATGGGGTAGATGCTGAATCAATTTATAACTCGATGATGGCGAGTCTATATAAAGCTGGAATGGATGATGACTTTTTGAAGACGCACCTAATAAGCATAGCCACCGATGGGGCTGCACTGCTCACGGGAAAAGCCAGTGGGCTTGTCGTCAGACTCAAAAACAATTTTCCGAACGTGCAGTCTGTACACTGCCTGGCGCACAGACTAGAACTGTCAGTCAAAGATGCGTCTGCTGAGTGCGAAAGAGGCTTTTCCGCCGTGAATAACACCGACAACCAGAGCCGCAACAGATTGCGCGAGGAGAGCCTGTCTTCGCTTCTGTTTGTGGACCTAAACCGACCCCCTTTGGACAAGTTCGACCTAGTGCCGTTTGTGAAAAGCTGGATTAAAGCAGGATATCGTCTCTCTTCTTCTTGGAAACCAGGACGGCAACGAGAAGAAGTCGAGCCGAGGCATCTTTGGTCTATTCTCACTTAAGGTAAAAGACCATTTTTTCGCTCTTTGCTGTGCATAAGATGAGCGTGTGCGTATGTCCTGTGTGGATTCCGAGGTTAAGAAGAATAGCATAATTAGCCTTGGCGTTCAAGTTGGTGTGTGTGTGTGTGTGTGTGTGTGTGTGGGTGTGTGTGTGTGTGGCGTGTGTGTGTGTGTGTGTGTGTGTGTGTGTGTGTGTGTGGGTGTGTGTGTGTGTGTGTGTGTGTGTGTGTGTGTGTGTGTGTGTGTGTGTGTGTGTGTGTGTGTGAGACCAGCTCTGCTCCCATTTCCTCGCATAGAATCGAAAACAGATGGCTCTTTAACGGTCGCGTATTCATTCATATGAACGTTAGAATATATAATTATTTTACTGCGCCCCGGTTGAGAAACGCTGCTACTACTGATTGTCTTGGATTGCATCCATGAAATATTGTATAGGCCTACTGCATATTGACAAATCTTCGACCGGTATATTGCGCAATAAACGGGAGACGGGGACCCCCCCGATTATTGACGGGTATTTCGCACACTGCTAACAAGGCTTGGTGCACAGACACCACCACCATCGAGAGCCACTGCTCTGCTAACGTAGAATACCTAATGGTTAAATGTAGACCCTTTTACCAACCCAGGGAAATTACAGCCACCCTCATAACTGCGGCTTACATACCTCCAGATGCTAACGATAAGCTAGCTATGAAGGAACTGTGCTATTAATAAGCAACAGAACTCCCACCCAGAGGCAGCCTTTATTATTGCAGGCCATTTCAATCATGCAAACTTAAAGACTGTGCTCCCCAAATTTTACCAGCATGTCTCCTGGTCTACAAGAGGAGACAGAACATCAGACCATGTTTACACCAACAAGGCTGATGCTTACAAAGCCGTCCCCCACCTCGGGCAGAGTGATCATGTCTCTTTGATCATTCTGCCTAAGTACACACCACTCATCACGACAGTCAAAGTGTGGCCTGAGGGAGCAGACTCTAAGTTACAGAACTGATTTCCGCACAAGGATTGGAGCCTGTTTGCCTCCCAGTCTACCCTAGACTTCCACACCGAAATCGACTCCTACACCTCCTCCATTTTGGATTATATGAACTCCAGCATTGACACTGTCACCACCATCAAACAGATCACAACATTCCCCAACCAGAAGCCGTGGAAGAACAGAGAGGTCCGCCTACTCCTAAAGGCACGTGACGCTGCTTTTAGGTCGGCGATGCACTGGCCTACTGTTTAGCCAGGGCTAATCTGAAAAAGGGCATCAAGCAGGCCAAGCTCTAACACAAGCGAAGGGTTAAAGACCACTTCAACAATTCCGATCCCCGACGCATGTGGCAGGGCATCCAGGCCATCGCGGATTATGAACCCTCTAACAACTCCCCCCAACCACTGACTTATCCCTCCATGACAAGCTCAATAATTGTTTTGCCTGCTACGACTGGAACAACCCTGAACTGCCCAACAGGGCTACCCTCCCCGTTGACCACCAACCCCTCACCCTTTCCCCCACAGACGTAGGCAGCTGGTCCTGATGGCATCCCCGGTCGCGTGCTCAGGAACTGCGCTGAGCAGCTGAACGAGGTCCTTACTAACATTTTCAACTAGCTCAGGCAGTTTAAAACCTTTAAAACCACCTCCATTGTGCCAGTGCCAAAACACTCCTCTGCAGCGAGCCTCAACGACTTCCACCCTGTTGCACTCACCTATCCTCATGAAGTGCTTCGAGAGGCTGGTCCTGGCTCACCTCAAATCTTGCCTGTCACCATCACTAGATAAATACCAATTTGCCTTCTGTGAGAACAGGAGCACGGAGGACCACATTTCCTCAACTCTACACTCCACTCGCTCCCACCTGGATGAGAGCAACACCCACGTGAGAATGCTGTTCATAGACTTCAGCTCAGCATTTAACACCATCGTCCCCTCCAAAATCATCTTCAAACTTGGTGTCCTCATGAAAACCAAGAACATTGACATCAACCCCTCAGTTTGTAACTGGTTACTAGACTTCCTAACCAACAGACCCCAGTCAGTCAGGTTAGACCATCTCACCTCCTACACCCTCACCCTAAACACCGGCGTTCCACAAGACTGTGTGCTGAGCCCTCTCCTCTACTCCCTCTTCACCCAAGACTGCACTCCTGTACATGGTACAAACACCATCATCAAGTTTGCTGACGACACAACGGTGGTGGGCCTCATCAAAAACAACGATGAGGCAGCCTACAGGGAGGAGGTCCAGCACCTGGTGGCGTGGTGCGCTGACAACAACCTGGCCCTCAACACCAAGAAGACCAAGGAGCTCATCGTTGACTTCAGGAAGACCAGAGCTGGCGCACATGCCCCCATCCTCATCAACGGAGCGGAGGTCGAGCGTGTCTCCAGCTTCAAATTCCTGGGGGTGCACATCTCTGAGGACCTCACCTGGTCCCTCAATACTGCCTCACTGGTAAAGAAGGCTCACCAGCGTCTCTTCTTCCTGAAGCCCACCTGTCACCTCAGATTCTGGTGAACTTTTACCGGTGTGCTATTGAAAGCATCACAGTGTGGTACGGAACCTGTACTGTTTCTGACTGGAAAGCGCTGCAGAGGGTGGTGAAAACCGCCCAACGCATTGTTGGACTACCCCTCCCTGCAATAAACACTACCCACCACAAACGGTGTCTGAGGAAGAAACTAAAAATAGTAGATGACCCCTCTCACCCCAACCATGGACTGTTTGCCTTCCTCCCTTCCTCCCCCTCCGGGAGGCGCTATAGAGAACTCTGTTCCAAGTAAAGCAGGCTTAGGAACAGCTTCTTCCCCTCAGCTGTCATCTCCCTGAACTCTGCACCGCGAAGACACCCCCCCCCCCTGCTGCCCAAACCCTGCTGCCCCTCCCCCCCTGCTCACGCCCCCTCTGCTGCCCCCCCTGCTCACGCCCCCTCTGCCCCCCCCTGCTCACGCCCCCTCTGCTGCCCCCCTGCTCACGCCCCCTCTGCTGCCCCCCCTGCTCACGCCCCCTCTGCTGCCCCCCCTGCTCATGCCCCCTCTGCTGCCCCCCCTGCTCACGCCCCCTCTGCTGCCCCCCCCTGCTCACGCCCCCTCTGCTGCCCCCCCCTGCTCACGCCCCCTCTGCTGCCCCCCCTGCTCACGCCCCCTCTGCTGCCCCCCCCTGCTCATGCCCCCTCTGCTGCCCCCCCTGCTCACGCCCCCTCTGCCCCCCCCTGCTCACGGCCTCTCTGCTGCCCCCCCTGCTCACGCCCCCTCTGCTGCCCCCCCCTGCTCACGCCCCCTCTGCTGCCCCCCCTGCTCACACCCCCTCTGCTGCCCCCCCTGCTCACGCCCCCTCTGCTGCCCCCCCTGCTCACGCCCCCTCTGCTGCCCCCCCTGCTGCCCCCCCCCGCCCCACACCTCTGCTCAACACCTTTAACAATCACCACCAATGTCTCTGACTAACTGCAAAAAGAAAAAATAAAAAACAACTGTAAAACAAACTGTATCACAACTCCCTTCCTCTCTATAGTTTACATATTTATTACTAAGATACCTGTTCACTGTACCTGACATATATATTTAAATATGTTGATAGAGCTGCTCCTACTCCTGTATATACATATACATTTATACTTGCCATACATTTATATATGCTCACTTGTATATACATTTACATCTATATATTTGTATCCTGCTTTCAATAATAGCATACCCCTGATCACTACCTGTTAAATGATCACTTACCTGTATATACATATACCTATTATTATGCTCATATCACATTTATAACCTGTACATTAAACTGTAATTATATTATATTACCATGAACTGTACTGCAACATTTGCACTCTGGTTAGATGATCAATTATTTTCGCTGTACTGTACTTGTACTATACGATGACAATGAATTTGAATCTAATCTAATCTAATCTAAAGTAATAAATACATATACATATAATACTGCATTGCAGTTGTTGTAAATAAAGTGTGAACTTGGAATGCAGCACATGGCTTTAGCCTTGATAGTGATGACTGGTTCATCCTGTTTATTTAAGTCCTCGGTTTTGTAAGCCTTTTATCTGATGGTCATGTCATGTGCTAAACCCAGTCTAGTAGTGTTTTTAGTTATTGTTTACCCTTTTGTTACCTTCAGACTGATCAGATGTTTAGGATGAGTGCACATTACGACTGCTAGAATACAAATAAACACTAGATGGTCCTTCCCCCTTAATAACCTGTTACCTGGCATGTGGCTCTACTTAATGGCTTAACTTGACAAATGCAAGTGCCACCTCAGCTGCCCAACATGTAAACATGAAGTGATGAGGGCATTTCCCTCCGAACAAGCTAAGCCTCCAAGAGCAGAACCAGTGCTCAGGTGGAGGAGCCCATTTTCATTTGTCTAAAGTTAAAATATATTCGACTTTGACGCAGCCCTTTAAGAGAAGCTCAGCACCAATCATCCCATTAAACATATATTTTCAGTTGCATCAGACCTGAAGATCTGTGTTGATTCAGTCCAGTAACCTTAACCCTGGAGCTGATGCCACCGCTTTACTGACGCCGGCGCTTATCATGGATTTGGCATTGTAAATGCCATGCGTACCAGTTAAGCTATGACATACAGCTGCACTGGTACACCTTATGTAATGATGGACTGGGTTCCTACCTCCGTACACTTTGACCTCACATAACGTCAATATTTCTGCTACACCACAGGACTTGTAGAAGTTGATAAAGCGCCCCTCCATTCCCCTGCACTGGACAGTCTGAGTCAAGCTCTCTGGGACATCGTAGATGATGGCACACCTGAGGAAAAGAGACAGAGAAGTTACAGTAGCCTTCTGAAAGTAGGTAACAGTAACCAGATGCCAGTAGCTGGTGTGTGTCCAGGTGTACTTGAGCAGAGCAATGGTTGTATGAATAAAGAATAAAGAGAAAATAATAATATTATATTTATTAATTTACACTTTTATCCAAAGACACTTAGCCACTACACCTCAGTATTTGAGTGCAAGTTTGGTAGGTAGCACCAGTGATTCACCTTGGATTGTCGTTGCCGTTGTTCACCATTGAATTCCCGATGAGTATTTCCACGCCGTTGAGCCTGTCTTTATCACATTCCTATTTGTGACCTCAATCTCTAACACCCTGTACACACCGGGCAGCTGGAGCCTCCACCACGGTTTATCCTGGTCAGTCGGTAGCAGTGCAGCTCCCGTGAGTGTATTCAGGGTCGCTGTTCCCATCGATGGCATTTTCAGCCAAACCGTATGCGTATGTTGAAGACTGAGTGGCCGTGCCGCTTAACGCCACGTTAATGCGGGATGCAGCTTAACAAAGAGTGAAACCACAGAATAGTTTTTTAAGTTGCATTCAACATCAACACAACACACAATAAAATACTTGAATCTTTGGATGGCTTGTCATCAGCCCCTAAATGGGGCACATAGAAATACCTGAAAATCCAGACGAGTTCCACAGGTGAATGACAACACCTGGTGTATGAGAAAAATGTATACGAAATATACGTATATAAATACTAAATACAAATAAATGTTTGAGAAGTAATACTACAAATCATTGGAAGCATATATCCTGCAACTATTACTATTCTATTTGATAAACTGTTAGTAGTAGAAATGTTACATTGATTCTCACAAATGTAGAAGGTGAACTGCCAACATCTGCCATAACATTCATGTTATAGCAGGTTCATTTAAATTAACTCCATGTAATTAACTAAATGATAAATACCATATTGATGTGGAATACCTACCAATTAAACTGCAGATGAGATGACTGGACCTCATGGTTCTGTCAAAACAATATGCTCAGTTACTGTTAATACTAGTTAATACTAGTTACTGTTAATAACTACTTAATACTACCTACTAGCACAGCTGGTTTTAAGTAAATGGGTGTCAAGTCAAATATTTTGGGCACAAGCGTAGCTGATTAAATATATCAATAAATATCAATACATTGAATTTAATCAATCAAATCAAATGAAGTGCCTTAAACCAGGGGTTTTCAAAGTCTTAAACAGTTGAGTCCTTCAGAGTAGGGGTGGGCGGATCGATACCAAAATATCGATACTGACCCTGCCTGCCCTGGACCTGCCTGCCTCGCCTGTCTCCCGATCTGCTGCCTGTCCCCGACCACGCCTGTGCCTGTCTCTGTCCCTGCCTGGTTCGTCTGCCCTGCCAGGTTCCTGATCTGCTGCCTGTCCCCGACTACACCTCTGCCTGTCCCTGTCCCTGCCTGGTTCGTCTGCCCTGCCAGGTTCCTGATCTGCTGCCTGTCCCCGACTACGCCTGTGCCTGCCCCGCCTGGTTCACCCCGCCTGGTTCGTTTTTCTTTCAGGTCTGGCTGATTACGTCAAGGACAAGTTGGTCTCCTTCGATTTGCATACGTCGCTGGACAGCCTTATCGAGTTGGCGTTGCGGGTGGATCATCGCAATCTGGCACGATTCAGTCTTGAATTAGTCTAGAGCTGCATGGATTGGACTCAATTCCTGAGGGAGACCTCTTTTTTTCACCACATGACACGATACACGCTTTAAAATTTTAATTATGACTGCATTACAAATGCAATTGCGTGACTTATGTTGAGAGCTATATAATGTATATTTAATATCACACTTTGTGAAATCCAACATTGTTATTATTAACACATTATAATGTGACCTGTCAAAGGAGCTCAATATCTATCGCAAAGACTTAAATAAAATCCATGGTCTTGAAAATATAATAGTTTTTTAGGTCTTGGTCTCGACTCAGTCTAGACCCTCCAAAGACTCGGTCTTGACTCAGTCTCTACCGCAAACCCAAAATCCCTGCTGGTCTCGTCCCCCCATCACTGCCTTATTGATAAACACCCAAATACAATACATATTCTAAGTCAATGACAAAGAAATAAAGTAACTGTATAGACAATCTATAAATATGACTGTTTCTTGATTGTGATAAGAAGAATCTAAAATCCTAAAATGAGGTCCCTGATGAAGGTGTTACTCACCAGCCGAGTCGGGAGGTCATCTGGTGTGAATGAAGCGTCTGCATCCAAGACCAGCAGCAAACTAACTTAGATTTGCATGAATGAATTAGCGATGCACAGACACACACACAGAGGTACTGTGAGAGATGGAGAATGACAAACCTCTATGGTTCTCTCTGCTGGAAAGAAAAGGTTAGAGATAGGAGGTGAATGTGTTAAAAAATAGCTTTTTCAAAGATAAAATTACAACAAAGCTTCTCTTGGTTTGAAATACAAGGGAAAGGAAACCTGGTTGGTTTATGAGCTCAATGGATTAGCCAGAGTGAAGCCAGTCACACCTTATCATAACCTTCACCAACATGCATCTGATTTGTACCGTTCTTATTCTGTGACCAATTGGTGTTGATAATTCTGATGTTTCTCAGCATGTTTCCCCAGGTGGTGGAGCTAGCGGAAGTGCTCTCAGCACGTCTAGATGTGTCCCAGTCACAGCCACTTTGTCCAAGAGGAAAGGAAATGATTGTGCAGCAGTTGCAGTACAAAGTAAGGAAGTAGCAAATCTATAGAGTGCAACTATGCTAGGGCACTAAACTCTGGGTATGGCAGGGCATCCAGCACATCACAAGATGAGATCTTCAACCTGTCAGCATGTTAACCATCTTCTCACGACAGTGGTTCAATTAGATGTAAACAGTCTACAAATAAATACTATCAACTTATACTAACTACTACTAACTACAACTACTCCCTACCCACTACTCCCTACTCCCTACTCCCTACTCCCTACTCCCTACTCCCTACTCCCTACTCCCTACTCCCTACTCCCTACCCACTACTCCCTACTCCCTACTCCCTACTCCCTACTCCCTACTCCCTACTTTCTACCCCCTACTCAATACTCCCTACTCCCTACTCCCTATTTCCTACCCCCTACTCCCTACTCCCTACTCCCTACTTTCTACCCCCTACTCAATACTCCATACTCCCTACTCCCTATTTCCTACCCCCTACTCCCTACTCCCTACTCCCTACTCTCTACTTCCTACCCCCTACTCCCTACTCCATACTCCCTACTTTCTACCCCCTACTCAATACTCCCTACTCCCTATTTCCTACACCCTACCTCTACTCCATACTCCCTACTCCCTACTCCCTATGTCCTACCCCCTACTCCCTACTCCCTACTCCCTACTCACTAACCCCTACTCCCTACTCCCTACTCCCTACTCCTTAAACCCATCTCCCTACCCCCTACTCCCTACTGCATTGTGGGATACATTGAGTGCACTATATAGGGAATAACCATTCTTAATAAACATTCAGACAGCAATACAGAATGGTGACTGCACTATGCAGTGCACTATGAAGGGAGTAGGGAGTGATGTATCACTATATCACTATGTAGTGCACTATGTAGGGAGTAGGGAGTGATGTATCACTATATCACTATGTAGGGAGTAGGGAGTGATGTATCACTATATCACTATGTAGTGCACTATGTAGGGAGTAGGGAGTGATGTATCACTATATCACTATGTAGTGCACTATGTAGGGAGTAGGGAGTGATGTATCACTATATCACTATGTAGGGAGTAGGGAGTGATGTAACACTATATCACTGTTTAGTGCACTATGTAGGGAGTAGGGAGTGATGTAACACTATATCACTATGTAGGGAGTGATGTAACACTATATCACTGTTTAGTGCACTATGTAGGGAGTAGGGAGTGATGTAACACTATATCACTATATAGTGAGTAGGGAGTGATGTAACACTATATCACTGTTTAGTGCACTATGTAGGGAGTAGGGAGTGATGTAACACTATATCACTATGTAGGGAGTAGGGAGTGATGTAACACTATATCACTGTTTAGTGCACTATGTAGGGAGTAGGGAGTGATGTAACACTATATCACTATGTAGTGCATGTACCAGATGGTACATGCTAGCGCTCCTGGTAAATATTAGGTTTAGCTAAGGGCTCCTTGTGAATGGCTGCATGTTAACCACTTTACAATAAACCAGATTACTCTTCACTATGTGTCCTTGTCGTCGGGAGGATCCCAAAGTAATTTTAGTTGCATGTGGCACCGGAGACTGCATCTATTTGACTTTGCGTGTGAATCCTGCTGATATCTAGCCTGGGTTCCATTTCCCTATGATTCCTTTCTCTCTCTCAGGTTGTTAGCTTGACCTTGACCACACCGAACTCTTACCTAAACATAATCTTTGCATAACTTAACTCTGTGCAGCCATCAGAAGAAAAAACCTATCCATGCACGTTAAATCTGTGAGCTAGCACATTGCTGTAACTCACCCTGGGGAGTGATGATACCCCCCTTCTCCCTACCCCCTACTCCCTTCTCCCTACTCACTACTCCCTACTCCCTACTCCCTACTCCCTACTCCCTACTCCCTACCCCCTACCCCCTACCCCCTACCCCCTTCTCCCTACCCCCTACTCCCTACTCCCTACTCCCTACCCCCTACCCTCCTTCTCCCTACCCCCTACACCCTACTCCCTACCCCCTACTCCCTACCCTCTACACCCTACTACCTACTCCCTACTCCCTACTCCCTACTCCCTATTCCCTACCCCTTACTCTCTACTCCCTACTCCCTACTCCCTACTCCCTACTCCCTACTCCCTACTCCCTACTCCCTACTCCCTACCCCCTACTCCCTACTCCCTACTCCCTACTCCTTACTCTCTACTCCCTACTCCCTACCCCTTACTCCCTACTCCCTACCCCCTACTTTGTACTCCTTTCCCCCTACTCCCTACTCCCTACTCCCTACCCCTTACTCCCTACTCCCTACCCCCTACTTCGTACTCCTTTCCCCCTACTCCCTACTCCCTTCCGCCTACTCCCTACACCCATCCAACTACTCCATATCCCCTACTCCCTACCCCCTACTCCCTACTCCCTACCCCCTACTCCATACCCCCTACTCCCTACCCCCTACTCCATAATCCCTACTCCCTACTCCCTACACCCAACCCCCTACCCTCAACCCCCTTCCCCCTACTTCGTACTCCCTACTCACTACTCCCTACCCCCTACTCCCTACTCCGTACTCCCTACTCCTTAATCCCTACTCCCTACTCCCTAGCCCCTACTCCCTACCCCCTACTCCAGCGGTCGCCAAGTAAGTTTGGCAATGGGCCAATTTTTTTCTGAGCCACTCGGTGGCGGCCAGAACATGATCAAAAGCTAATTTAAGTAATTGATTGTTTAAACATGTGACACGTTCTAATGCTTTGACTTTTCTTTAGAAACATTTTAATACAATTCTGCGTTGCACGTCGGAAATATTGCTAGTCAACTAACACAGCTTGTTTTGTAAAGTAGTGTTCTAGTTAACTAGGTAGCAGTGGGGGTTACTAGTGTTCTAGTTTACTAGGTAGCAGTGGGGATTACTAGTGTTCTAGTTAACTAGGTAGCAGTGGGGGTTACTAGTGTTCTAGTTAACTAGGTAGCAGTGGGGGTTACTAGTGTTCTAGTTAACTAGGTAGCAGTGGGGGTTACTAGTGTTCTAGTTAACTAGGTAGCAGTGGGGATTACTAGTGTTCTAGCTAACTAGGCAGCAGTGGGGGTTACTAGTGTTCTAGTTAACTAGGTAGCAGTGGGGATTACTAGTGTTCTAGTTAACTAGGTAGCAGTGGGGGTTACTAGTGTTCTAGTTAACTAGGTAGCAGTGGGGGTTACTAGTGTTCTAGTTAACTAGGTAGCAGTGGGGGTTACTAGTGTTCTAGTTAACTAGATAGCAGTGGGGGTTACTAGTGTTCTAGTTAACTAGGTAGGAGTGGGGGTTACTAGTGTTCTAGTTAACTAGGTAGCAGTGGGGGTTACTAGTGTTCTAGTTAACTAGGTAGCAGTGGGGGTTACTAGTGTTCTAGTTAACTAGGTAGCAGTGGGGGTTACTAGTGTTCTAGTTAACTAGGTAGCAGTGGGGGTTACTAGTGTTCTAGTTAACTAGGTAGCAGTGGGGGTTACTAGTGTTCTAGTTACCTAGGTAGCAGTGTTGATTACTAGTGTTCTAGTTGACTAGGTAGCAGTGGGGGTTACTAGTGTTCTAGTTAACTAGGTAGCAGTGGGGATTACTCACCCAATCCATTTCACTGACTAACGAGTTTGTGTTGTGATTCTCAACACTGTGAAACGTATTTCCGTGTTTCAAAAGAAAAGTCAGAACACCAAAACATTAGAACTAGGGCTGTCAGTTACCCAGCACCCAGAAGCATTCATCGCGATATCTGGGGAATTCAACCACGTGACTCTGGCTGCAACACTGCCCACCTTCAAGCAGTTTGTGGACTGTCCCACCAGGGAAAACAAGACACTGGACCAGCTGTATGCCAATGTTAAGGAGGCATACAGCGCCACCGCCCTTCCTCCTCTTGGAAGGTCAGACCACAACCTCATCCACCTTCAGCCCCTGTATAGGCCTCTAGTCCAGCGGCTGCCTGTGACCATAAGGACTGTGAGGAGATGGTCACAGGAGGCCGATGAGGACTTGCGGGGCTGCTTTGAGTCAACAGACTGGGATTTCCTCTGTGATTTGCATGGAGAGGACCTTGATGATCTCACGGAATGCATAACAGGGTACATCAACTTGTGTGTGGACAGTGTTGTTCCCACAGAGACTGTACGCTGTTTCCCCAACAACAAGCCGTGGGTGACCCGAGACATCAAGGTCCTGCTCAATGAGAAGAAGAGGGCCTTCAGAGATGGGGACAGGGAGCAGATGAGGCGGGTTCAGAGGGAGCTGAAGGAGAGGATCCAGCAGGGCAAAGACAACTACAGGAGGAAGCTGGAGCACAAACTTCAGCAGAACAACCTGAAGGATGTGTGGAGTGGCATGAGGAGCATCACTGGCTACAAACAACCTGGTAGCCAGACAATGGGGGGGGTCCTGACCGGGCCAACAAGTTTAATTTGTTTTTCAATAGATTCAATGTGTGGGCTCCGGTCTACCCCCCCTCCCCCAGCCCCTCTACAACCATTCCCCTCCAGCCCTGCTGTCCCCCGTCCCCCACCGTCCCTCTCCAGCGACAACATACCTGTTCTCTCTCCCCCACCACTACCACTACCGCACCCCTCCCCCATCAACACAACAGAGACTCTTCCTGCCCCCACACACGGCACACAGACCTTCACAGCTGAGCAGGTGAGGAAAGTGCTGTGCAGGCTCCACCCAGGCAAGGCTGCAGGTCCTGACGGCGTCAGCCCGAGGGTCCTCAAAACTTGTGCTGCCCAGCTCAAGTCCTGCAGTACATCTTCAACCTGAGCATGAGACTGGAGAGGGTCCCTGTGCTGTGGAAGACATCCTACCTGGTGCCGGTTCCGAAGAAGGCACGTCCCAGCACCTCTAACGACTACAGACCGCTGGCGCTGACGTCCCATGTGTTGAAGTCCTTTGAGAGGCTGGTCCGGTCGCTTCTTCGGCCCCTGGTCAGATCATCGCTGGACCCTCTTCAGTTTGCCTACCAGCCGAAACTGGGAGTGGAGGACGCCATCATCTTCCTGCTTCATCGTGCCTACGCCCACTTGGACAGACCCGGGAGCACTGTGAGAATCATGTTTTTTGACTTCTCCAGTGCGTTCAACACCATCCGGCCTGCCCTGCTGGGGAGTAAGTTGACGGCAATGAAGGTGGACTCTTCCCTGGTTTCCTGGATTATAGACTATTTGACGGGTCGTCCACAGTTTGTCAGACTGCAGGACTTGGTGTCTGACACTGTGGTCAGCAGCACTGGTGCTCCACAGGGAACGGTTCTTTCCCTATTCCTGTTCACCCTATACACCTCAGACATCCAGTTCAACTCTGAGTCCTGCCACCTGCAGAAGTTCTCGGACGACTCTGCAGTTGTTGGTTGTGTCAGCGAGGGAAACGATGAGGAGTACAGGGGCGTCGTGGACTCCTTCGTTGAGTGGTGTGAGCTGAACCATATGCAGCTCAACACAGACAAGACGAAGGAGATGGTGGTGGACTTCCACAGGAGGAAATCTACCCCCACACCCATTTCCATCAAGGGTGTGTCCACAGAAGTTGTTCAGGAATATAAATACCTGGGAGTTCACCTGGACAACAAACTGGTCTGGGCCAAGAACTCTGAGGCCGTGTACAAGAAGGGCCAGAGCCGTCTCTACTTCCTGTGGAGGCTCCGGTCCTTCAACGTTTGTAACACGATGCTGAAGATGTTCTACCAGTCGGTGGTAGCCAGTGCCATCTTCTCCGGTGTTGTGAGCTGGGGAAGCAGGTTGAGGTCAGCAGACGCCAACAAGATCAGCAGGATCGTCAGGAAGGCTGGCGCTGTCCTGGGGGTCCAACTGGACTCCTTGTTGGTGGTGTCTGAGAGGAGGATGCTGCGCAAGCTGCGTAGTATCCTTGACAACAACTCTCACCCTCTCCATCAGGTGCTGACCTCATACAAAAGCACCTTCAGTAGCAGACTCATTCCACTCAGGTGCACCACAGAACGCCACAGGAAGTCCTTTCTTCCTGTGGCCATCAGACTCTTTAATTCATCTACCTCGGGTCGTGAGAGGAACAGTGGAGACTCAGTGACCTGAGGTCAACGCACTGTAAATCCTTTCAGTGTAATTTTTCACTGTAAATTCAATTTCACTTTTCACTTTTCACTTGTCACTTTTTCAGTACTCATCTGAATAATTTATTAGTATTTTATTACTGCTAATTTGCACTATACGTATTGTTGTATATTGTATATACCTACGTATTACTGTAATAATACTGTAAATTGTGCAATTCATCTGTCTATACATTTAGATTTCATTCAGATTTCATTTAGTTATATTTTGTTTATACTAGTTTAGTTTAGTTTAGTTTGTGGTTATTTAGTTTTTAGGTATTAGTATATTTTGTGTGCATTTATTCCCCCTGTTTCAACTGTTGCACCTTAATTTCCCTCCGGATAAATAAAGTCTCTTGAATCTTGAATGCAACACAGAGTGCTGGGGGGGGTTATGTCGGCCCAAAAGGCCCGTCGGCCCACGGTCCTCCAGATGGCCAGTTCAGCCCTGGAGGAAAATGTCACTGCATTCTCCATTCGGACATTATAGCCTTTATGTGCGACTGCCGATATTGTAAAAAATTTAAATTAAATGAAATCTTCTCCCTACTCCCTACTCCCTACTCCCTACTCCCTACTCCCTTCTCCCTACTCCCTACTCCCTACTCCCTACTCCCTACTCCCTACTCCCTTCTCCCTACTCCCTTCTCCCTACTCCCTACTCCCTACTCCCTACTCCCTACTCCCTACTCCCTACTCCCTACCCCCTTCTCCCTACCCCCCTTCTCCCTTCTCCCTACCCCCTTCTCCCTACCCCCCTTCTCCCTACTCCCTACTCCCTACTCCCTACTCCCTACTCCCTACTCCATACCCCCTTCTCCCTACTCCCTACCCCCTTCTCCCTACCCCCCTTCTCCCTACTCCCTACCCCCCTTCTCCCTACCCCCCTTCTCCCTACTCAACACTCCCTACTCCCTACTCCCTACTCCCTACTCCCTACCCCCTTCTCCCAACTCCCTGTTCCCTTCTCCCTACCCGCCTTCTCCCTACCCCCCTTCTCCCTACTCCCTACTCCATACTCCCTACTCCCTACTCCCTACCCCCTTCTCCCTACCCTCCTTCTCCCTACTCCCTACTCCCTTCTCCCTACCCCCCTTCTCCCTACTCCCTACTCCCTACCCCCTTCTCCCTACCCCCCTACTCCCTACTCCCTACTCCCTACTCCCTACCCCCTGTTCCCTTCTCCCTACCCCCCTTCTCCCTACCACCCTTCTCCCTACTCCCTACTCCCTACTCCCTACTCCCTACTCCCTACTCCCTACTCCCTACCCCCTTCTCCCTACCCCCCTTCTCCCTACCCCCTTCTCCCTACCCCCCTTCTCCCTACTCCCTACTCCCTACTCCCTACTCCCTACTCCCTACTCCCTACTCCCTACTCCCTACCCCCTTCTCCCTACCCCCCTTCTCCCTACTCCCTACTCCCTACTCCCTACACCCTACTCCCTACCCCCTTCTCCCTACCCCCCTTCTCCCTACCCCCCTTCTCCCTACTCCCTACTCCCTACTCCATACTCCCTACTCCCTACTCCCTACTCCCTACTCCCTACTCCCTACTCCCTACTCCCTACCCCCTTCTCCCTACCCCCCTTCTCCCTACTCCCTACCCCTTCTCCCTACCCCCCTTCTCCCTACTCCCTACTCCCTACTCCCTACTCCCTACTCCCTACTCCCTACTCCCTACCCCCTTCTCCCTACCCCCCTTCTCCCTACTCCCTACCCCCTTCTCCCTACCCCCCTTCTTCCCTACTCCCTACCCCCCTTCTCCCTACCCCCCTTCTCCCTACTCCCTACTCCCTACTCCCTACTCCCTACTCCCTACTCCCTACTCCCTACCCCCTTCTCCCTACCCCCTTCTCCCTACCTCCCTTCTCCCTACTCCCTACTCCCTACCCCCTACCCCCTTCTCCCTACTCCCTGTTCCCTTCTCCCTACCCCCCTTCTCCCTACCCCCCTTCTCCCTACTCCCTACTCCCTACTCCCTACTCCCTACTCCCTACTCCCTACTCCCTACTCCCTACTCCCTACTCCCTACTCCCTACTCCCTACCCCCTTCTCCCTACCCCCCTTCTCCCTACTCCCTACTCCCTACTCCCTACCCCCTTCTCCCTACCCCCCTTCTCCCTACTCCCTACCCCCTTCTCCCTACTCCCTACCCCCTTCTCCCTACTCCCTACTCCCTGCCCCCCTTCTCCCTTCTCCCTACTCCCTGCACCCTTCTCCCTACCCCCCTTCTCCCTACACTCTACTCCCTACTCCCTGCCCCCTTCTCCCTATCCCCCTTCTCCCTACACTCTACTCCCTACTCCCTGCCCCCTTCTCCCTACCCCCCTTCTCCCTACACTCTACTCCCTTCTCCCTACCCCCCTTCTCCCTACTCCCTACTCCCTTCTCCCTACCCCCCTTCTCCCTACACTCTACTCCGTAGTCCCTGCCCCCTTCTCCCTAACCCCCTTCTCCCTACACTCTACTCCCTACTCCCTGCCCCCTTCTCCCTACCCCCCTTCTCCCTACACTCTACTCCCTTCTCCCTACCCCCCTTCTCCCTACTCCCTACTCCCTTCTCCCTACCCCCCTTCTCCCTACACTCTACTCCCTACTCCCTGCCCCCTTCTCCCTACCCCCCTTCTCCCTACCCCCCTTCTCCCTACACTCTACTCCCTACTCCCTGCCCCTATCTCCCTACCCCCCTTCTCCCTACACTCTACTCCCTACTCCCTGCCCCCTTCTCCCTACCCCCCTTCTCCCTACACTCTACTCCCTACTCCCTGACCCCTTCTCCCTACCCCCTGATTAGCGATGACGGAAAAACAGAGTACAGAGATGAGGTTGTCCGACTGACACGATGGTGCAATGACAACAGCCTTACACTGAATGTCAGCAAGACTAAGGAATGGACTTCAGAAGCCACCGAGGCACCCACTCCACCATCTGGTGGAACACTGCTTCCATTTCCTAGGACTACAGATCTGACTACACATCATAGGTCATTCTGAAGAAGGCACACCAGCGCCTCTATGCCCTGCGGTGCCTCAGGAATCATATCATATCATAACATTGTCATCCATATTACATTGTGTTTCAGTGCAGTTCTTTGTTTGCTATTTGTTTGTCCCTGAACTGCCTCTAACTTTTAGAAGGTTATATCAGAGAGACAGACCGGATTTACATAAGATGCAACATATTTGCAATATATTTACATCTGTGGAGTTTGTCTGGTTGGTGTCTGGTCCCAGTCAGACTGATTAGGAGTAGTTACATTTATACAGCCTTACAGTTACAACTGGCTTTTTGAGGGCAACCATAAAGCTGTGTTCGGCTTTGTCCCAAATCACTCCCAACCCCCTAGATTAGATTAGATTAGATTCAAATTAGTACAGTACAGCAAAAATAATTGTCAAATGATTTATCACTATATCACTATGTAGTGCACTTTGTAGGGAGTAGGGAGTGATGTATCACTATATCACTATGTAGGGAGTAGGGAGTGATGTATCACTATATCACTATGTAGTGCACTATGTAGGGAGTAGGGAGTGATGTATCACTATATCACTATGTAGGGAGTAGGGAGTGATGTATCACTATAACACTATGTAGGGAGTAGGGAGTGATGTATCACTATATCACTATGTAGTGCACTATGTAGGGAGTAGGGAGTGATTTCAGACACAGCCCTTGATTTTACTCTGGGGCTGGTGAGGCTGCACACCTGTGGGCCATTGGTAATCAAAGCCCATCAGTTAAACACATACATCACCTCACACACCCACCAGGAGCGCTAGCATGTACCAGATGGTACATGCTAGAGCTCCTCGTAAAGATTAAGTTTAGCTAAGGGCTCCTTGTGAATGGCTGCATGTTAACCACTTTACAATAAACCAGATTACTCTTCACTATGTGTCCTTGTCGTCGGGAGGATCCCAAAGTAGTCATTTTAGTTGCATGTGGCACCGGAGACTGAATCTATTTGACTTGTAAAGATCTATCAGACTTGTAAACACCTAGTTGACTTGTAAACACCTATTTGACTTTGCGATTGAATCTTGCTGATAGCTAGCCTGGGTTCCATTTCCCTATGATTCCTTTCTCTCTCTCAGGTTGTTAGCTTGACCTTGACCACACCGAACCCTTACCTAAACATAATCTTTGCATAACTTAACTCTGTGCAGCCATCAGAAGAAAAAACCTATCCATGCACGTTAAATCTGTGAGCTAGGGCTTTTCATTGTTGTAACTCACCCTGGGGAGTGATGTCTACGGCTCTCCTCCCCCATGCTATTGTTGACATGGTGGCCTCTGAATACTCATCCAGACTCGTGTAGCAGACAACCGTACAGTCCAACCATGCCTGAACCCAGCTTCACTGGTCCACTTTGACGTCCTCACCACAGGTTTACATTGATTTTAGTTTTGCAAGGATCAGTTGGCCCATGACTTGATCAGAGTGCAGCACGGGAGACAGCATTGATCACAAATATTCTCCTCTCTGGTTGGGCATTTAATAAACTGTCTGCATTTGGGGAGATCATTGGAGTTATGTTCTTTGTTAAAGATGGAGAGGACAGTTACTAAAAGACAGACTGATCTGGTGAATTCTGAACACTGAGAATCGTTCTTTGTTCATTTTTCCATCAATATTCCACACGTTCTGCTTGGCGAGCATTGGCTTTGCCTCTTGCTCAAATCTTCATCAAGAAATGAACCAGAACATTTTGCTGAATCACAGATGAATACCATCAGCCTTACGCTCCCCTCAAACCTTTGGGCAGGATGGTTTATTGCAGGTTCAAAACCTTTTTAATGTCCTGTGCCAATAATTAAAACAAAAAGCATAGTACGATAAAGCTTATTTTCTATACATATATTTAGTTGTAATGTACTAGTGTTGTGATACTGTTATTCAGATTGAGCAGCTGCCTCAGGATGGACTACCTAAGCTCATGAGCAAGCTCACCTATTTTCACACCTCTTTTCTAAATGTGGGAGGCAGTAGCTCCGGAGGAAGAGCGGTCGTCTGACAACCCGAAGGTTGCTGGTTCGATCCCCCGGCTCCTCCTCACAAATACTGTCGAGGTGTCCTTGAGCAAGACACCAATTGCCACTGATGAGCTGGCTGTCGTCTTGCATGGCTGACTCCACCATTGGTGTGTGAGTGTGAGGCATGACTTGTAAAGCGCTATAGAAATAAGCTTATATATAAAAGAGCTGATGCAGTTATTTTACACACCATTATTTATTCATGATAATCACACCCCTTTATTAATGTTTATTCAGAGAAGGCAGTAGTGGTCGGGGCTGCTGGTGGCTCACGCTCCGTTCCCACTAACCAGCTACCTGTGCAGGTAAGTCCAGTACTTTACAAGTACTGGACTTACACATGTTAAACATTTGGCCATGTTGTTGTTGCTTCCACCCTGGTTCCTCTTTCAATGTCGGTGTGACCTTGTTCTCATCTCTGCCGGATCAAGGTGTGAACCTTAAGCCAAAATGCAAATCTGTCACATGGCAAATCATTTGGTTCTTCCTTTTAGAACTCTGGATTTGCATCTCCTATCATTCTACCATTCACCTCTAATGTTAACGATTCAAGATTCAAGATTTGTATTTGCCATATGCAAGCACAATGAAATGCTTATACCCCATTTCCTCCCGCAGTATGCATTTTCTAAAACTATAACATCTATAAAACAGTAATTAATAAAAAGAACAATAAAGTGATCATTTATTATTATTATTATATATGCATGGATTGAATTGTCCAAAAATATTTTGAAAGCTTTTTAAAATGAGTCTAGAAAGTCCAGCAAAGTACAAGTAGTGTATGATAGTTAACTGTAATATGGAAGACAATGTTATGATAGTGGCATCTCTCCTAGCGGTTCAGTAGGTCACACTGGATAAAAACTATCCTTAAACCTAGTAGTCCTTACGGATGCTGGGAAACCGGTGACCAGACGGTAGGGGGGAGAAGAGATGGAGCCCAGGGTGGTTGCAGTCATTTATGGTGGACATGGCCTTCTTCAGACATCTGGTCCTAAAGATCTCCTCAATGCATGGAAGTGCACACATCTTTTCCGCCGTCCTCACGACGGGCACAAACAACAGAATTATCAACACCAATTATCCACGGAAAAAGAACAGGATAAATCAGATGCATGTTGGTGGAGGTTATGATAAGGTAATGATAATGATAATGCTGGCTTTTTATATAGCGCTTTTATCCAAAGCGCTTTACAAGTCATGTCCTCACATTACCCATTCATACACCGACAGCGGAGTCAGCCATGCAAGGAGACAGTCAGCACGTTGGGAGCAGTTAGGGTTAGGGTGTCTTGCTCAAGGACACCTCGACAGTTTTTTTTTTTTTTTTGCTAGGAGGAGCCGGGGGATCGAACCAGCGTCCTTTCGGTTGTGAGGCGACCGCTCTACCTCCTGAGCTATACTGCCGCCCTGGTGTGACTGGCTTCACTGTATTTCAAGGTTTTATGTAATTTTGTCCCATAGAGGTTTGTCATTCCCCATCTCTCACAGTACCAAATGTGTTTGTGCATAGCTAATTCCTTCATGCAAATACATATTTGCTTATCTTGGATGCAGACACTTCATTCATACCAGAGGACTTCCCGACTGCTGGTGAGTACCATCTTCAAATAGGAGAGACAGAACTATTTAAGGATTTAAATTGCTCTGTTTTGGTAGTCTCAACATTTTTGGACTCCTGGACTTGATGTCAAAATATGACAATTCCTTAATGCATCATCTCAAATTCTCATTGTTTTCACTTTTATTAGTTTGTTATTACAAATGTATAACTATCAACAGTAATAACATGTTGTTTCTCTAGAACCATGGGCTCCAGTCGTCTCATCTGCAGTTTCATTGGTAGGTATTCCATGTCAGTACTGTATTTATCATTGAGTTCATTATATGCAATTCATTCAAATTTACCAGATAATTACAGATAATGGAAATAATGTTTCACAATTGACAACCATATCAGTGATGTTAAAATGTAAATAAAAAGTATTTTAACATTTGTTAAGTACATTCTTACGATCAGTAGTGTCATTCCTCCACCTGGTATTAGTATTATTCCTAAAGATTGTAACATTCCATACATTTGACATTTTAAATTAACTTGGTTGATGGTGACAGTTTTAGAGATTAGCATGAATTATTATTTATTGATTGATTCTGATTGGTCAGTAACGGTTGTAGGTTGTGCATAAACGGGACAACTCTTTTTTTCGTTCCAAATCAATGCCAGGGTTTCCCCGACCCAGAAGAAAACACAGGTATTTGTATGTTTCTGAAAACCACAGATATGTTGCATATCAACATGTCTGAATCAAAAACACCGTGTACACCAACGGTATAGCCCACCGTTTTATGCCAAGATTTACACTGACCCAAACCCCAGGTGCCCCCTGGTTGATCTATCGAATGGCCTTCCTCTTATATTCATTTATAACAACACCTTTTATTTTCAATGTGTTTCCAAAGAGCATTCGATGATGATATACGACACGTCCTTTCGGCCCCGGGTCTCTAGCTCACTCCTAAGCTGTTAGGATTATGGTTTGGACCCACGACCCAATAAGATGGGTTCAGAGGGATACATTAAATAATAATAAAGAATTTTTGGATTCTAACATTTGCCATAAGGTGGTGTTTTAAAACGTGAAAATCGAATTTCCAGCTGAATTTCAGGAACCGATTGATTGATCTCAGTTGAGCTCAAATGAAATGTCATCTGAGGATGTCACCTATTATGGTTTCTGCTTTTCAGGGGAGGCAGGAGTGATGTCTAGGAGATAAGGGCTGTAGCAGGTGGAATCGGAGACAGACAGGTGGGGGTCGTAGAAGGAGGGATCGGTGTCAGGCATGTAAGGATCATCGAAGGTGAAACAAACTGGAAACTGGAATACGGGAGATATGCGGAACAGGGACAACAATCTGGCAGTGTGTGTAGGGAAAGCTAGGGTTTATGTTAGGAGAACCAATTAGCAGCAACAGAACGGGATTGGCTGAGCTAAAAAGAGGGCGGAACCAGGAGATCTCTAATAGGTGTGACAAACATGTCTTTAGAAGGTCTTAAGTCACCTACTTGGCCACCTTATCATTTTGTATTCTTCCAATGACCTCTCATTGAGGGATTGCATATCTTCCTTTAGAGCAAGAGACACCAGATTGACAATTGGGTAAGGTTTGGGGTTATACTGTTTGAGGCCCACATTCATATAAAAGAGACCCCATGTCTTGTGATGTAATTAGTAGGACAGTGACTAATTACTTCCTGTAGGGCTACCACTCCTGTGTTGATAATGTTAGTCTTTAATGCCCTCTTTCATACAAAACAGACCACTGGTCTCTAGATCACTCCCAAGTCTCCTAGACCTCTAGATCACCTGCTAATTAAATCTCTTCCTGTAGGGCTCAGACCCCCATGTTGACTCATTTTTCAATTATCATTTTTTTTGTCTTTTGAAAATGTTTTTTGTCAGCGTTTTATTATATTAATTATAGTGACGCTTCAAAAATCTTTAAAACAGTATTAATTTGTCATTATTATCTTGCTTAACAAAACCTAGATATGTAATTAACATTTGGAAGGGATCTTTTGGCGATGCAAAAGCTAAAACATTAGATTAGATTAGATTTATTGTCAATGCAAGAACAGAACAGAGAAAGGAATTGGGCATCTAACCAGAGTGTACATGTTGTGTTAAAGCCCATGGTAATATATAATGTACAGTTGTTGAATAATATGTAAAAACAAGTCTACTAAAAAAATACTACTAAAAACAGGTATAAAATAACTAGGTATGAGATATGTGCTGAATTATAGATATATATACAAAATAAGTATACAAGTATAAACTGATAGTGAGCAGGTGTATGCAGTTGTATGAAAATATAAATATATATAAATGTATATACAGCAGGTAGTTAGCAGGGGTGTGTAGTTATATCAGCAGTTGAAGATTAATATATACAGTAAAAATGTACATGACTATCATACAGGTATGTAAACAATAAATATATAAACAATAAATATGTAAACTACAGGTAGAGGTAGGGAGTTATGATACAGTGCGAGGTCGTTGAAGACATTTATGGTGAAATGGTATTGTCAGCAGAGTTCATAGTTTGTATGTTGGGCAGCAGAGTTCAAAGGGGGGAGGCTGTCATTGTGGTACAGAGTTCAGGGAGATGACAGCTGAGGGGAGGAAGCTGTTCCTTAGCCTTCTTGACTTGGAACAAAGGTTTCTTTGACTATTTTTTGTGCCTTCCTCAGACACTGTTTGTGGTGGGTAGTGTTTATTGCAGGGAGGGGTAGTCCAAAGATGCGTTGGGCTGTTTTCACCACCTTTTGCAGCGCATTCTGGTCAGAAACAGTGCAGTTGCCGTACCACACTGTGATGCAGTTGGTGAGGATGCTTTCAATAGCACACCGGTAAAAGTTCACCAGAATCTGAGGTGACAGGTGGGTTTTCCTCAGTCTCCTCAGGAAGAAGAGACGCTGGTGAGCCTTCTTTACCAGTGAGGCAGTATTGAGGGACCAGGAGAGGTCCTCGGAGATGTAGACCCCCAGAAATTTGAAGCTGGAGACACGCTCAACCTCCGCTCCGTTGATGAGGATGGGGGCGTGTGCGCCAGCTCTGGTCTTCCTGAAGTTGACGTTGAGCTCCTTGGTCTTCTTGGTGTTAAGGGCCAGGTTGTTGTCAGCGCACCACGCCACCAGGTGCTGGACCTCCTCCCTGTAGGCTGCCTCATCGTTGTTTTTGATCAGGCCCACCACCGTTGTGTCGTCAGCAAACTTGATGATGGTGTTTGTACCATGTACAGGAGTGCAGTCGTGGCTGAAGAGGGAGTAGAGGAGAGGGCTCAGCACACAGCCTTGTGGAACGCCGGTGTTTAGGATGAGGGTGGAGGTGGTGAGATGGTCTAACCTGACTGACTGGGGTCTGTTGGTTAGGAAGTCTAACAAACTGAGGGGTTGATGTCAATGTTCTTGGTTTTCATGAGGTCACCAAGTTTGAAGATGAGTTTGGAGGGGATGATGGTGTTAAATGCTGAGCTGAAGTCTATGAACAGCATTCTCACGTGGGTGTTGCTCTCATCCAGGTGGGAGAGAGTGGAGTAAAGAGTTGAGGAAATGGTGTCCTCTGTGCTCCTGTTCTCACGATAGGTTAATTGGTATTTATCTAGTGAGGGTGATGGGCCAGATTTGAGGTGAGCCAGGACCAGCCTCTCAAAGCACTCCATGATGATGGGGGTGAGTGCAACAGGGCGGAAGTCGTTGAGGCTCGCTGCAGAGGAGTGTTTTGGCACTGGCACAATGGAGGTGGTTTTAAAGCACACGGGGATAACTGCCTGAGCTAGTGACAAGTTGAACATGTCAGTAAGGACCTCGGTCAGCTGCTCAGCGCAGTTCCTGAGCACGCCACCGGGGGCGCCATCAGGACCAGCTGACTTATGCGCATTTGTTCTGCTCAGTGCCGCACGCACGTCTATGGGGGATAGGATGAGGGGTTGGTGGTCAACGGAGAGAGTAGTTCGGGGTTGTTCCGGTCGTAGCGGGCAAAACAATTATTGAGTTTGTCAGAGAGGGATAAGTCGGTGGTTGGGGGGGAGTTGTCGGAGGGTTTATAATCCGTGATGGCCTGGATGCCCTGCCACATGCGTCGGGGATCGTAATATTCTACGCTAGCAGAGCAGTGGCTCTCTATGGTGGTAGTGTCTGTGCACCAAGCCTTGTTAGTATAGATACACAAACCTCCAGCCCTGGTTTTAGCGGAGCCCTCAGCTGATGTGTCTGCTCTGTGTAGAGTGAGCCCCGAGTGAGCACCCGCAGTGCAGTACTACACTACTACAGTACTGCACTGAATTCATCATGCTGCTACTTGATTTACAAATGCTTTTAAATGCTTTCTGCACAACTCAACACATGTACATATCATCCATCAGTGCCTTTATTGTTATTTTATTGTCATTTTTATTGTGTATATTATTTTTATATCTTTTCTATTTTTTATATTTTATATTTTTGTGTATTAGGAAATTAATACTGCGGAAAAGAATGGGGAGTAAGCATTCCATTGTACTTGCATATGGCCAATTCAAATCTTGAATCTTAAATCACAGGTCAGTACCTCAAGGAGAAGGTGTATGCAACGTGTCTTGTCCTTGCAGGATGTTTTTAAATCCTTGAAGGATGTATTTGCATATGCACAGACAGTGAGGTCGCTTCATATGCAAATCCACTGGACCCGGCTTACGACGACACATGCAAGGGAGAGAGAGAGAGAGAGAGAGAGAGAGAGAGAGAGAGAGAGAGAGAGAGAGAGAGAGAGAGAGAGAGAGAGAGAGAGAGAGAGAGAGAGAGAGAGAGAGAGAGAGATTTATTATTATCCATAATAAAAAACAACAATAAAGTGTCTAATGGGTGACATATACATATTGTGGATGGTATAAAACACATTTTAAAGTGACAGTAGTGTAGCACCATGGTGAGTGGTAGCAGCATCATACATAGTAAAGTACAGTGCAGCATAGTGCAGAAATAAGTCAAGTAAGTCCAGAAAATAATGATGACATAGTAATATTAGAGACAATGTTATGGTGGTGGCAACACTACTAACAATTGTTGTTGAAGCTGCTCCTCCTGGTTAAGAGGCTGCGGTACCGTCCACCGGATCTCAGGCAAAGTGCATTATTAGGACATATTGTAGTCATATAGAAATAAACACAAGGGTTCGTTTTTGTGAAAACAGAAGCTATGGCGATGCCGTTTGCAAACCCCAAGCACACTCTTCAATCCACCAAGGACCCTCCAAAGGACACTTGAGCGGGGAGATGAATGACGCACCTCGTCCTTCCTGTCGGGCGGTGAGTAAGACCTCCTCCAGACGCTGGCCCGCCTGGCACCGCAAATGTCAAAGACATTGAAAGCATTCATCACCATTCAACAACCAAACGTCATTAAACAGTCAAATGAATCCCCATTAACAAGGGTTTGTGTATTTACCAAACCCTGATTCAGACACACACACACACACACACACACACACACACACACACACACACACACACACACACACACACACACACACACACACACACACACACACACACACACACACACACACACACACACACACACACACACACACACACACACACACACACACACACACCCACACACACACACACACACACACACACACACACACACACACACACACACACACACACACACACACACACACACACACACACACACACACACACACACACACACACACACACACACACCCACCCAGCGCTGTCGGTGTGGGCGTGGTGGGACGCTGCGGGGCGTCCGGGCCGTGGACGAGGGGTTGCAGGGTGATGTAGAGACCGGCCTGCTGCAGGTTCATGGGGCCAACACCACCGGGACGTGGAAACGGGCCCGGCGCCCATCCACAAGCCTAATGCCGGGATCACATGGAAAAAGGACTGGAGTTATAATGGAGGGGGCCATATTTGGAGTCTGGCCGGACAGTGTACACAGGAAGATCACTAGCACGTCGGACCACCACATGCACGCCAGACTCCCACTTGTCGGCCAACTTGTGCTTCCCTCTTATCCGGACATTCCGCACAAGAACACGATCACCTGCTTCCAGGGTTGAGTCCACGACCCTCTTGTCGAATCTGCGCTTGTTGCGGTCAGCCGTCTTTGCCGCATTCCGGGTGGCGATTTTATAACTCTCCTCCAATCGACTTCTCAGATCGTGCACATACTGAGAGTGTGACTTTTGAGGCTTGTTGACAGGTAGGCCGAAAGCCAGATCGATTGGCAGTCGGGGTTGTCGTCCAAACATCAACTCATATGGAGAAAATCCAGTCACATCGTTTCTCGTACAGTTGTACGCGTGCACTAGCGGCTTGACGAAATCCTTCCAGTGAGTCTTGTTCTTGTTTTCCAGGGTTCCCAACATCTGGAGGAGTGTCCTGTTGAAACGTTCCACTGGGTTCCCTCTTGGGTGATATGGTGTGGTTCTAGTTTTCTGGATACCAGCGATGCGGCACAGCTCTTTGATGGTGTGCGACTCGAAGTCTGGCCCTTGGTCACTATGGAGCCTTTCAGGGAACCCATAATGCACGAGGAAGTTGTCCCATAAACACTTTGCCACTGTCTGTGCTTTCTGATTTGGGGTAGGGACAGCAACTGCGTACTTTGTGAAGTGGTCCGTGATCACCAGTACGTCTCTTGTGTTAGTCCGATCAGGCTCTATGGAGAGAAAGTCCATGCAGACCAGCTCCAATGGCCTGCTGGTTGTGATGTTCACCAGAGGGCTCGCTCTCCTGCTGAGTTTTCCGGCGAACACAACGTTCACATCTCTTGATTTTCTCTTCCACATCCACAGACATCCTTGGCCAATAAAACCTGGACCTTGCAAGGTCAAGAGTTCGTTCTGCACCTAGGTGACCTAGGTCATCGTGTAGGCTTCTTAGTACAGTAGCCCTTAGGTCTGCGGGGAGCGCCAGCTGGTACACCAGGTCCCCTTGATCTTGTCTCCTTCTGTATAACACCCCATTTCTTATCTCCAACCGATTCCACTCTCTCAACCACAAGCCTATGTCAGGGAGTTCTCTCCTTTGGGTAGGAGGAGGCTTTTCTCCAGTTTGCAGCTGTTCTATGACCGCCCTAAGATCTGGGTCTGCTCTCTGCCGTTCCATCAAGTCCTCTTCCGACAGATGTGGAATTACCGGAAGACCATGCTCATTTTCCCGTTGGAACCCGCTGGGTAGAGCATCGGTGTGCAGGGCTAGGGACTCCACTAAAGCCACAGGTGAGTACGGAGGCCCAAGACTTGCATTCGGTTGATAGACCTGATGTTTCTCACAGATGGCGGTCACTACTTCGGGAAGGACATCGGTGTGCTCCATATCTATCAGATGGTGTAGTGTGAACTGCTTGATCCTATCTCTCTCTTTCTGTGACACTGGGTCATCCATGAGATCACCATGGGGCCGTCGGGAGAGCCCATCTGCATCTTGGTTCTGCCTTCCTGCTCTGTACTGAAGTTTGAAGGAATATGTCGACAGGCTTGACAACCACCTATAACTCATGGCGTCCAGCTTGGCTGATGTCAGGATGTAAGTTAGCGGATTGCTATCAGTTATAGCCGTGAAGTCTGTCCCGTAGAGATAATCACTAAACTTTGCAGTGACAGCCCATTTGAGAGCTAGGAATTCAAGCTTGTGAGCAGGGTACTTGGCTTCGCTCTTCGTCAGCCCTCTGCTCGCAAAAGCTATGGCTCTTTTCTTCCCGTCCTGCTCCTGGTATAACGCTGCGCCCAGTCCAGTGGTACTGGCGTCTGTATGTAATATGTACGGACGTTTTGGGTCAGCGAATCCCAGCACTGGAGCAGAGGTGAGCTTCTCGATCAAGGTCTCAAATGCCTGCTGGCAGGGTGGTGTCCATCTATCGCCGAAAGATCCACCAGGATTGAAGTACTGTTTATCCGGCTCTTTCTTCTTCTTGCTGCTCTTCCGAAGTGGAGGATACCCTGCGGTAAGGTCGTTCAAGGGCTTTGTGATCTTAGCGTAGTCCTGAACGAACCTTCGGTAGTACCCGGAAAACCCAAGGAAGGACCTCAGCTGTTGAAGATTTGTGGGCCTCGGCCAGGTCTCTAGGGCCTCTATCTTTCCGGGATCTGTCTCAACTCCATGTTGGGAGACTATGTGACCCAAGTATTTTACAGATGTTTGGAAAAACTTGCATTTCTCCGGAGACAGCTTCAGCCCGTACTCCTTTAATTGTCGAAGGACGTGTGTTAGTCGAGATTCGTGTTCCTCCAGGGTTTCAGAGAAGACAATGATGTCGTCGATGAACACCAGTGCTTCTTTCCTGTTGAGATCCCCTATACACTTCTCCATTAGCCTTTGGAACGAACTAGGTGCGTTCGTGATCCCTTGTGGCATTCTGTTGAACTCCCAGAACCCGAGGGGGCACACAAAGGCGGTTTTCTGCTTATCAGCCTCTTCCATCTCGATCTGGTAATAGCCTGACTTCAGATCAAGAACAGAGAACCACTTTGACCCAGTCAGCACAGAGAAAACTCCTTCCAGGTTGGGCAGAGCGTAGGCATCCTTTATGGTCTGAGAATTAAGTTTCCTGAAGTCAATGCACAGGCGCACTGAGTTGTTCTTCTTCCGGACCACAACGATAGGGGATGCGAAAGGAGACTCTGACTCACGAATGATGCCTGCTGCCAGCAGCTCCTGAAGGTGCTTCCGCACTGCGTCCACATCCTGAGGATGGATAGGCCTGGCTCTATGTTTGAAGGGGTCTCATCACTGAGTTTGATATGATGCTTCACGTCATCAGTGTGGCCGTAGTCAAGATCATTTTGGGCGAACACCTCCGGCATAGAGTTCAACAGCTCTGTTATTCTGTCTTTCCACTCTAATGGCACAGGGGAGTTGTCAAAGTCAAATTCCATCTTGGGCCTGACTAGCTCTGTCACTTGGTCAGTCGATTTCCTCAGATTAGCAGAGGGCTCCTTCCCCACCACTCTTTGGATAGAGTGTATCTCAGCTAGCACGGTCCTTGGGGGAATCACTATGTCACTCTGTGTTTCATTCCTGATCAGGACAGGCAAGTGGCAGGGGCGCTTATCTGGCAAGGTGTGCAAGCTGCTAGCTACCAGCAACCCACTGGGCAGGGACGACTCAGATGGTGGCTCTATAATGACCCATTTCTCTGTGTGGCCTCCAGTCACATGGATTAGTCCCTCCAGGACCACCGTGCTGCCAGCTGGTAGAACTTCGGGTGTGTTTCCCTTCACCTTCACTCTTCCCAGGTTGCCATTGCATGCCTGTTCCTGTCGTATCTTAAGGGTCTTGAGGACGGCACGGTATCCATAGAATGATGCCTGAGGACTGCCCGCATTTTCCTGTGTATAGCTAGAGTAAAGGGTATCTAGAGAGTTGGTACCAATAAGGATTTGGGGCGTGTTAGTCATATCTGGGACCACTAAGGCTAATGTGGGCACTTCAGTTTCAATTCCCAGAAACTCTTTTGGGAATGTTAAATTCAGCTCTACATACCCAAGGTATGGCACTGCCTGTCCATTTGCTCCCTCCACTTCCAACAAGTCGTTCAATGATTTCATTGGGCGAGTTGACAAGTGACTCTTATAGAGTGACAGGGGAATGGTGGTGACCTGGGATCCGGTGTCTAAGAGACAGTTGATTTCTTTTCCTCCTATTTTGATCTGAGCTGTGCACTTCATGCCTACCAATCCTCTAGGTAGCTTGATGGGAGATAATTTACTTTTAGCACTTTTGCTGATCACTGGTTCAGTTCTTTTAGGGCACATCTCTTTTCTCTCGGTCCCAGTTTGCCCTCCAACAGAAACCGTCAGCAGTTTAACTGGTCCCATTTAATCTGCCTCTCTTTACACTGGTGCCTCTTTTCTTCAACCAGAGCAGGGTTCGGTTCATCTTCACAGTTTGGCGCAATGTGCCCATCTTCTCCGCAATGGAAACAGTACCAAGGACGGGGCCTGGAAGAAGCAGGGGCCCCACGATATGACTGCTCGGTTGCCTCATGGTCGGTTTTGATCGCCGCACCTTTTGATCGTGGATTCCTCCTTATCTGATCGTCTTGCACTCGAAATGCAGTCATCTGAGCTTGGAGCTCGACGACTTGTCTCTTTAGTGCAGTAACCTCAGCTGATTCTGGCGGTTTCTTCTTGGTCGTTGGTTTAGCTGGTGCCTGCATGGCAACGACTTGAGCTTGAAGCTCAGAAATCTGTTCTCTCTTGGGAGCAGTGGAAACTTGCCTGTCTAGGCCAAGATGTCTTCTCATGCGATCTTCCTTCGCCGTGTGTCTATCCTCTTCTGTTGTGATAAGAAACACCAGCTCGGCGAACGAAGGAGGCTGTGCTTTCTTCTGTTCCAATTGAAGGTCTCTGATCAGCTCACGATTCCAACAGCCTCTGCTGAATTGCTTCAAGAGACATCGACCTCTTTCATCCTCCACAATACCACCTCGTCTGATAGCTGTGCTCAGGGTGATTTGTAGTCTATTCAGGTAACTTGAGGGTCTTTCACCAGTGTTTTGAAAGGTGCCCATTAACTTGGCAAGCAAGTCGTCTCCATCTTCCACTGACCCATAGACCGAGTCCAGGAGCTCAAGATATTCTGAAGGTGAGGCTCTGGGACCAACCTGTTTGATGACATCGGTGGCAGGGGGCAGTAGACTGTCGGCGATTTTCTGTGTTCTATGCAGATCAGAGATGGATGGGTCCGTCATCAGGAGTTCAACACTCGCACGCCAGGTGTCATAATCTGGTTCATTATTAGGACGAGGACTTCTCCCAGAGAAGACTCGAAGACGAACAGAGATCTCTTGGTGAGACCTGGCAGCCTCCGTCTTCACGATGTGTTCAACTACTATCTTTTGCACACTAGGAGGGTTAACCGTCGTCATGGAGAGAGCTGGTTAGATCATCGCGGAAACATCACCACTCCCTGCTCCTGCTAGGGTTTGGTGTGTTGCAGTTCGCTCGGGTCCCTTGGCTGGGCTTTTAGGTGTGTCATACTCAGGGTTCCACTCAGGGGAAGCGTGTGGGGAACCCACGGTGGTGGTTGCTTCAGCAGCTTCACTCCCTAGGTTCTGGGGCTCCGTCTCTAAGTTTGGCAGCTCTTGGGCTGGGGGATTAATCCCTCCCGCTGGGACCATCTTTGTCAACTCCTCCTGAAGTACTTCTTGGAAAGACCTCCCACTTGTTCTTGCTATGTCTTGCAATGTGTCAAGGTATCCCTTGGTGGCGCTACTACTAGCATCATGTGTGTAGACACTATCTAAAACACGCACATTAAAGGTGACATTGGTGTCACGGAGACTCTTGTAGCCTTAATAATAATAATAATAATACATTTTATTTGTTCGGCGCCTTTCAAGACACCCAAGGACACCTTACAGAGCATGTATGCTACAGTCAAATGAAAATTATAAAAATATAAAAAAGTAAAAAACAGTGGACTTCACAAAGTGTCCGCAGGGTTTAAAACAAGAAAAACAACAGGAAGTAAAATGAAGAAAGGAAGAAAGATGGTACCGTTCATAAGGGATAAGCCAGTTTAAACAGATGGGTTTTTAGTTGGGTTTTGTAGGTTGTTATAGAATCAGACTGTCGGATGTGTAATGGCAGGGAGTTCCAGAGTCTGGGAGCCGAGCAACTGAAAGCTCGAGCACCCATGGTGCTGAGGCGTGAGCGGGGGACGGTGAGAAGTCCAACGGAGGAAGAGCGGAGGGTGCGGGAGGGGGCGTACTCCTGAAGGAGGTCAGTGATGTAGATGGGGGTTAGATTGTGGAGAGCTTTGTAGGTGAGTAAGAGGTTTTTGTAGTCAATCCGGTAGCGCACAGGAAGCCAGTGTAGTTGAATGAGAACGGGGGTGATGTGGTCAGATGAGTTAGTGCGGGTGATGATCCGGGCAGCAGAGTTCTGAATTATTTGCAGTCTGTTGAGGAGTTTGATGGGAAGGCCAGTCAGAAGTGCATTGCAGTAGTCAATCCGGGACGTGACAAATGAGTGGACCAGGATTTCAGTGCTGGATTGGGACAGAGATGAGCGGACTCTAGAGATGTTCCGAAGATGGAAGAAGGCAGTGCGAGTGATGTTTTTAATGTGTGGTACAAATGAGAGGGAGCCATCCAGAATGACACCGAGGCTTTTTACTTGGGAAGAGAATGGAATGGGGAAGCCGTCGATGATG
The DNA here is from genome assembly GCA_027704905.1 of Muraenolepis orangiensis. NCBI lineage: Eukaryota > Metazoa > Chordata > Actinopteri > Gadiformes > Muraenolepididae > Muraenolepis > Muraenolepis orangiensis. The sequence goes on along the minus strand of CM051021.1, from coordinate 23,176,705 downwards.
ATGTTTGGAGCTGGGTTGTTTTGTGACTTGGTGAGGGTGGATTTGGAGCCGATGAGCAGGGCCTCAGTTTTGCTAGCGTTGAGCTTGAGGAAATTCCTGCTCATCCAGCTCCTGATGTCCTCTAGACAGGTGGTGAGGGAGGTGGGGGGCAGGGCAGTGGAGGGTTTGGAGGAAATGTAGACCTGTGTGTCGTCGGCGTAACAGTGAAAGTGAACCCCATGGTGACGGAGGATTTTGCCCAGGGGGAGGAGATATGTGATGAATAGGAGTGGACCCAGTACTGACCCCTGGGGGACACCCAGTGCAACAGAACACCCTGACTTTTGGTTCCCGAGTTGTACAAACTGTTGTCTGTCAGTGAGGTAGGATGTGAACCAGGAGAGTGCAACACCAGTGATCCCAATGCCAGCCAGGCGGTCCAGGAGTAGTGGGTGGGAAATGGTGTCGAATGCAGCGCTGAGGTCGAGGAGGATGAGGATGGTGAGAAGTCCAGAGTCCGCTGCACGGAGGAGGTCGTCAGTGATTTTAACCAGAGCCGTTTCAGTGCTGTGTTTTTGGCGGAAACCGGATTGAAAGGGTTCATGGAGGTTATTTATTTCCAGGTGGGACTGAAGCTGTGCGGCAACCACCCTCTCAAGGGTCTTGGAGATGAAGGGTAGGTTGGAGATGGGCCTGTAGTGGTTCAGATCGGCTGGGTCAGTACCGGGTTTTTTGAGGATGGGAGTGATTGCAGCCAGTTTGAGGGAGGGGGGTACAATTCCAGAGGTGAGGGATGAGTTAATTATGTCAGTGACCATGGGTGTTATGGCTGGTAGACAAGCCTTGACCAGGGTGGTGGGAAGAGGATCAAGCTGACAGGTGGTGGTTTTGGCTTTACGGATGAGCTCTGAGATGGTGTATTCCGATGCTGGGGTGAAGTTGGAGAGGGAGCTGATGAGTTGTTGGCCAGTGGTAACCATCCAGGGTGGATCACTTGAGGAGGTGTATGATGAGGCCAGCTGTAGGTGAATGGTGTTAATTTTAGAATGAAAAAATTGCAGAAATCGATCTGTGGAGATGTCTGGAGGGCGGGTTTGAGGAGGCTGAAGTAGGTGTCTGACTGTGGAGAAGAGAACTCTGTTGTTACCAGTGCTGATGAGGTTGGAGTAATAGGAGGATTTGGCATTGGAAAGTGCGTTTTTATAGTGATGAAGGTGATCTGAGTACATTTGGGTGTGAACTGAGAGTCCGGTGTTTTTGCACAGCCGCTCCAGTCGGCGGCCTGTGGCTTTGAGCTGACGGAGCTCAGAGGTAAACCAGGGGGCGGAGTGGGTGAATGAGACTTTGCGAGTTTTCAAGGGAGCCAGGGCAGTGAGGGAGGAGGAGAGACAGTTATTGTAGTGATTCACCAGGTCAGCAGTGTGGGAGGATGGGGGAGGTTTGGGGTAGGAGTTAATCAGGGTGGTGAGATCTGTGGGGTTAATATGTTTAATGTTTCTGAAGGTGATGGACCGTTGTTCTTTGGCTGTTCTTGGGGCAGTAAGGGTCTTAATGTCTGCATAGCGATGCCATCGCTCTTAAACTCAACTATGACGTGATGGTGAAATTCTGAGTTATGGTCATCGATCAGCAAAAGGCGATTTATAGGGCCATGGGATACTAATGTTTCCTCAAGCTCTTTGGGGTTAGTCAGCGGAGTGCCATAAACAATGACAGAGTTAGGGATATCTACATGTTCAGCCTTCACTATATCCATTTTTAGGCTTTTAGATTACTATCATCGATTGTCTTTTCCTGTGGTGTGATCACTCTTGTACAAACACAGTCTCTCTCCTGGCTGGCTCGCCAACTTTATGTAACACTAGCTTAGTAACTAGACAAGGTATCTATATATGGGTTTGGGCCAGATCAGAAGAAACCAAGTTCGCCTCGGAAGAGAGATGGTCTGCACAAGAATGAAGCACACTGACAAAAGATCTATGTTTTGAAGGTAAGGAAATGTGTTTCTCTTTTTTGGTTTATTTTCTTTCCACAAGTCAGGATAATACACTGTACAATGAATGAAACAAAATGAATGAATATGTACAAAACACCTTGGGTCTGATGCTTAAACCTTCCCTGGTTCCACTACTTTAGTTACTATTTTAATTATATATACTCACTGTTTTAATTATACCTACTCACTGTTTTAATTATTATCTATTTACTGTTTTAATTATTATCTATATACTATTTTAATTATTATCTATATGCTATTTTAATTATTATCTATATGCTATTTTAATATTATAACTTAAACTAATTGGATCAGCTAATTCTAGGAACCAGGACTCTTAATCTTTGAAAGAAGACCCTTATATCCAAACCATCTTAAATCAAAAGCTCTGTTAACACAAAAGCAATGAAACAAACAAAATGGTTTCCCTGAGCAGTGTACTTAACAACAAAGAACCTGAACCTGAATCCTATTACAATTGAGTTATCTCTATCCATTTACAAACAACGATTTCACTCATTCCATGAATGGTGGTTAAACTCTGTCCATGTGTTTCAGGGAACTTGGTGTCCGTGGCCCTTTAACTCAGTTCAGTGATACGAATCCATCCTGGGAAACGTGTCGTTGAGTGCGCTTATCCTACCGCTCTGTAGAAGGCGCGCTTTAACTCTGTCCTTCACTTCACAGGTCGTTCTCGTGGGAGGCTCGCCAGCCTGTCCGCCGCCGATGCAGTCCAAAGGAACCAGCAGACGAACAGACCAATCCAGGATCCGAATCAATCCAACACAAAAACCCAGCCTTGCAATACAAAACCATAAGTGCATATCAACATCTCATTCAGATAAAGTGCATTTACAACCTGTAAATGGGTTCAACTCTTTTCATTCTGTTTCCATGCATCACATGTCTGTATAGCGGCCCCTCGTGCTTGTGAGGAACAATGTTGCGACATTCCAACTAACGTTATACCACACATTACACTCAATTCTCATGTTAACACAACTTCCTAATATTCACATTTCTCTTGTTTGAGACTCACCAAGGATTTCTCTGATGCTAACTAGCAACCGTCTCGACGAGGGTATGCTGAATCAGTTCGCACACTTCTCACAATATCCACAAAGGTTCTTCTTTCAAAATCAACTCAGGATATCATACCAGTACTCTCTCATATACTGCTCTTCTATCAGTAATCTGATGATAGTTATCATATACCAATTACCAATACAATTATGTCCGACGCGGGGGACGTCTTAAACATCCACACCTCATGTCATTCCTGACTCGACCAAGGAAAATCTGGTATTGACCGGAGTTCACGGCTAAACGTAGGAGCCTAACGCTCTGATTGGTCAAATCTCATTTCAACGTTACAGATCAGTTTTGGAGTCATTAACTATTCGTTGCATCAAGTCACTCACTATTTCTATACAATACTTTTGATTCCCTAGAATTAATAAAACAAATGCTAGGATGCAGTTGGTCTTGTCTTGTGTCATAGGAGCTCTAGTAACCAGGGGTTACATTGGTCTTGTCTTGTGTCATAGGAGCTCTAGTAACCAGGGGTTACATTGGTCTTGTCTTGTGTCATAGGAGCTCTAGTAACCAGGGGTCACATTGGTCTTGTCTTGTGTCATAGGAGCTCTAGTAACCAGGGGTTACATTGGTCTTGTCTTGTGTCATAGGAGCTCTAGTAACCAGGGGTTACATTGGTCTTGCTGAACACCTCCTGGAAGTCATGGTATTCAACAGGAACCCCGGACAGTCTGGAGCAGGGGAAGAACAAACAGAGTGCTGGGGTATGGCGGCTTACTTCAGGCAGACCTGATGGCAGGATAGGCTCCACCAAAGAATGGCTCCCGTGGCCCAGAGCCTATGAATGTTGCGATGGTATGAGAACCATCAGCTAACAGCAGTCGGGCATGGCACAGGGGTCTCTGGTTGGAAAAAAGTCTGGAGGTTTGGCTCACCCGTATATATTCCCCATTACTGGTGAGCCCTGCCTTTTAACGGGCACCAGGAGATGAAACAATGCAATGAGGCTACCCATCCTGGGGCGGTGTTTCCGCTCCTCTGAGGAGAGGCTGGTGCGGCCTACCTGCATGGGCTCAGATTGTGGTCCAGGTGTGATCTCCGACAACGCTCTCTGACTGTTGCTGGACGGTGATTGGCATCCGATCATCGCCCCCGTCTCCGCGCCAGAACGCGCCAATCCACCCTCAACGCCAACTTGATAAGACTGTCCAGCGACGTAGGCTAATCAAGGGAGACCAACTTCTTGGGGGCAGGCAGAGGCGAAATTGGGGACAGGCAGCAGATCAGGAACCTGGCAGGGCAGACAAACCAGGCAGGGACTGGCATAGTTGAGGACAGGCAGAAGATCGGGAGACAGGCGAGGCAGGCAGATCCGGGGCAGTCAGGGTCAGTATCGATATTTTGGTCTCGATCCGCCCACCTCTACTCTGAAGGAAGGCCAACTGTCTTAGACTTTGAAAACCCCTGGTTTAAGGCACTTAATTAGATTTGATTAGATTAGATTCATCATGCTACACTTGTGCCCAAAATATTTGACTTGACACGCAATTACTTAAAACCAGCTGTGCTAGTAGGTAGTATTAACTAGTTATTAACAGTAACTAGTATTAACTAGTATTAACAGTAACTGAGCATGTTGTTTTGACAGAACCATGGAGTCCAGTCATCTCATCTGGAGTTTAATTGGTAGGTATTTCACATCAATATGGTATTTATCATTTAGTTAATTACATGGAGTTCATATAAGTTAACCTGCTATAACATGAATGTTATGGCAGATGTTGGCAGTTCACTTCCTAAAATTGTGATCTTCTATGCAACATTTGTACCACTAACAGTTGATCAAATATAATAGTAATAGTTGCAGGATATATTCTTCTAATGATTTGTAGTATTACATCTCAAACATTTATTAGTATTTAGTATTTATATACGTATATTTCATATACATTTTTCTCATACACCAGGTGTTTTCATTCACCTGTGGAACTCGTCTGGATTTTCAGGTATTTCTATGTGCCCCATTTAGGGGCTGATGACAAGCCATCCAAAGATTCAAGTATTTTATTGTGTGTTGTGTTGTATTTGAATGCAACTTAAAAAACTATTCTGTGGTTTCACTCTTCGTTAAGCTGCATCCCGCATTAACGTGGCGTTAAGCGGCACGGCCACTCAGCCTTCAAACCACCCATACTCAAACAGTTTCGCTGAAAATGCCATCGATGGGAACAGTGACCCTGCACTCATACATCTGGACAGGATAAACCGTGGTGGAGGCTCCAGCTGCCCGCTGTGTACAGGGTGTTAGAGATTGAGGTCACTAATAGGAATAGTGTTAAAGACAGGCTCAACGGCCTGGAAATACTCATCGGGAATTCAATGGTGAACAACGGCAACGACAATCCAAGGTGAATAAATGGTGCTACCTACCAAACTTGCACTCCAATACTGAGGTGTAGTGGCTAAGTGTCTTTGGATAAAAGTGTAAATTAATAAATATAATTATTATTATTTTCTCTTTATTCTTTATTCATACAACCATTGCTCTGCTCAAGTACACCTGGACACACACCAGCTACTGGCATCTGGTTACTGTTACCTACTTTCAGAAGGCTACTGTAACTTCTCTGTCTCTTTTCCTCAGGTGTGCCATCATCTACGATGTCCCAGAGAGCTTGACTCAGACTGTCCAGTGCAGGGGAATGGAGGGAAGCTTCATCAACTTCTACAAGCCCTCTGGCTATGTGACGTTGTGTGAGGTCAAAGTTTACGGAGGTAGGAACCGAATCTAAGATTAAATGTTATCAAAGGGGGATGGGTGTACCAATGCAACTTTTGGTCATTGGTCAACTGTGAAGTCCCATTGAATAAAATAAATATATATAATGAAGCTGCTTGAAGCTTCAATATTTGCTCATGTCAATCATTGAATTCCTGCATAACTAATTAATACATTTACATATTTCTTTGCATCCATACCACTTTTTAAATTTGGGTTAGTGGTTATTTAGAATCAGGTTGCTGAAGTTTTCCCCAATTATATAATATATACTGTATATATATATAAAATATTTTTAGACTTTTTTTACATCTTATTTAACCACTGTACATTATATATTACCATGCACTTTACTGTAACATTTTTACTCTGGTTAGATCATTTTCCCTGTACTGTACTTGTGCTGTGCAATGACAATACATTTGAATCTAATCTAAACTAATCTATATTAAAATATAGGAAGAATCCACATAAAAACAATGGGTCTCCACAGATGCTCTCCGAATACCTCATAATAATAATAATAATAGTAATAATAAAAAAATATATAATAATCCACACAAAGACAATGTGTATTCACAGCTTCCTAATAAAAGCATCTGCCAAATGTCTAAATAGTATAATAGTAGGTAGGGATTAGCTGACTTCCTAAAGATAGTTGAACAGAAGGAACCCAGGGCTGTGACCAAGGCTGAGAGTAGATTTTCCTCACCATGACGTTGTCACAATGTTTCCCCAGAGTTGGCACCTCCTCCACCCTCCATCAGCATTCAGGAGATGGGAAGGAAAATCACACTGGTGGGAAAGAGGCTGTGCTGGTCAGACACCCTGCTCTACTGCAGAGACTTTCACTGGGACCTGCTGAGCATCAGGGGCCCTGAGGAGCAGGAGATCATTGATGAGATGGTGTCTAGCGCCCCATTCTCACTAACCTGCCACCTCTGGGTGGGCCTGCGCAGGTACAGGCCAGGCCTTAGTGTCTATCAGGCAGTAAATTAAAATATTTGGCAACGTCATTCCTCCTTCCTTCCAGGTAACTCTTTCAGTATCTGTAGGTCAATTTTCGGAACCTCCTGGTTTTGGATGTCTGGTGACCCAATGGACTTCACTCAATGGGAGCATGGTTCACACCAGTCCAGCCCCTGTGGAAGCATGGCCAGTATGGAACCGTCCACATGGAGGCAACGCTCTTGTGAAGAACATCTTAACTTCATCTGTTATACAGGTTGGTGTCAAACCTAGAAACCTTTTACCAGGTTCTTATCAAGCCAAATAGTTTAACAAGTAACTAAATATGTAGATCCAGCTTGCATGAAGGACAGAACAGTACTGCACTTTAAGAACCTCCATTTTCTTTCACTATTCATATTTCCTACATGCGTGACATGATTCAGTTTGAAACACAGTTTTTTTGCTTCCTCTTTGGGAAAATGAAAGTACTTTGTGCAACATAAAAGTCTGAATAATAAGGAAATGAGGTATGTTCAACATTAATTGGCTAGAAAGTAAGACGTTTCATTAAATGGGACTGTCTATGCAGTAGAGAGTGGCTAAACAATTTAAACTGGTTGTACCTGACAAGAGATCAAGGTCATTGGCTCGGAAGTAAGTTTCATTAAATGGGACTATCGATGCAGTAGAGAGTGGAAAGAGATAAGCGTGTAGAGGTGAATTGATAATGTTTCATTTGCATATTCTTCTCACATTCTAATGGTACAAATCTGGTTCAAGTGTATTTCCTATCTCCATTTCCCCAGGTCCTACAGATGGAGAGAACAAAGTGCACTTCTATAGTTCCACAAGAGAGAAACAGTAGCTAGCTTGGCCAGAGACACTGGCAGCAATGGAGATAGAACTTTAGTGGGAAAAGGATAGTGACATTTGTTTTATTGATTCAGATGTTCAAAGTGGTTAAAAAACATAAATATGCCATTTGAAACATTGTGAAGTTGTGTGTTGAAAATATTTTCCTGGTAGTTTTGTATGTAGCCCTGGGGACCTGATTACCTAGGACAGGTGTAGGTAATCATTGATAAAGCTATGTAGCCCCAGGGACCTGATTACCTAGGACAGGTGTAGGTAATCATTGATAAAGCTATGTAGCCCCAGGGACCTGATTACCTAGGACAGGTGTAGGTAATCATTGATAAAGCTATGTAGCCCCAGGGACCTGATTACCTAGGACAGGTGTAGGTAATCATTGATAAAGCTATGTAGCCCCAGGGACCTGATTACCTAGGACAGGTGTAGGTAATCATTGATAAAGCTATGTAGCCCCAGGGACCTGATTACCTAGGACAGGTGTAGGTAATCATTGATAAAGCTATGTAGCCCCAGGGACCTGATTACCTAGGACAGGTGTAGGTAATCATTGATAAAGCTATGTAACCCCAGGGACCTGATTACCTAGGACAGGTGTAGGTAATCATTGATAAAGCTATTTAGCCCCAGGGACCTGATTACCTAGGACAGGTGTAGGTAATCATTGATAAAGCTATGTAGCCCCAGGGACCTGATTACCTAGGACAGGTGTAGGTAATCATTGATAAAGCTATGTAACCCCAGGGACCTGATTACCTAGGACAGGTGTAGGTAATCATTGATAAATCTATGTAGCCCCAGGGACCTGATTACCTAGGACAGGTGTAGGTAATCATTGATAAAGCCCCACACCCACAAAAGCATGAATTTATTCACAGACATTAGCAGGGACCGCTCTCGTTGTCTACGGCTTTTGATGAACGGTGAATGGCGATAGCGTTGCATGTGGCAGACCATCGCGCTCATTGTCTGGGGTTCTTCTGTTTTTGGTGAAAGGCGAACATAAGAGGACTGCAGTTGTTAACCTGTAAAGCGGCAAGGGACAATCTAGAGGAACAAAAGGAGTCTAAATGTGAGAGACTGGAAGAGGCAAAGGACCTGCCAACACTAACTGGGAGCCGTTTGCACACTGAAACTTTTGCACAGGTTGTCAGCTGCTGTTTTTATGGTTTTATGCCGTTTTTTTGGGTTGTAATTTGTTATATATATATTGTATTCATGTGTTACATGAGGCAAGCCTGAGGCAAACAGTCGTGTGAGTTTCAAGCAGGTAATTGAGCTGGTAGTACGATCGAGTAGAGTGTTATCATTTTGTGTGTGTTTTGTTGAGTGTTCTTTGAAGTGGATTTCTTGCATGTGACCTAGTTTTTACTGGCATCTAGCGGCTTGAGTGAATTTGAATTTTTTGGTTATCGTTGTTTGTCGAAATCCAGAAATTATCTTTAGACTTGAGTGCGTGCTGTAAGTTAAGGGTCTGTTTAATAAATAAATACTTTTTTGCTCTCCAACCTTGCTTCTTTATTTTTCTCATACATAGTGGGTAATGCTACATGTAGATACACAAGAAAGCCTGGATCCGATACTAGACGTTATTATATCTACAATTAGAAGTGACCTCACACCTAATTGACTAACATGACTGAACATCACATTTGAAATGAGTAATAATCATAATAAAAACACAGGTGTTAAGGATAACACTAATTATGGGTATTTGTGTTGTTTGTTCCAAGACACAGATAGTAGACACTAGTGAAGATAAGTCTAGTAATGAACGTTTTAGGTACAGGTAGCAAACTTATTTTCTTTTCAGCCGAACTAACACTATGGTGAATCTGTAAGGCTTCAATCTGCTACGGGCGTACAGGACGAAGGAGAGTGGTAAGAGGAAAGGAGGAGGGCTGTGTTTGTAAACGATAGATGGTGGGCACATCACTATAAAGGAGAAAGTCTGCAATAGAGACATTGGGCCGCTAGCCGCTAATATTAGGACATGTCATTTACACCCTGGGAATCTTAGCATTTGATGGGGATAGCTGCGTACATTTCCCCCTCTGCTAGCGCGGACGCAGCCTGTGTTCTCATCAACTCAACCGTTAGCAGGCTGCAAACACAGCACCCAAATTCCCTCCTTCTGATCTCTGGAGACTTTATGCATGCCTCTCTGCTGTATGCCAACACCAAGGAGGCTTACAGCTCAACACCTCTCCCTCCCTTCGCTAGATCACAACCTGTAACACCTCCTGCCTGTGTACAAGCCTCTTGTCCACAGCCAGTGTCCACACGCACTGTGAACAGATGGTCTTATGAGTCTGAGGAGGCTTTAAAAGACAGTTTTGACACCACTGTGTGGAATGTGTTCACAGACTCTCATTGGCAGGATATTAATAGCATGACGGACTGCATTACAGACTATATTCAAGATTCAAGATTCAAGATTCAAGATTCAGATACTTTATTTATCCCGAGGGAAATTAAGGTGCAACAGTTGAAACCGGGGGAATAAATGCACACAAAATATACTAATACCTAAAAACTAAAAACTAAATAACAACAAACTAAACAAGCTAAACTAGTATAAACAAAATATAACTAAATGAACTCTAAATGTATTGATAGATGAATTGCACAATTGACAGTATTATTACAGTAATACGTAGGTATATACAATACACAACAATAGGTATAGTGCAAATTGGCAGTAATAGAATAATAATAAATAACTCAGATGTGAAAAGTGAAAAGTGAAATTGATAAATATAAAATGCACATAAATATACATTTCTGTGTGTAAAATGTAGTTGGGACTCTACGTTGTTTACCAAACAAAGCGTGGATGAATCCTGACATGAAGGCTCTCCTCAAGGACACAAAGAGGGCCTTTAGGTCAGGCAACAGGGATGAGCTGAGGACTGTGCAGAGGGAGCTGAGGGGAAAGATCAGGGAGGGAAAAAACAACTAGAGGAAGAAGACGGAGGAGCAGCTGCAGCCGAGGAATGACTCATGAGCGCGGCGCTGGAGGAAAGCACACGTGTCTCTACCGGCTCCCGCACTTTATTTACTTTACTTACTTTACTTTTTCCTTGTCTGTTTTTCAAATGTTCTTTTATATTTAAGTAACTTTATAGGACTATAGCTAATGTGTGTTATCACATATGATCGCCAAACACTCTTGGAAATACGGACTAATACAACTACAGACAACGCAACAAAGCTCTGGGACTTACCTGCGGAGATCCGGAGGGACAAAGGAGAGCAGGGGGAGGGGAGCCTCCAAGCCCCAGGGGGCAACTACAAACGAGCCCGCAGAAGAGGTTCCCGTGGCAGCCTACTGGTTAGGACACGCCAGAGGCGATGGAAACAAGCCCTACCTTCTCCTCGCCAACGTCGTCTCTTGCAAACATGTCTGATGATCTGAACTGTCGTATCGCAGCAGGACATCAGGGAGTGTTGCACCATGATTTTCCGGAAACATGGCTGTCCTCCGTGATTCCTGACGAAGCGGTGCTGCAACCACCGGGATCTCTTTGTTTCGGACCGACAGAACAACTGAGTCCACGGGGAATAACAAAGGTGGGGGCGTATGCTGCTTGGTGAACAACAGCTGGTGTGTGTAGGTTATTTCTTAACATTGCTCATCTAATCTGGAATTACTGACTATTAAGTGTCACCCTTTTTACTTGCCGAGGGAAATCTCCGCTATTCTCACATCCAACAACGGGCTGATGTGAGCATCGCATTGGACGAACATTACATTAAAGTGAGCAAACTTCAGAATGGCTACCCCGAGGCAGTCCCCATAGAGGGGGACTTTACTCTGCAATTTATAAAAGGTATTATCAAAAAATTATCAACACATCTCATGTCCGACCAGACAGAACAAGACTCTTGATCACTGTTATACCACCATCAAGCACGCTTATCGATCTGTTGCTCTGCCGGCTTTCCGCAAATCAGACCACGCCTCCATGCTTCTACTTCCCGCTTACAAGCAGAAGTTGAAGTCCCCGGTGGTAAAGAACGTGCGTCACTGGACAGACGATGCCGTACTACACCTGAAGGGGCGGCTAGAAATCACTGACTGGAGTGTATTCAAGACCACTGACCTTGATGTGTATTGTAATGTGTAAAAACCTCTGATGTAGTAAAACCCCAATGATTGTTGTAATTAATTTGCCCCACCATCTGGTCACTGGAGGACAGGAGTGTTCTGTGTCAGCTCGACTCCTCTTTGATAAAGAACACTAACAACCTGGAGAAGGCCAGAGATAAGCACATCTGGGCCCCTCAAGGTTGAAGTATTTACTACTACAGTCTTCCTGCGCACCAGCTCTCCCTCTTTTTAATAACGATTACGATTATTTTCTGACAACCCCGGTCATTCTTAACTAACTGAACTGTCACGGTCAAGTGAGTTACGCATCATTCATTGTGGCTAACTGTTGAAAAGGGGGGCGCTCTTGTAAGTGCGTTGGACTTCTCTCTACATGACTTGCGAGACGTGTCGACAGAACTCTCGGACTGAGCGCTCAACCTATTGTTTGTTGTATGATTAGAATAAATACGATACTCAGACTTATTTAGTTTTGGATGACTTTATTCTTGAACAGTTTTCAGAGTTAAACCACTGGACGTGTATCGGAGAATTCCCACCACAGTATGCAGATCATGTCACAGCATACATTTACAGGCTAGTGGAAGAATGCATCCCGACCAGGTCTGTTCACTCATTTCCGAAACGGAAACCATGAATGAATGCTGACATACGGATCAAACTTAAGGAACGGAGTACCATTTTCACCAGGCGACTCTGATCACTACAAGAAGGCAAAGTACGAACTCAGAAAAGCCATCAAGAAGGGTAAATTGGATTACAAAAATAAATTGGAATTACAGTTCAGGGGCTATGAAATCAGACATATATGGCAAGGTCTGAGGGTCCTCTCCAACTACCAGGGGAGCTCAGGGACAGTCACCAACAATGACCCTAACCTACCAGGCGAGCTAAACAAGATTTTAGCTCACTTTGAAAGGGACCATGAGCCGACCAACAACTTGAACATCCGCCCGGAGGAGTACGTTCTACAGCTGTCCGAGGTACGCAGAACCTTCAGGAGGGTGAAGGCAGGGAAGGCAGCCGGCCCGGAGGAGTTCCATCCCGCGTATTCAAGACCTGCGCTGACCAGCTGACTGACATCTACAATGCATCACTGCAACATTCTGTCATCCCAGCATGCTTCAAAGCGAAGACCATTGTGCCGTTACCCAAAAAGACCACGGTAACATGCCTCAATGATTATTGTCCACTGACTTTAACACCCATAGCCATGAAGTGCCTGGAGAAACTTGTAATGTTGCATATCAACTTTTCCATCCCTGAGTCCCTAGACCCACTCCAGTTTGCATACACACCAAACAGGTCTGTAGACGACGCCATTTCCCTGGCACTACACATGGCCCTGCAGCAGCTAGACAGGAGGGACACCTCCATCATGTGTATAACAGGGTACATCAACTTCTGTGTGGATAGTGTTGTTCCCATAGAGACTGTACGCTGTTTCCCCAACAACAAGCCATGGGTCACCCGAGACATCAAGGTCCTGCTCAATGAGAAGAAGAGGGCCTTCAGAGATGGGGATAGGGAGCAGATGAGGCGGGTTCAGAGGGAGCTGAAGGAGAGGATCCAGCAGGGCAAAGACAACTACAGGAGGAAGCTGGAGCACAAACTTCAGCAGAACAACCTGAAGGATGTGTGGAGTGGCATGAGGAGCATCACTGGCTACAAACAACCTGGTAGCCAGACAATAGGGGGTGGTCCTGATCGGGCCAACGAGTTGAATTTGTTTTTCAATAGATTCAATGAGTGGGCTCCGGTCTACCCCCCCTCCCCCAGCCCCTCTACAACCATTCCCCTCCAGCCCCCCAGCCCTGCTGTCCCCCCTCCCCCACCGTCCCTCTCCAGCATCAACATACCTGTTCTCTCTCACCCACCACCACTACCTCACCCCTCCCCCATCAACACAACAGTGACTCTTCCTGCCCCCATACACGTCACACATACCTTCACAGCTGAGCAGGTGAGGAAAGTGCTGTGCAGGCTCCATCCAGACAAGGCTGCTGGTCCTGACGGCGTCAGCCCGAGGGTCCTCAAAACATGTGCTGCCCAGCTGAGTGGAGTCCTGCAGTACATCTTCAACCTGAGCATGAGACTGGAGAGGGTCCCTGTGCTGTGGAAGACATCCTGCCTGGTGCCGGTTCCGAAGAAGGCACGTCCCAGCACCTCAAACGACTACAGACCGGTGGCGCTGACGTCCCACGTGGCGAAATCCTTTGAGAGGCTGGTCCTGACGCTTCTTCGGCCCCTGGTCAGATCATCGCTGGACCCTCTTCAGTTTGCCTACCAGCCGAAACTGGGAGTGGAGGACGCCATCATCTTCCTGCTTCATCGTGCCTACGCCCACTTGGACAGACCCGGGAGCACTGTGAGAATCATGTTTTTCGACTTCTCCAGTGCGTTCAACACCATCCGCCTGCCCTGCTGGGAAGTAAGCTGACGGCGATGAAGGTGGACTCTTCCCTGGTGTCCTGGATTACTGACTATTTGACGGGTCGTCCACAGTTTGTCAGACTGCAGGACTGTGTGTCTGACACTGTGGTCAGCAGCACTGGTGCTCCACAGGGAACTGTTCTTTCCCCATTCCTGTTCACCCTTTACACCTCAGACTTCCAGTACAACTCTGTGTCCTGCCATCTGCAGAAGTTCTCGGACGACTCTGCAGTTGTTGGTTGTGTCAGCGAGGGAAACGATGAGGAGTACAGGGGCGTCGTGGACTCCTTTGTTGAGTGGTGTGAGCTGAACCATATGCAGCTCAACACTGACAAGACGAAGGAGATGGTGGTGGACTTCCGCAGGAGGAAATCCACACCCACACCCATTTCCATCAAGGGTGTGTCCGCTGAAGTTGTCCAGGAATATAAATACCTGGGAGTTCATCTGGACAATAAACTGGTCTGGGCCAAGAACTCTGAGGCTGTTTACAAGAAGGGCCAGAGCCGTCTCTACTTCCTGCGGAGGCTCCGGTCCTTCAACGTTTGCAACAAGATGCTGAATGTGTTCTACCAGTCGGTGGTAGCCAGTGCCATCTTCTCCGGTGTTGTGTGCTGGGGAAGCAGGTTGAGATCAGCAGACGCCAACAAGATCAGCAGGATTGTCAGGAAGGCTGGCGCTGTCCTGGGGGTCCAGCTGGACTCCTTGTTGGTGGTGTCTGAGAGAAGGATGCTGCGCAAGCTGCGTAGTATCCTTGACAACAACTCTCACCCTCTCCATCAGGTGCTGACCTCATATAGAAGCACCTTTAGCAACAGACTCATTCCACCCAGGTGCACCACAGAACGCCATAGGAAGTCCTTTCTTCCTGTGGCAATTAGACTTTTTAACTCATCTACCTCGGGTCGTGAGAGGGACAGTGGCGACTCAGTGACCTGAGGCCAACGTACTTAAATATTATTATTTTTTGGTCAACGCACTGCAAATCACTCTTCAAATTCACTTTTTCACTTTACACATGTCACTTTCAGTTGATTTATTTATTAATATATTATTCTGCCAATTTGCACTATACGTATTGTTGTGTATTGTATATACCTACGTACTACTGTAATAATACTGTAAATTTATCTTCATTTATCAATACATTTAGATTTCATTTAACTATATTTTAGTTTATACAATTTTTATTGTTTTTTAGCTTAGGTATTAGTATTTTTTGTGTGTGCTTTTATTCCCCCTGTGTCAACTGTTGCACCTTAATTTCCCTCGGGATTAATAAAGTAATCTGTATCTGTATCTGTATCTGTATCTGTATCAGACTGCTGTTCATTGACTACAGCTCGGCGTTCAACACCATCGTTCCCTCCAAGCTGGACCTGAAACTGAGGGACCTAGGTCTGGGCGCCCCCATCTGTAACTGGATTATGGACTTCCTGACGGGCAGGCCTCAAGTGGTGAAGATTGGGAACAACATCTCATCCACTCTGGTTCTCAACACCGGAGCACCCCAAGGCTGCTGCCTCAGTCCCTGGCTGTACTCGCTGTACACACATGACTGCCATGCACAGCAATAATCGGATTATCAAGTTTGCAGATGACACCACAGTCATCTGCATGATAAGCAACGGCGATGAAACGTAGTACAGAGATGAGGTAATCCAGCTGACGCGATGGTGTGAGGAGCCTTGCACTGAACATCAGCAAGACCAAGGAGCTCATCTTGGACTTCAGGAGCCACCGGGGCACCCACTCCACCATCAGCCTGGACGGGACACCGGTTGAAGTCAGATTTCCGATTACCTGGCTTGGACCCGCAACACGGTCGAGGTCAGATAAAGCGGAATAGGCCAGAGGTGGCTAGTGAACTTCTACCGTGGCACCGTAGAGAGCTCCCTGACGAGTGGCTTCACATAGGTGGGGGTCACATATCAAACTCAACTAACCTAGTTGGGTTCGATTTGATGACATACTTTATATGTATGGAGCTTGTGCAAACCAAATAACAGACAAGTGTTTTTTGTATAATGAAAGCGACCTCTCCATTGTCAACTGTTGTCAAATGAACATGTTAGGAGAACGTGGACATGATTGAAGCTCAGCAGTACTCTAGTGTGTCTTAAAACAGTCAACACTGTGTTGGACAGTGTAGTGAAATGATCACACAGAGGTTTCTGCTTGCTGTCTTTATTTGTAGATCGCAACTTACAAACAATTACACTCGTGCTTTGTTCAACGCCGGCCGGCTTGTCGCAGGTGCTGCTTATATGGTGACGTAGGGACGTAGGGACAGAGTGTAAACACATATGACATCTCCCTTTTTTTTATGTTTTCAAAACAAAACAAGTAGCACGTAAACAGTCAATAACTGTAACAAATAATATTTATTTTGGGCTACTTTTACTTTAACTTAAAATTGTATTATATTGTCTCAATAAGTGACAACTGGCTTAATGACACGTCCAGACCTGGTCTCATCCAGTCACTGGACTTGTAGACTGGGGAACCACCCCAGTACTCCCAGCGGCTGCAGGTGAGTCGGTTTGGGCAGGACGAGGCGTTGGTACCGTCCGGAGATGGCGACGGTTCCGCCGCAGCACCGCTCCTCCCTGTGTGTTGATGAGGTATGACCTTGGGATGATACACTCATCCTTCAAAACCACCGCTGGTGTCGTCCAAGCCTTTTCCTGATCCAGCTTGGTGTGGACCATGTCTCCTCACTGTAGAGGCGCTAAAGGCCCCATGGTGGCGGTTGTAGTAGAAGGCTTGTTTGGCCTTCTCGTCAGCATCCTTTTGCTTTACAGTCCTCCTGTTGGGCCACTTGGGTCGAAGATTCCTCACCAATAGGAGACTTTCTTTAGGATACAGTGTTATGGCCAACCGTGTCAAATCAAATTATAATGATTTGTACATTGTCGACTTATCCTCTTCACTTCTTGGTTATTATTGGAATGCAAATGTGGACAGCCTTTGTATACTTTTCCGATGGTGTTTTTGTTGTACTTTTGGTTGGTAGTAAGCACTATTCATAATCA
>CM051021.1:23144513-23154513 GCA_027704905.1 Muraenolepis orangiensis | reverse complement strand
CGTGGCCACGGCCTAGTCCCAGTTACCGCGGACGGCTTTCTGACCGTCCGGGCGGACAAGACGCACCGGGAGAGTGGCAAGAGGAAAGGTGGGGGACTTGCTATCCTCGTTAACAACAAGTGGTGTAACCCTGGACATGTTACTGTGAAGGAACGTGTGTGTAGCCCGGACATTGAACTGCTGGCCGTGAGTCTGCGGCCATACTATCTGCCGCTAGAGTTCTCCCACGTGCTTCTCCTTGTTGTTTACATTCCACCGTCGGCAAACGCAGCGCTCGCGTCTGACGTCACCCACTCCGTCGTCGCGAGACTTCAGACACAGCACCCAGAAGCATCTCAAGCATATCATCGCGATATCTGGGGACTTCAACCACGTGACTCTGGCTGCAACACTGCCCACCTTCAAGCAGTTTGTGGACTGTCCCACCAGGGAAAACAAGACACTGGACCGGCTGTATGCCAATGTTAAGGAGGCATACAGCGCCACCGCCCTTCCTCCTCTTGGAAGGTCAGACCACAACCTCATCCACCTTCAGCCCCTGTATAGGCCTCTAGTCCAGCGGCTGCCTGTGACCATAAGGACTGTGAGGAGATGGTCACAGGAGGCCGATGAGGACTTGCGGGGCTGCTTTGAGTCAACAGACTGGGATTTCCTCTGTGATTTGCATGGAGAGGACCTTGATGATCTCACGGAATGTGTAACAGGGTTAAATCAACTTCTCAAATCAAAATCAAATCAACTTCTGTGTGGACAGTGTTGTTCCCACAGAGACTGTACGCTGTTTCCCCAACAACAAGCCGTGGGTCACCCGAGACATCAAGGTCCTGCTCAATGAGAAGAAGAGGGCCTTCAGAGACGGGGACAGGGAGCAGATGAGGCGGGTTCAGAGGGAGCTGAAGGAGAGGATCCAGCAGGGCAAAGACAACTACAGGAGGAAGCTGGAGCACAAACTTCAGCAGAATAACCTGAAGGATGTGTGGAGTGGCATGAGGAGCATCACTGGCTACAAACAACCTGGTAGCCAGACAATAGGGGGGGTCCTGACCGGGCCAACGAGTTGAATTTGTTTTTCAATAGATTCAATGAGTGGGCTCCGGTCTACCCCTCCCCCAGCTCCTCTACAACCATTCCCCTCCAGCCTCCAGCCCTGCTGTCCCCCCTCCCCCACCGTCCCTCTCCAGCGACAACATACCTGTTCTCTCTCCCCCAACCACTTCCTCACCCCTCCGCCATCAACACAACAGAGACTCTTCCTGCCCCCACACACGGCACACAGACCTTCACAGCTGAGCAGGTGAGGAAAGTGCTGTGCAGGCTCCACCCAGGCAAGGCTGCAGGTCCTGACGGCGTCAGCCTGAGGGTCCTCAAAACATGTGCTGCCCAGCTGAGTGGAGTCCTGCAGTACATCTTCAACCTGAGCATGAGACTGGAGAGGGTCCCTGTGCTGTGGAAGACATCCTGCCTGGTGCCGGTTCCGAAGAAGGCACGTCCCAGCACCTCAAACGACTACAGACCGGTGGCGCTGACGTCCCACGTGTCGAAGTCCTTTGAGAGGCTGGTCCTGTCGCTTCTTCGGCCCCTGGTCAGATCATCGCTGGACCCTCTTCAGTTTGCCTACCAGCCGAAACTGGGAGTGGAGGACGCCATCATCTTCCTGCTTCATCGTGCCTACGCCCACTTGGACAGACCCGGGA
Source organism: Muraenolepis orangiensis (assembly GCA_027704905.1). Classification (NCBI taxonomy): domain Eukaryota; kingdom Metazoa; phylum Chordata; class Actinopteri; order Gadiformes; family Muraenolepididae; genus Muraenolepis; species Muraenolepis orangiensis. The sequence goes on along the minus strand of CM051021.1, from coordinate 23,152,819 downwards.
GCACTGTGAGAATCATGTTTTTTGACTTCTCCAGTGCGTTCAACACCATCCGGCCTGCCCTGCTGGGGAGTAAGCTGACGGCGATGAAGGTGGACTCTTCCCTGGTTTCCTGGATTACAGACTATTTGACGGGTCGTCCACAGTTTGTCAGACTGCAGGACTGTGTGTCTGACACTGTGGTCAGCAGCACTGGTGCTCCACAGGGAACGGTTCTTTCCCCATTCCTGTTCACCCTGTACACCTCAGACTTTCAGTTCAACTCAGAGTCCTGCCATCTGCAGAAGTTCTCGGACGACTCTGCAGTTGTTGGTTGTGTCAGCGAGGGAAACGATGAGGAGTACAGGGGCGTCGTGGACTCCTTCGTTGAGTGGTGTGAGCTGAACCACATGCAGCTCAACACAGACAAGACGAAGGAGATGGTGGTGGACTTCCGCAGGAGGAAATCTACCCCACACCCATTTCAATCAAGGGTGTGTCCGCAGAAGTTGTTCAGGAATATAAATACCTCGGAGTTCACCTGGACAACAAACTGGACTGGGCCAAGAACTCTGAGGCTGTGTACAAGAAGGGCCAGAGCCGTCTCTACTTCCTATGGAGGCTCCGGTCCTTCAACGTTTGTAACACGATGCTGAAGATGTTCTACCAGTCGGTGGTAGCCAGTGCCATCTTCTTCGCTGTCGTGTGCTGGGGAAGCAGGTTGAGGTCAGCAGACGCCAACAAGATCAGCAGGATCGTCAGGAAGGCTGGCGCTGTCCTGGGGGTCCAGCTGGTCTCCTTGTTGGTGGTGTCTGAGAGGAGGATGCTGCGCAAGCTGCGTAGTATCCTTGACAACAACTCTCACCCTCTCCATCAGGTGCTGACCTCATACAGAAGCACCTTCAGCAACAGACTCATTCCACCCAGGTGTACCACAGAACGCCACAGGAAGTCCTTTCTTCCTGTGGCCATCAGACTCTTTAATTCATCTACCTCGGGTCGTGAGAGGGACAGTGGAGACTCAGTGACCTGAGGTCAACGCACTGTTATTATAATTTTTTTGGTCAACGCACTGTAAATCCTTTCACTGTAATTTTGCACTGTAAATTCAATTCACTTTTCACTTTTCACATGTCACTTTTTCAGTATTCATCTGAGTTATTTATTAGTTTTATTAATTTTATTACTGCCAATTTGCACTATACATATTGTTGTATATTGTATATACCTACGTATTACTGTAATAATACTGTAAATTGTGCAATTCATCTGTCAATACATTTAGATTTCATTTAGATATCATTTAGTTATATTTTGTTTATTCTAGTTTAGTTTAGTTTAGTTTGTTGTTATTTAGTTTTTAGGTATTAGTATATTTTGTGTGCATTTATTCCCCCTGTTTCAACTGTTGCACCTTAATTTCCCTCGGGATAAATAAAGTCATCTTGAATCTTGAATCTTGAATCTTAATGGGCGGGGGGAAAGTACCCTACAGGAGCAGAGCAGAGTCTCTCCTGCTACACAGGTATGGAAGAATGAAATGATAAAAGCAGTTAGAATCAAGATTATTAGAATTTGATTTGTTACTTTTCACTTTTTTCTGACCAAAAAGCTCTCAGGGAGTGCTTAGTATTGCCCAAAACATCGATAATAAGATTAATATTAAGCAGACTGCATAAATAGAAAATAATGTCTGCAACAAAGTGAACATAAACAGTTTGCCTGTAAATAGTTTGCAAAGAAACATCTCATGCAAATGAATGTTGCAACAAGTAGACCACTTTAAGAGACTGAATAACAAAGAGACAGAGTGAACAATCCTTGTTCACATTCTAAGCTGTAAAATGACATTGAAACAGTGTAAACTTTAGTGGCATGAGTCCAGTCAACAGGTTGATGGAGTCTATTGTTCTTTTAACCAATTGCTCAGACACACAAGCTTGTTTACATTTTCAGATGAGAGAGCTGACCTCTTCTTCTGCACAATGTGCCCTGCCAGAGGAAACCCTCTCTGGCAGGGCACTGTTGATGGTGGTGTGGTGAGGTATCTCTGTGCTATATGGGCCAGCCTACCATGGACACCTGCGTGTGCTGACCACCACTGTAGAGGACACTCCTCTATGCCAACACTAGGCTCTGCTCTATACCTGTCTAGGCTTTGGTCTCCAGCTAGTGTCTCTTCATCAGACTCAGACTTTGACCTCAGTAGGAGGTCCTTTTCTTTGGTGGCTCTGGTAGAGGCTCTGGCTGTGGTGAAGGTTGACTGTCCTTCTCATCTCCCTTAGCTTTAGCCACACCTCTCCCCTCTTGGTTCTGGGCAGGCTCCGGAGGTCCTTGAGTCTGGGATCCAAAGCTGTTGCTAGTTGTATCCATTCTATGTTTATGTTCTCCTTGGCCTCTTGAGGTCCTCTGTGAATGCAGCCTTGAAGCGCACTATGTAGGCAGGGTCACCATCAGAGAGCTCCAGCGTGAGGCGGCAGAGTGCAGGTTACACCACAGAGCAGGTCACATCACCACCAAGGAGCTCGGTGACATACCTACAAACACACAAGACCAACAGAATTAATGACTGCACTTTACACTCAGATGACATCAATATGGCTTGAAATGATTTCTGAATTGCAGTTAAAGTGACTAATATATCTATTAAATATTAAAGAAAAGGAGAGAAAATATCCCACCTGCATGGCTCAAGCAGTGTTTCCAAGTTTTCCATTTGTTCAAATTCAGCTGAGGTTAGCATGGCTGACTTGTGCTTCTGCTGTGCCAGGGTTGCATGTATTGCATCTTTGTTGTGTTGGACCCGCTTTATCATTTCAAAAGTAGAATTCCAGCGTGTGGGTCCATCCTGAATGAGTGGCTCCTCCTTCTGCCTGTGAGAGGCTTGCTGGGCTTTCAGCTCCGCTTTGTTTGCAGGACTGTGTTTGAAATGAACAGTCTTTTTCTTTGCTGCCGCAATCATATTGCGAGCGCTATCAGTCCCTATTGTGGTCACTTTGTCCGTTATTTCCCACTCGTTTGCAACTTCAAGAAACTGGCTAGCGCATGCTTCTGCAAAATGCCTATCCTGCGTTTAACAACACCTAAAGCAAACAAATGTAGTTTCCATTCATCATCAATTAGGTGTGCTGTTACACCGAGGTAGTTGTGGTTACTTACTGATGTCCAGTGGTCTCCAGTCAATGCAATACATTTAGCCTGTGCTAACTGTTTTGCTTTAGTTGCCTTTTCACTCCCATACAGTTTATGAATGACAACAGTTCCTCTTGAAGGCAGCTTGTAAGATGGCTGAAGCCATCTGATTAAAGATTCAAGAGAACTTTATGTAGAATGACTTGAAGCCCCTTATCTTCACCGTACATACACAACTGAACAATTAGCCAAATTCTAATAAAATATGATTTTTGGTCCATATCGCCCAGCCCTAATTCCACACACTACCAACCCCACACACTGCCTACCCCCCACACACTGCCTACCCCCCACACACTGCCTACCCCACACACACTGCCTACCCCCCACACACTGCCTACCCCCCACACACTGCCTACCCCCCCACACACTGCCTACCCCCCACACACTGCCTACCCCCCCACACACTGCCTACCCCCCACACACTCCCTACCCCCCACACACTGCCTACCCCCCACACACTGCCTACCCCCCACACACTGCCCACCCCCCACACACTACCTACCCCCCACACACTGCCTACCCCCCACACACTGCCTACCCCCCACACACTGCCCACCCCCCACACACTGCCTACCCCCCACACACTGCCTACCCCACACACACTGCCTACCCCCCACACACTGCCTACCCCCCACACACTGCCTACCCCCCACACACTGCCTACCCCCCCACACACTGCCAACCCCATACACACTGCCTACCCCACACACACTGCCTACCCCCCCACACACTGCCTACCCCCACACACTGCCTACCCCCACACACTGCCTACCCCCCACACACTGCCTACCCCCACACACTGCCTACCCCCCACACACTGCCTACCCCCCACACACTGCCTACCCCCACACACTACCTACCCCCCACACACTGCCTACCCCCACACACTGCCTACCCCCCACACACTGCCTACCCCCCACACACTGCCTACCCCCCACACACTGCCTACCCCCACACACTGCCTACCCCACACACACTGCCAACCCCACACACACTGCCTACCCCCCACACACTGCCTACCCCCCACACACTGCCTACCCCCACACACTACCTACCCCCCACACACTGCCTACCTCCCACACACTGCCTACCCCCCACACACTGCCTACCCCCCACACACTGCCCACCCCCCACACACTGCCTACCCCCCACACACTGCCTACCCCACACACTGCCTACCCCACACACACTGCCAACCCCACACACACTGCCTACCCCCACACACTGCCTACCCCCCACACACTGCCTACCCCCACACACTGCCTACCCCCACACACTGCCTACCCCCACACACTGCCTACCCCCCACACACTGCCTACCCCACACACACTGCCTACCCCCCACACACTGCCTACCCTCCACACACTACCTACCCCCCCCACACACTGCCTACCCCCCACACACTACCTACCCCCCACACACTGCCTACCCCACACACACTGCCAACCCCCCACACACTGCCTACCCCACACACACTGCCTACCCCCCACACACTGCCTACCCCCCACACACTGCCTACCCCCCACACACTGCCTACCCCACACACTGCCTACCCCCACACACTACCTACCCCCCACACACTGCCTACCCCCCACACACTGCCTACCCCCCACACACTGCCTACCCCCCACACACTGCCTACCCCCCACACACTGCCTACCCCCCACACACTGCCTACCCCCCACACACTGCCTACCCCCCCACACTGCCTACCCCCCACACACTGCCTACCCCCACACACTGCCTACCCCCCACACACTACCTACCCCCCACACACTGCCTACCCCCCACACACTGCCAACCCCCCACACACTGCCTACCCCCCACGCACTGCCTACCCCCACACACTGCCTACCCCACACACACTGCCTACCACCCACACACTGCCTACCCCACACATTTACATTTACATTTAGGACATTTGGCAGACGCTTTTATCCAAAGCGACTTACGGCGACTAAGGAGTACATTTGTTGAAGTAGACAATAGCAAAATAGAGCAGTTCACAAGCATTCATATTAACAAGATGAATAACACAATACTAAGTACTGCCAGGTCACCTGCTGAAGTAGCTGTGATAAGAGCGTGTTATCAACATTAAGGATATACACTTGCTAGAATATACAACATGCTAAGAGCTATTAATGTCAGGACTTAAGCAAGTTAGGGGTTCACAAAGGAGAAGGAGGGTTCATGGAGAGTCCAGGTGGACTCTGAACAGGTGGGTCTTGAGTCTCTTGCGGAAGCTGGCGAGGGACTCTGCCGTCCTGACATGAGACGGGAGTTCATTCCACCTGTGGAGCCAGAGCCCTGAAGAGCTGGGTCTTGAGTTCATTCCACCACTGTGGAGCCAGAGCCGTGAAGAGCTGGGTCTTGAGTTCATTCCACCTGTGGAGCCAGAGCCGTGAAGAGCTGGGTCTTGGAAGAGCGATGCTTGGTTGTTTTCAGTGAAGGTCGAACAAGTCGCCTGACAGAAGTTGAGTGGAGCGCTCTGGCTGGGATGTAGGGCTTGACCAACGTTTGGAGGTAGGTTGGGGCAGTTCCATTGACTGCCCTGAAGGTCAGTACCAGAGTCTTGAACTTGATGCGAGCATTTACCGGAAGCCAGTGGAGATCGCAGAAGAGATGGGTCACGTGGGAGAATTTTGGTAGGTTGAATACCAAGTACTGCAGCGTTCTGGATGCGTTGGAGGGGCTTGGTTGCAGAGGCGGGGAGTCCCGCCAGGAGAGAGTTGCAGTAGTCGAGGCGGGTGATGACGAGCGCTTGGACCAGGATCTGCGCCGCTTCACGTGTGAGGAAGGGCCGGATCCGGCGGATGTTGTAGAGGGCAATTCTGCAAGATCGGGCCACCGCGGTGACGTTGGCATTGCAGGACAGCTGGTCATCTAGCACCACACTAAGGTCTCTTGTTGTGGTTGAGGGGGAGACTTGGGTGTTCTCGATGGTGACCAGTAGGTCCATCTGAGGGCAGTATATCCCCGGTATGAAGAGGAGCTCAGTCTCTTCAGGTGGTTGGCGGCTGTCCATCTGTTGATGTCGGCCAGGCATTTAGAGATGCGTGTTGTGATTCACACAATGCCAATCCCACACACTGTCAATCCCACACAATGCCAACCACACACACTGCCAATCCCACACACTGCCAATCCCACACACTGTCAATCCCACACACTGTCAATCCCACACACTGCCAATCCCACACACTGCCAATCCCACACACTGTCAATCCCACACACTGCCTACCCCACACACTGCCAATCCCACACACTGTCAATCCCACACACTGCCAATCCCACACACTGCCTACCCCACACACTGCCTACCCCACACACTGCCAATCCCACACACTGCCAATCCCACACACTGTCAATCCCACACACTGCCAATCCCACACACTGCCTACCCCACACACTGCCTACCCCACACACTGCCTACCCCACACACTGTCAATCCCACACACTGCCTACCCCACACACACTGCCAACTCCACACACTGCCCCCCCACACACACTGTCAACCCCACACACTGCCCCCCCACACACTGCCAACCCCCCACACACACTTTTATACATGTAGCTAGCATCTTCTAGCTGCTTTGGTTCCTCACTGTGTCCAAGTATCCTTTAAGGGACAAACATGTTATCAGGCAAGCAGGGGTCGGAAAAGGTGGGATTGGCGTCAGGCAAGCGAATGAGGTCTGTTGAATGAGCGTCAGGCGAACGAGGTCTGGATACAATAGTGCTTCAAATGAGGTATGCTAGCCGGGTCAATGATCTGGCAATGAATGTTTGAAAAGCTGGGGTTTATGTAGGGTAAGGGGAATGAGTTATTGAACCAATTAGCAGTGAGGAGACAGGGATTGGCTGCACTAGAAAGAGGGCAAGGCCGACCAACCTGAGATCCCTAGTGGATGAGACAGGTGGAGCTGATCGATTGACTTTGACCACAAATTACAGTGCCTGGCCAAAGTGGTCCCAAACTATTTTGATAGCTTTTGACCAGTCACAGATTGAGCTATTGCTATTTTTGTATGGATTTGGTCCCCCTGCAATTGGCCCCCTATGGATTTGCCCTCTCTTCGAAAAAAAGGCTAGATTCGCCCCTGGCAAAGTTGTGTCCAGTGCTTAAGTGAACACTTACTGAAACGGACCCAGTCACCCAGTTTCTGGCAACTCTTTTATCCACACTTGTTAAGAGGGATGTCCTCTTTGTGCATACCAAGGTACAAATCCCAGGGACCCGGACCTAGATCCGGGTCTTATATTAGACCCGGATCTAATATAAAATAAATATCTCTACATAACTGGGCCATCGTCTCTCTCTTAACTTGGGGCTGATTGTTAAACTTTGACTATAGCACCCCCTATGGGCAAAGTCATACCAAACTTTTTTTTTTTACATAAACCCTAAAAATACAATTGCTTTCCACTGTTTCACTGTGAATAGTTTATATTAATAAAATAACAATTATTCCCATGGACTATTAATAATAATCATGACAATATTTAGAATGTTATTTTTTGGTATGTTTTATTTTTGTGATGAAAACATCATGGAAATTCAATAAGGTTAGCTACAGGGATGAAGGCTAATTGCTCCAAATCGAGAAATGTCACCTTAAAATGGTTACTAAAATAACCACAATAACACAACAATCACAGAGGGATGTATCCACTAGAGCAGGGGTTCCCAACCTTTTTCACCCAGAGCCCCCCCAAATGACTCCTGTTTTGCGTGCACACACCCCCCCCCCCCCCCCCCCCGGAATTTGTGCACCCACCCCCCCCCCCCCCCCCAACTTTGAAACTTTAATTGCCGCTGTTGCCAAGCAAGGCAACAGCGTTAATTTCAGTTTCAAAGTCTCAAAAATGCTACAACTACTGTCACAAACTGGATGAATGTAAAGTATTTCGTTAAAGGAGGATGAAAGCGTAATTAAGGAGCACTATTGGAGTGACTTTGATGGGTATTGGACTCGGGATTATTTCATTTGGATGCCCGCTGTATGAATAAATTAAAGGACGGCGCAAGTGGAAACAATTCGCAAAGAGATTAAACTGTTTAAAACACATACTCAAAGTAAGCCGGATTTGGCCGATGTGTTTATGTGGATTCAAAAGTCGTAAATAATCTA
>CM051021.1:23080438-23143513 GCA_027704905.1 Muraenolepis orangiensis | reverse complement strand
TATATAGAGTGCCCAGGGAGCAGTGTAGGGGTCTAGCGCTCTATTGTACGTATATAGAGTGCCCAGGGAGCAGTGTAGGGGTCTAGCGCTCTATTGTACGTATATAGAGTGCCCAGGGAGCAGTGTAGGGCTCTAGCGCTCTATTGTACATATATAGAGTGCCCAGGGAGCAGTGTAGGGGTCTTGCGCTCTATTGTACGTATATAGAGTGCCCAGGGAGCAGTGTAGGGGTCTAGCGCTCTATTGTACGTATATAGAGCGCCCAGGGAGCAGTGTAGGGGTCTAGCGCTCTATTGTACGTATATAGAGTGCCCAGGGAGCAGTGTAGGGGTCTAGCGCTCTATTGTACGTATATAGAGTGCCCAGGGAGCAGTGTAGGGGTCTAGCGCTCTATTGTACGTACATAGAGGGCCCAGGGAGTAGTGTAGGGGTCTTTGGTCAAGGGCAAATTGGCAGTGTCCAAGAGGCAAATTGGCACATTTTTCCAAGTACTAGTTCTCACTCCTTTCTTGGTCCGATCTGGGGACCTGAGTCCCAACAGACTGAGCTCCTGCTGCCAGCTGTTGAACACCATAACACCTTTGGACTTCATCCCTGTAGGCTGTCCAACTACAGTCCGTGAACTTGATGATGATGTTGGTGCAAAGGGTGGGGGTGCAGTCATAGGTGTAGAGGGCGTAGAGGAGGGGGCTTAACACTCCCCCTGTGCGGTGCAGGAGCAGAGTATCATGGTGGAAGAGAGGTGGGGTCCCAGTCTAACAGCCTGGGGAAGGTTAGTCAGGAAGCCCTTCATCCGGTGGCAGCCCAAAGTCCAAAGTCCGAGAGTGTAGTGTAGTCTGCCGGTGTGATCATTTCCTTTCCACTTGGACAAAGTGGCTGTGACTGGGACACATCTAGACGTGCTGAGAGCACTTCCGCTAGCTCCACCACCTGGGGAAACATGCTGAGAAACATCTGAATTATCAACACCAATTGGTCACAGAATAAGAACGGTACAAATCAGATTCATGTTCGTAAAGGTTATTACAAGTTATTATTATTATTAAGTTAATTATAAGGTGTGACTGTTTCACTCTGGCTAATCCATTGAGCTCATAAACCAACCAGGTTTCCCTTTCCCTTGTATTTCAAACCAAGAGAAGCTTTGTTGTAATCTTATCTTTGAAAAAGCATTTTTTTAACACATTCACCTCCTATCTTTAACCTTTTCTTTTCAGTAGAGAGAACCATAGAGGTTTGTCATTCTCCATCTCTCACGGTACCTCTGTGTGTGTGTCTGTGCATCGCTAATTCATTCATGCAAATCTAAGTTAGTTTGCTGCTGGTCTTGGATGCAGACGCTTCATTCACACCAGATGACCTCCCGACTCGGCTGGTGAGTAACACCTTCATCAGGGACCTAATTTTAGGATTATAGATTCTTCTTATCTCAATCAAGAAACAGTCATATTTATAGATTGTCTATACAGTTACTTTATTTCTTTGTCATTGACTTAGAATACGTCTTGTATTTGGGTGTTTATCAATAAGGCAGTGATGGGTGGACGAGACCAGCAGGGATTTGGGGTTTGCGGTAGAGACTGAGTCAAGACCGAGTCTTTGGAGGGTCGAGACTGAGTCGAGACCAAGACCTAAAAAACTATTATATTTTCAAGACCATGGATTTAATTAGACTTAAATACCATCACCCCTTTATATTCTAGATCTCCAGGTTTTTTTACAGGGAGTTAAAATAAATTCATGCACTCTTGTAGGCTGTCAACATGAGGTTTAAAGATAAACATTTAAAAAGTATTCCAAATCAGATCAAATGTTGTAAAAGTCTTTGCAATAGATATTGAGCTCCTTTGACAGGTCACATTATAGTGTGTTAATAATAACAACGTTGGATTTCACAAAGTGTGATATTAAATATACATTATATAGCTCTCAACATAAGTCACACAATTGCATTTGTAATGAAGTCATAATTAAAAAATTCAACCGTGTATCGTGTCATGTGAGAGACCGGACTCGATTACTACAACAATACAAAAGGCTACCCATCCTGTGACCGCCATACGGGACATGTGTGGAAGCATGCCTATCTCTTTCTCTCACTCACACACACACACACACACACACACACACACACACACACACACACACACACACACACACACACACACACACACACACACACACACACACACACACACACACACACACACACACACACACACACACTCAAGTCAAATCAATTTTATTAATTCAGCCCATAATCCCAGTTCCAGTCTCAAAGGGCTTCCCAGGCCACATGTTTACACCCCCCAAACCCTAGACCCCTAAGGGCAAGAAAAAACTCTTTATTATAGAGGAATTAATCTTGAGAAGGAACGTGGAAGGGGATCCATCCTTCCAGGAATGGTTCAGGAGTGACATGGGGGCCATAAGTGATATACAGGCAGAGTCGGTAACAGGAATCAGTCTGGGAAGTGAACGCTGGAGAGTCTTTATCATCAGGAACAATCTGGCAAAGGGGGTAGGCTTAAATAGGAATGTTGATTATAATCAACTGCAGGTGTGGGTGAGAATTAATAAGGGTTGATGCTGCCCTCTTGTGGAGGCAGGGTGAATAAAGATTGTGACAGCCCCCCCACCCCCCGTAAGGGACGACTCCTGACATCCCAAAAAAAACCCCATTGAAGGGAATCTCCGTGGTGGTGCTGGCTGCCAAAGCAGTTCACCTGGACGGCTGGTCGGGGTGGCGTTGATGGAAACGCCTGATGAGGTCACCATCCAGAATATGCTGAGCCGGACCCACAATCTCTCCTCGGGCCGTACCCTCTCCAGAAGACCATGTACTGGCGGCCCCTCCCACGATGACGGGAACGCAGTAGGCGGTGGACGGAGTAAAACGCAGCGCCGTATCCATCTCCTGGTTCTTCCGCTCTTTCTGCCAATTGGACTGGGGTGGAACCCGGATGACAGGCTGACGGTGGCCCCGATCAGTGAGCAAAACTCCCTCCAAAACAGGTGCTCCCGGTCAGAGACCACGTCGGTGGCGAGACCATGCAACTGGAAAACATGATTAGGACCATTTCTACCGTCTCCTTGTCCGAGGAGAGTTTTGGCAGGGGGATGAAGTGGGCCATCTTACTGAACAAATCCACCACCGTCAGGATGGCGGTGTGTCTGTTGGACAGTGTCAGACCGGTAACAAAGTCCAGGGAAATGTGGGAACAGAAACAATGGGCACAGGCAGAGGTAGCAGGAGACCAGCAGGAGTCTGATGAGAGGGCTTGTGCTCCCGAGTGTCCTCCTCCAGGGTGGCCCACCGCCCTACTCTGCTGCAGGACACGCTTGGTGCGTTGAATCCCGGGGTGGCAGGAGAGCCGGGAGTTGTGGGCCCAAATGAGGATGTCAGACCTCAAAGACTGGGGAACGAACAGAAGAAAAGGAAGGCAGGTGCTCGAACCAGGCTGACCCACCAGAACAGAGAACAAGAAGAACAACAATGCTCCAGCCTGTTACTACGAGTGACAATTGATTTTGGCTGCCAGAGGGTCGCTGATATATGCCTCCATGGCCTTTCTCTCCGGTGCGGACAGGGAATACAGGTGGCCCTTCGGGGGCGACGTACCAGGGTGGAGGTCAATGGCACAGTTGTAAGGGCGGTTCAGGGGGCAGGGATGTCACCTTGGCCTTGCTGAACACCTCCTGGAAGTCTTGGTATTCAACAGGAACCCCGGCCCCCAGGTCCGGAGCAGTGGAAGAACAAACAGAGTGCTGGGGTGCAGCGGCTTACTTCAGGCAGACCTGATGGCAGGATAGGCAGAATAGGCCACAGGAGCCCAGAATGGCTCCCGTGGCCCAGAGCCTATGAATGTCGCGATGGTATGAGAACCATCAGCTAACAGCAGTTAGCATGGCACAGGGGCCTCTTGTTGGGGAACAGTCTGGAGGTTAGGCTCACCCGTATATATTCCCCATTACTGGTGAGCCCTGCCTTTTAACGGGCACCAGGAGTCGAAACAATGCAATGAGGCTACCCATCCTGGGGCGGTGTTCCCGCTCCTCTGAGGTGAGGCTGGTGGTGCCTACCTGCAAGGGCTCAGATTGTGGTCCAGGTGTGGTCCGACAGGTATCCGAGAAATCTCCAACAACGCTCTCTGACGTGTTGCTGGATGGTGATCGGCATCCGATCGTCGCTCCCGTCTCCCCGCCAGAACGCTCCAATCCACCCGCAACGCCAACTCAATAAGACTGTCCAGCGGCGTAGGCTAATCAAGGGAGACCAACTTCTCGGGGGCAGGCAGAGGCGAAATCGGGGACAGGCAGCAGATCAGGAACCTGGCAGGGCAGACGAACCAGGCAGGGACAGGGACAGGCACAGGCGTAGTCGGGGACAGGCAGAAGATCGGGAGACAGGCGTGGCAGGCATGTCCGGGGCAGGCAGGGTCAGTATCAATATTTTGGTATCGATCCGCCCACCCCTACTCTGACGGAAGGCCAACTGTTTAAGACTTTGAAAACCCCTGGTTTAAGGCACTTCATTTGATTAGATTAGATTAAATTCAAATGTATTGATATTTATTGATATATTTAAGCATGCTATGCTTGTGCCCAAAATATTTGACTTGACACCCAATTACTTAAAACCAGCTGTGCTAGTAGGTAGTATTAACTAGTTATTAACAGTAACTAGTATTAACTATTTATTAACGGTAACTGGTATTAACTGGTATTAACAGTAACTGAGCATATTGTTTTGACAGAACCATGGAGTCCAGTCGTCTCATCTGCAGTTTAATTGGTAGGTATTCCATATCAATATGGTACTTATTATTTAGTTAATTACATGGAGTTCATATAAATTAACCTGCTATAACATATTTGATATGTAATGTTATGGCAGATGTTGGCAGTTCACGTGATCATCTATGTAACATTTCTACCACTAAAACAGTTGATCAAATACAATAGTAATAGTTGAAGGATATATTCTTCTAATGATTTGTAGTATTACTTCTCAAACATTTATTTGTATTTAGTATTTATATACGTATATTTCGTATACGTTTTTCTCATACACCAGGTGTTGTAATTCACCTGTGGAACTCATCTGGATTTTCAGGTATTTCTTATGACAAGCCATCCAAAGATTCAAGTATTTTATTGTGTGTTGTGTTGTGTTTGAATGCAACTTAAAAAAATCTTCTGTGGTTTCACTCATCGTTAAGCTGCATCCCGCATTAACGTGGCGTTAAGCGGCACGGCCACTCAGCCTTCAAACCACCCATACTTAAACGGTTTGGCTGAAAATGCCATCGATGGGAACAGTGACCCTGAATACACTCACGGGAGCTGCACTGCTACCGATGACCAGGATAAACCGTGGTGGAGGCTCCAACTGCCCGGTGTGTACAGGGTGTTAGAGATTGAGGTCACAAATCTGAATAGACTTAAAGAGAGGCTCGACGGCGTGGAAATACTCATCGGGAATTCAATGGTGAACAATGGCAACGACAATCCAAGGTGAATCACTGGTGCTACCTACCAAACATGCACTCAAATACTGACGCCAGATAGTGTAGTGGCTAAGTTTCTTTGAATAAAAGTGTAAATTAATAAATATAAAATTACTTTCTCTATATTCATTATTTATATAACCATTGTTCTGCTCAAGTATACCTGGACACACACCAGCTACTGGCATCTGGTTACTGTTACCTACTTCCGGAAGGCTACTGTAACTTCTCTGTCTCTTTTCCTCAGGTGTGCCATCATCTACGATGTCCCAGAGAGCTTGACTCAGACTGTCCAGTGCAGGGGAATGGAGGGGCGCTTTATCAACTTCTACAAGTCCTGTGGTGTAGCAGAAATATTGGCGTTATGTGAGGTCAAAGTGTACGGAGGTAGGAACCCAGTCCATCATTACATACATTACGTGTACCAGTGCAGCTGTATGTAATAGCTTAACTGGTACGCATGGCATTTACAATGGCAAATCCATGATAAGTGCCGGCATCAGCTCCAGGGTTAAGGTTGGGCATTGACCGGTCTAGCTACTAGGCTGGACTGAATCCACACAGATTGTCAGGTACATGATGCAACTGAAAATATACGTTTAATGGGATGATTGGTGCTGAGCTTCTCTTAAAGGGCTGCGTCAAAGTCGAATATATTTTAACTTTAGACAACATGAAAATGGGCTCCTCCGAGCTTGGCGTACTTCTACCTGAGCACTGGTTCTGCTGTTGGAGGCTTAGCTTGTTCGGAGGGAAATGCCCTCATCACTTCATGTTAACATGTTGGGCAGCTGAGGTGGCACTTGCATTTGTCAAGTTAAGCCATTAAGTAGAGCCACATGCCAGGTAACAGGTTATTAAGGGGAAAGGACCATCTAGTGTTTATTTCTAGTCTCAGCCAGTCAGTAAATTTGCACTCATCCTAAACATCTGATCAGTCTAAAGGTAAAAAAAGGGCAAACAATAACTAAAAACACTACTAGACTGGGTTTAGGTACATGACATGGCCATCGGATAAAAGGCTTACAAAACTGAGGACTTATATAAACAGGATGAAACAGTCATCACTATCAAGGCTAAAGCCATGTGCTGCATTCCAAGTTCACACTTGATTTTCCAACAACAACTGCAATGCAGCATTATATGTATATGTATTTATAATCTCTATCTAGTTTGGCACATTTATCATTCAGCCTACTTCTGTGCTTCAACTTGTTGATATTTATGACTGAGAAGGTTTTGTCACAGATGAAGCTGGATCCAAACAGGACTAACATACTTTAGCCAGTTGTCTTGTGTTTTGAATAGTGTCCTTGCTCAAAGAGGGAAGAGTAGAACTCAGGCAGAGAGGTTATCTCAAACTTCTCTGAGTCTCACTGAGTAACAATATTTCAAGCTGTAAGTTGGCTGGCACCTTCTCGCTGTGGTAGGTGAAAGGAAAAATAAATGTGCTTCTTGTCCCTCACCTGCCTATTGAACTTTTTGGCAGTGGTGGAAAAAGTACACAAATCCTGTACTTGTGTAAAAGTAGAGTTACTCTAGGTAAAATAGTACTCCAGTAAAAGTAAAAGTTCCCCATTAAAATTTTTAATTTAATTAATTAACTGTGGTAATTAAGTTAGTCACTGGTGTCAATTAACAGTCAACATTTCCATTCAACAATTTCCATTAGAGAGGTCTGAGAGGCTGTGAAAATAACAGGATTTGAGAACAGGCAAACTTTTTCCTTTACAATTTATTTGAAACTTCACATATTTACAAGACTTGATAAAACTATAAACAAATCTGATCTTCTGTGCAGGGCATCGATTTAGCAGTGTGTGTCTATGTGTGTGTATGGGTGTGTGTGCGTGCAGGTGTGTCTGTGTGTACGTGACTACTAATGGATCAGTATGGAACTGATTATCTAAGCAAAGCTGCAGAATCGTTTCTTCAGCTTGAGAATGAGCTCGTTCTCAAAGTTGTTTGAGTGGATTCTTGCTCTCCTGGGACTGAAAATAAGTCCTGCTGTGCTGAAAAGCCTTTCACGAGCAGCTGAAGCAGGTAAAGCAGTATTCCCCCCCAAAGACAACTTGCACACCGCTGGGAAGGACTTCAGAATGTCTTTGTCATCAACTTTGTATGCAAGGTAACCATCCAACTGCCTAATACTTTCCTGACCATGAGCAGGCTTCATGCTTGCAAAGAAGTCGTCTTCATCAGAGGCGCTGGAGGCATCACCTTGTAAATGATTGAAGGTCTCTTGTTCCAGATGGTCCTTGATGTAGTCCAGACATGAAATGAAAATTCCATTAGATGCTAAGAATCAATTCAAACCTTTTGCAGTCACACTTATAACCATTTCACCAGATTACAAAAGAACAGTATAGCCCCATGTATTTCCAAAGTGCATTTGAAACTAACCACTGAATGAGGTTAAAAGATGGGTCATGAGTACTTACGTTACAAACTAATGTGAAACAGCTAGCTAGCTCACATCAATAGATATACCTTTAAGTGATTACTAGCTCCAGCCTGCGTTGCTATTATCGTTGCGGTGTAACAACGCGGCTCAAGAGTTACCAATTACATACAATAGCCATCATGCAATGCACACGATATACATATGTTAGTGACTGACCACAATGAAATTGATGTTACCTTGTACATGTACATTCACACAATTAAATTACCAGGGTCAGCTTAACTAAACCCACATCCAAGACATTTTTACCATCTTAACCATGAACCTTTTGGGGCAGTGTAATCGTATACAAGATGTAAGAGTGTGCACAATCTACGTCCAACTAAGTTAATGTCAATGTATTAGTCTACAGTTTGAGTAACATTTAGAAAGCACTCTGTGAAGTGTGGTTGCTGGCTGGTGGTCTGGGGCTGGGTGAGGCTGCACTGTGCAGACTGTGGTAGTTTGGAAATCAAGGCCTGCAAGATAAACCAGCCACCACCAGACAAACTCTAGAGGAGAGCAAACATGTACCATCTATTCTGCATCTCCATCTACTAAGTCTGCAATTAACTACATTACTCATCACCCTGTGTCTGGAGGAACCCGAAGAAACCTACTGGCATGTAGCAGTGTCATCTGTTACATTTAGCTAACACTGCTACCAAGACTCTAGTCTAACTCAAACCAGGTGAGGCTACTTAAACCAGCCACCATTCACACACTCTCCGGAACATGCTAAAAGTGAATCGGCTTATCGACTTAAACTTCTACAGACAAAGTTAAAGAAGCAAAACCCTCGAGCAGGCGGTTTTCCACACATTGGCCCAATTGTTGAGTTTGCAGTTTGATTCGAGTGTTAACTCGTGGTAAGAAACTAAGCGTCAGCTACCAGACCATCGTGAGCTGGGACTGTGTCAGGGAGATCCTACATGCCTGTTCCAATGACACTCTTAAAGTATCCAGAACGTGTCACCAAGTCAACAGCTATTCCTTGTCTCTCATGTGAGTTGATGCAAACTTAGTTAATAGATCAGGGACATTGTGAAACTATTAAGGTTAGGGTTGGTCTAGCATTACAGGAAGGGAACGTCCTCACCACCATGTCTTTTGTTTCCCCAGAGTTGGTGGCTCCACCACCTTCCATCAGCATTCAGGAGATGGGGAGGAACATCACACTGGAGGGAAAGAGGCTGTGCTGGTCAGACGCCCTGCTCTACTGCAGAGACTTTCACTGGGACCTGCTGAGCATCAGGGGCCCCGAGGAGCAGGACATCATCGATGAGATGGTGTCTCGCGCCAACTTCCCACTAACCAGCCACCTCTGGGTGGGCCTGCGCAGGTACAGGCCAGACCTTAGGGTCTATCAGGCAAACAAGTCGGTCCTCAGGATCATCATTAAATCAAAAGTAAAATATTTTTAAATAAAAAATATTATTTATCAACAAATAAAATATTTTGCCACGTCATTCATCCTTCCTCCAAGGTAACTCTTTCAGTGTCTGTAGGTCAATTTTAGGAACCTCCTGGTTTTGGATGTCTGGTGACCCAATGGACTTCACCCAATGGGAGCATGGTTCACACCAGTCCAGCCCCTGTGGAAGCATGGCCAGTATGGAACCGTCCGCATGGGGGCAACGCTCTTGTGAAGAACATCTTTATTTCTTCTGCTTTACAGGTTGGTGTCCAGCCTATAGACACATAACCAGGTCCTTATCAAGATAAACATGCTTAACCTTCTGCAAATATCCTGGCATGCACCAACTTGCCCTGTATTCATGATGCTGCTGCACTACGGGCACTTTCAAATGCTTTTAAATACTTTTTGGACAATTCACCACATGTATATATCATCCATCAGTCTTTTTATTGTTATTTTGATTGTCTTTTTATTGTGTACAGTATTGTTATAGTTTAGTGTTGTATAGTTCAAGTCCATAGTATAGTATATTGTGGTATATTGTATGAAAGACTGCGGGAGGGAATAGAGAGGATTCCATTGGACTTATGTTACATATTCAGAATCTTGAATCTTGCATGTATTACATGCACAAGGAAGTCTCAGATGAGATCCTAATTAAGAATGAGAGTGTGACATTATTCACACAACAGTTTGAAACAGTTATAGAGTTGAACTTCCTGTTTTGGAAACCATCAGTTCTCCCAAGTACTGAGCTGAACCTAGAACAGAATAATGACTGAAATGTATTGTCTGCCTCTTAAAAACCTTCTTCTGTCTCCATTTCCCCTCCAGGTCCTACAGATGGAGTAAACAAGGTTCACTACTATAGTTCCACAAGAGAGAAACAAACTTCTTGTCGCTAGCTTGGCTTCACTGAGGAACACAGCTTCTGATTCCCTATAGTCCTTAGTACTGAAGTGGTGGAGTGCTATAGCTCAGAGCTTGTCTGTGGTAGCCAGCTAGTTCTGCATTTTGTCATTATGGGCATTGTTTGCTCATCACAGAATATGTTTATCCTTAGTATTAGTGCTGCAATAGCTTGCAAAACATGGGCTAGTCTCATTGATAAAGCATTGTGCTCCAACATAGCACGCATGTAGGCTGCATGTATTTGGATATCAACAATGAACTTCATCAGAAGCAAAGGTTGTGTCATTTCAATGTGAGATCAAGATGGTAGTGAAATAATGGCAGCTTTTATCCCTCTTGTCTTCTTAACTAATAACGCTGATTAGGACATTATATCCACACAGTAAGGGTATATCTTAAACTCTGATAAATTAGGTTGAATTGAGGGGGCTGTTTGAGCCTGATTTAGTTTTTGTGTTTAGACAAGAAACCCTATAGAGATGATCTGATTATGACATTTTGATTTATATTATATATTTATATGAATTGTGATAAAAACGTTCATTTTTGTATGGTGTAGTCCAAAGGATACAGACATTGTTTACTGCCTGATTCCTACTTGAGTCATGTGAGGTATGTGATACTCTATCTCAGTTCTGTCTCTAGGGAGCCCATAGATATCCATTAATCAGTTCATTTGAATATTTGTTGGTGGGTTAGATGGTGGAAAGCAGATTTCAGACCACATCAATTGAATGTAATCTTGTTTTATTTTCTTCTGGAAAGTGAACTGGAGTTTATGGCTTAATAAATTGTGTTTTAATTACAACATCTATCTATCTGTGTGTGCTATGTTATGAATGTGTCTATAACTGTGGCTTTATTCAAGATTCAACATGTATATTACTGCCATTTGCACGAAGAACAATGGAATGCTAACTCCCATTCCTTCCCGCAGAATGAATTTCCTAAAACAATACTAAACAATACTATACTATACTAAACACAACTTTACCATAAACAACACAATATACTACCTGTGATATGCTATAAGCTATAAACAACACTTTATCCTATGTACTTTTTCTATATACGATAACAATAATGTACACAAAAACAATAACAATAAAGTGACTGAGAGATGATATAAACATAAGGTGAATTGTGCAACAAGCTTTTAAAAAGCATGTTAAAGTGCCAGTAGTGCAGCAGCATCATGAATGAGCCTCTAGCTCTCTTGTCCTGTGCAGTGGTGTTGCCGTACCACACGGTGACGCCACTCGTCACCTCTTATAAGAACTGCATCTTTTATTAGTGTTTTCTCCCCCTCTAGTGGACGCTGACCATTCTTGCTTCTATTAGTTCGGCTTCATTTTTAGTTGCAATACCTCTGAGTTGTAATGCATGTGATCATATTCCATCTGCACAGTTATTATTTTAGATTAGATTAGATTCTAATTGATTGTCATTGCACAGCACAAGTACAGTACAGCAAACATAAATTAGCATCTAACCAGAGTGCAAATGTTTCAGTAAAGTCCATGGTAGTATATCATTTATAGTTTACATTTACTAAAAGACAGTCTATTAGGTATACAAACAGTACAAGATTACTTATAGAGTTTGTGTGGGATATGAGAAAAATAATATTTCATAAATTCATAAATGTGATGAGCTGCTTGTGTTTTTTAACAAACGAGCCTAGGAAGGCCTACAATGTTGCCAATATTACGTAGGCTATACAATAACAAATATTATTTCTCATGATTTATTGGTGATATTGAGCTTACGGCTTAAAACAAGCCTTTTTATTTTGGGTAAATAATAGGCATTTTTTTACATAACAGGAAGTGTTTCAGATAGTTTCTATATTATGCAAACCGGAAGTGACAAAACGAAAGTGACTAGAAGACAGATCCATTAGGTGAACTGAATCAAGTGAACCATATCCCAGAAAGGAATGGTTTTTTCCATCTCTATGCACATTGAGGACAGAATAGTAGAAAGCATCTTTAGGGTGAAGATGATTGCAGAGAAGACAGAGGGCTGATCTGTCCTTTATTCTGTAAAAACAGTGATGAGGGCAGTCAACAAACATGGAAAGGGTTAACGGAATCCTCTGGATGCTGTAGCATCAAGCTAAACGTTCAATGATCTGTACTTTGTCACACTTCAATAACACGCTTATTTACATGATTCATTCAACACACATAGAGGCTTCAAACTAATGTTTTAATATCAATATTGCATCAAAAACAATCACTTACAATTCTAAGTATTTTATCATCCAGAGAGAATAAACCACAACCTTTCAAAGCTTCCCAAACACAAGCAAGTCTAAAAGGTGTGTCACACTTATAAGACCCCCCATAAACAACACAACTGGAACCATACACATAAACAACATGTTAACTATTCAATAAAGGGATTTGGAGTTCACACAAGTTCACATACAAAAAGACAAACAAATACATACAGACACATACACACATACATTCATAAACACACACACACACACACACACACACACACACACACACACACACACACACACACACACACACACACACACACACACACACACACACACACACACACACACACACACACACACACACACACACACACACAGACACACACACACACATACACACACACACACACACACACACAAATACACACCATCATGCAAACAAACACACAAACACACACACACACACACACACACACACACACACACACACACACACACACACACACACACACAGACACACACACACACACACACACACACACACACACACACAGACACACACAAACACACAGACACCCACACACACACACACACACACACACACACAAATACACACCATCATGCAAACAAACACACAAACACACACACACACACACACACACACACACACACACACCATCATGCAAAGACACACACACACACACACACACACACACACACACACACACACACACACCATCATGCAAACACATACACACACACACACACACACACACACACACACACACACACACACCATCATGCAAACACACACACACACTGACACACACACCATCATGCAGGGATTCTCAAACTGGGGTCCGCGGACCCCCAGGGGTCCGTGAGCCATAGCCAGGGGGTCTGCGAATTAATTTATGAAATTAAGTTATTAAGTTATGAATTGAAATCTATTTGTTATCATTATTTAGGAGCACAGAGAGGACAAATGATGGTCGTTGTGGTCCTTAATGCACATACTAAATGTGCTGGATAAAGTCCACAAACAGAACAATGTACTAAACTAATTAGCTTTGAACTGGAGGAGTTATCAAGTTATTGGTGTGTTCAATAGTAAAAACCTTCCTACAGAGTCTAAATAAAGAGAATTTTGTTCACCCGTCAGCGATCATTTCTATATTTCTCTCTGCTCCTAACGTCACTTATTTCAGAGACTCCTACAATGATTACATTACATTCTAATGGCTTGTCGTTGTACAGCACAAGTACACTACAGAATCATTTGGCATCTGACCAGAGTGCAAATGTTGCAGTAAAGTGCATGGTAATATATACTTTACAGTTTACAGTGGTTAAAAGACAATCTACTAGGTTTAAAAGGTTATTAAATAATGTATTAAAGTGTGTATGAGATATGTGCATAATAATAGGTGTATTTATATACAGGTAAGTATACAAGTATTCAACAGGTAGTGATTTGGGGTATGCAATTATGAAAAGCAGGATAAATATACATATAAATGTATATAAACTCCACCTCACTCGAGCGCAGAGCGATTCAAAGGGTGGTGGGA
Organism: Muraenolepis orangiensis; assembly: GCA_027704905.1. Classification (NCBI taxonomy): domain Eukaryota; kingdom Metazoa; phylum Chordata; class Actinopteri; order Gadiformes; family Muraenolepididae; genus Muraenolepis; species Muraenolepis orangiensis. The sequence continues at coordinate 23,129,424 of CM051021.1, read as the reverse complement.
CGGCCCAGTATATGGTTGGAGGTGAGCTCCCCTCCCTCCTGGATATATTTGGTTGTCTTTGACATTTGCGGTGCCAGGCGGGCCAGCGTCTGGAGGAGGTCTTACTCACCGCCCGACAGGAAGGACGAGGTGCGTCATTCATCTCCCCGCTCAAGTGTCCTTTGGAGGGTCGGTGGATTGAAGAGTGTGCTTGGGGTTTAAAAATGACATCACAATAGCTTCTGTGTTCTTGTAAAGCTATCCCGTTGTTTCTGGTTGGATTTGTAAAGCTATATCGGAACACTTTGTTGCGCCAAAATTGTCTTTGCTAGGATCTAAAACCTAGACACAGGTAGGATTCACATGAAGAGTAGAACTACTTACTGCCCCCTTGTGGTCGTTAATCCTGTCATGCACCATTAAGCCTTTACCCACTTCCTCTCCCCGTCCCAGTGGTTTGTCTTGAGGACTTCAGGTGCGAGGTGTGTTGGGATAGTGAGGAGCAGCGCCCCCTGGTGGAGGAGAGCATGGTGGTCTCTGTCATGGCCGTCTGCAGAGACCCCAAGTCTGGCATTGTAGCGCTCACTGCTAACCTAGTCTACACACCCAGGAGACCCCACAGGTACACACACACATCCATTATTTAAATACAGTTGATATGTATGACCCTGAAGCAGCCTTGTTAATCACTGGTGGCAGCGTGGACGTGTGGTGCTGGCTGGTTTATACTGTGGCCCTTTGGTTATCAAGGACTCACCAGCCATAAGGTAATCAGTCTGACTCAGCTGAGGCTGCTTAAAAGTAGTCCGTACTGCAGCATCTTCACCAGGAGTAGCAGCTTCAAGGACAATTGTTAATAGTGTTGCCATCATATATCATATAGCATCATAACATTGTCTCTAATATTACTCTGTGATCATTCTTTTCTGGACTTACTTACTACGACTTATTTCTGCACTATTCTGCACTGTTCTGTACTATTTATGATGCTGCTACCACTCACCATGGTGCTACACTACTGTCAATCTAAAATGCTTTTTGCACCATCCACCATATGTATATGTCATCATTAGACACTTTACTGTTCTTTTAATTGTGGATAGGGATTGTTATAGCATATAATACTATAGTCTCTCTCTCTCTCTCTCTGAACCTCTGCTATGGTTTCACGGTGTTCCTCGTACCCAAGAACACACGACTGGGTGTTGGTTCTGGTTTAGTGGGGATCCAGACGTGGTGCAAGGCCTTGGTTTAATGTCATGTGACCTTCCTCTGCTTCTGTTAACACGTGCCTCTGGCAACGGCTCCACTCTAAAGTGCTTCCTGACTCCAGCTGAATGTAACAAGGACTCACACCAAGTCCCGTAACTTGGTCGTTTTTGCCTGTTTTGCCGGGAGGAGCAACCGAATGGAGCGGTTGGCCAGAGCTGTGTCAGAGTACAGCTGATCCTTTTGCTGTGTAAACAACCACATCCATCATCCATTACTAATGGGACGGTCTCCCCCTCTCCCCCAGTACACTCACTCTATCACACACACACTCACTCACTCACTCACTCACTCACTCACTCACTCACTCACTCACTCACTCACTCACTCACTCACTCACTCACACCCTGGTAGAATCTATCGCTCGCAGAGTCTCAAATGCCTCCTCCATGGAGAGGCGAGGAGCTAGAGGCTACGCTGATCAGCTCCTCTATTACCTTTAGGGTTTCCCCCCCTCTCTCACACATACTATTATATGTTTCCACCATGCATCTCAGCCATCAAACAACTAGGCTCCTCTGTCTAAGCTCCAGGCAAAAGTTTGTTTACTCGTGGTCCGACAACTTCATCCCATCCATCTGGTCACAAACAGCACATGCACTCTGCCTGCTTATGCTCATTGGTCAAAGCAACGCCTACCCAGAAACACTTGCTTCTCAAATTAGCACTTTTGAACATCTGTTCTCCCGGCAACAAAAGCCCCATCCTCAATTAATTCATGGACAACACACTTGACTTTCTCTGTCTAACATGGCCAAAACCCCTGGAATACTTCACTCTTAACCAAATTACACCCCCGGAATACACATACATGGACAATCCACGCCACCTTATCCATAAAAATGACTGCAATAATCATTACTGCATCTCCCTCATTCCTTGCTTTTAAACTGTCTTGTCCCAAAGCCCTGGTCATTGCTGTAATATATATATACATACATATATGTAATATATTTAATATGTGTTTCTGATGCATGTCTTGTTGTGTAGGCAGCAAGAGGTTAGCCCATTTTCCAACCAAAGTTTAAAGTGGCCAAAGCTCCTAAGTTTTGGAGCCCAACAGTCAGTTTAGGAAGGGGTATGTGTGTGGACATGGGGCAGCACCTGGTCTCCACATGGAAGCCTGTAGTGCAAAATAACAACTGAGAGATGGCTTGATGTGCAATTACACTACTGCAGGACCCTTGTGTAACATGTAAGCTACGTTTTTATTGTGGGTGTGGCCCACTTGGTCTCCTTCTGCGACCAACACTTGGGAACAGAATGGGAGTAGCCTATGATAACTACAAGGACACTTGCAGGGACTAAGAGAACACAATTCAAACATGTTCTCAGAGAGAGAGAGAGAGAGAGAGAGAGAGAGAGGGGGAAAGAGAGAGAGAGAGAGAGAGAGGGGGAAAGAGAGAGAGAGAGAGAGAGAGAGGACGCTGGCACGCTTTGGTTGCCGCTTCTCCCTCCGTCTAACCTCCGTCCAGCTACAGTATCTGGATTACCATTTCTTGGATTAACATCAATTACCATCTGTTTTGCGACTGTCAATCTTGGATTACCATCTGCCCTCAACAAACACTCGGCCACCGGCCCAGAACTCACCTGTATCCAGCCGGACTTCTATTCCACCACCGCTCGCTGGAAGGTAGACCCCGGACAGGCTTCCACCTGTCCCGGTGCGGTTAGCCCATGTCTGGCTGGGACCGCTGCCTTCCACAACCCCCGAAGATCACCGCCGCACCCGCGGCTGAAGGCAGACCCGGCAGGCCTCCACCTGTCTCGGTCCTGTTTTCACCATGGCACTGCGTTACACAGCGGCGCAGCTCCTCCTGCTTAACCATCGATCGCCTCCTCCCGCGCAACTCATCTCAGCAATAAAAGACTTCGGACTGCTACAACGCCACCGCTACATCCACAGAAGCTCCCGTCGCAAGTTTTTCTATAAATCCACCGCCATAAACATTATCCCATCTCTCTGCTCCAATTTAGAAAGCCCCCGCACTTCCGCCTCCCGTCATCACAACAACTCACGTCATCAGATCAATCCCCACGTGAACCCCTTAAACCTCCGCCCACTACCCACTTCCGCCAACTCAACTTCAAAACAAAAGTCCCTGAAATTCACCCTGTTTAACACAAGATCCCTCAGCAATAAAAGTCTCATTCTCAACGAGCTCATTATTGACAATAAACTGGACTTCCTCTGCGTAACTGAAACATGGCAACAGCCACTGGACTACTTCTACCTCAACCAAACTACACCCCCAGGATACAGCTATCTGGAAAAACCCCGCCAGGACGGTCGTGGTGGTGGAATAGCTGTATTTCACCACCAGTCAATCACTACAACTGCACTATCCCTCCCCACCCCTCCCTCATTCGAACACCTCACTTTTAAATTACCTGGTCCCAAACCCCTGGTCACTGCCGTCATCTATCGCCCCCCCTCCAAGCCAATCCCAGAATTTCTCTCTGACCTATCTGAATTCTTAACCCAGCTCTTTGCCATTTCACCATCTGTACTGCTGCTCGGCGACTTTAACATCCACGTCGACTCCATAACCTGCACCCACACCACTGAATTCATGGACATCTTAGATTATTTTAACATCACCCAACACATTGATTTCCCCACCCATAACAAAGGACACACCCTCGACCTAGTCTGCACCTCTGGCATCTCCATTAACAACCTCTCCACCACCGACCTCACCATCTCTGACCACCTAGCCATCACCCTAGACGTCAACATCCCCCCCCACCCCGTTAAACAGCAACGCACCATATCCTTTCGAAACCTCAAATCCATCAACCTTCCCTCCCTCTCTGCTGCCCTAACCAACGCCATTTCCAACACCATCCCCACCCCGAACGTCTCCCCCGCTGACCTAGTCAACTTCTACAATAACACACTCTCATCCTGTCTTGATGACATCGCCCCCATCAGAACCAAACTCGTCTCCTTCACTCACTCCGCCCCCTGGTACACTAGCGAACTCCGTCACCTCAAAACTCAGGGCCGCCAACTGGAACGCTTATCCAAAAAAACCGGACTCACCATTCACCTCGATGCCTACAAACTTCACCAACAACAATATACAGAAGCACTCAATCACGCACGATCCTCCCACTACTCCTCCATCATCCGTACCGGCTCCAATAACCCCAGAACACTCTTCTCCACCATAAACAAACTGCTCAAACCCATAGACACTACCAGCAATTCCTTCACCACCAGCACCTGCAACTCCTTCCTGTCATTCTTCCAGACTAAAATTGACAACATCCACACACAGCTAGCTGCCTCCGCCCCCTCCTCTCCTCCCGGTTTTCAGCCCACCGACCCCCCCCCTCCACTCCATCCACTTTCATCTTTCACCCCCATCACCGAATCCGACCTACTCTCCTTAGTCACTAGTATGAAACCCACTACCTGTGCCCTTGACCCCATCCCCTCTTCCCTCGTTAAGGACTGCCTCCCCTCACTCTCCCCACTCATCACTACCATCATCAACTCCTCCCTGGCCATCGGCTCCGTCCCCCCCTCACTCAAGCTTGCTACCATCACCCCCATACTGAAAAAACCCGGCCTTGACCCCGGTAACCCCATCAACTTCCGTCCTATTTCCAACCTCCCCTACACGTCCAAAATGCTCGAACGTGTCACCGCTTCACAAATTAAAGCCCACCTTGACACAAATAACCTTCACGAACCCTTCCAGTCCGGCTTCCGCACTAGACACAGCACGGAAACCGCCCTCCTCAAGGTTACCAATGACATACTTCTCTCTGCCGACTCCGGCTCCCTCACCATCCTCATCCTCCTCGACCTCACCGCTGCCTTTGACACTATAGACCACTCCATCCTCCTCTCCCGCCTCCAGCACTTCATTGGTATCACCGGCACCGCCCTCTCCTGGCTCACCTCCTACCTCTCCGACCGCCACCAATACATCTCCATCAATAACTGTCAATCCTCCACTGCCCCAGTCACTCACGGTGTCCCCCAGGGTTCTGTACTTGGTCCCCTACTCTTTATCATATACATCCTTCCCCTCGGTCAGATCCTTCGCCACCACGGGCTCCGCTTTCACTGTTATGCCGACGACACTCAGCTATATCTCTCCGCCAAAGCTATCACCCCAGCCACCCACGCCACCCTCTCCGCCTGCCTCAGTGACATTAAAACCTGGATGCAAACAAACTTTCTCAAACTCAACAGCAATAAAACAGAAATCCTTATTATTGGCCCTACCTCCCTCACCCGCTCTGCACAAAATTTCACCCTTAACATAGACGGCTCCATCATCACCCCCTCCACCCAGATCCGCAACCTCGGCCTCATCCTCGACCCCACCCTCTCTTTCCTTCCCCATGCAAATCACATCACCAAAACCGCTTTCTTCCACCTCCGGAACATTGCCCGCCTCCGCCCCTCCCTATCCTTCCCTGCTGCTGAAACCCTCATCCACGCATTCATCACTTCCAGACTCGATTATTGCAACAGCATTCTGTATGGCTCAACTCACAAAATCATACATAAACTCCAATATGTCCAGAACTCTGCCGCCCGCCTCCTCACCTCCACCCGCCGCCGAGACCACATCACCCCTGTCCTACACAACCTCCACTGGCTCCCAGTCAAACACCGGATACATTTCAAGATTCTACTCCTCACCTACAAAGCCCTCAATAACCAGGCCCCCCCCTACCTCTCCCACCTCCTCCCCCGCCACGTCCCCACCCGCAGCCTCAGGTCCGGAGACACTAACCGCTTGACGATCCCCAGGACCAATCTCCGGACCTGGGGCGACCGGGCCTTCTCCGTGGCCGCACCCACCCTCTGGAACGCTCTCCCCATCAACATCCGCCAAGCACCCACCTTATCATCCTTTAAACAGGCCCTCAAGAGCCACCTCTTCAACCTCGCCTTCACCCAGTAACCTCCACTCCTCACCTCCACATCCCACTGTCCCCACCATGTATGTCAATGTTTGTAAATGTGTGCAAAGTTTGTAAAGCGGCTTTGGGTACTCAGAAAAGCGCTATATAAAATAAATGTATTATTATTATTATTATTACAATGTCAATTAGAGGGAAAATATAAATATTGTAATGTTTTAACATAAACAACAAAATACAACAAAATAATTCTATTGACTTTCAAAACAGCTGGGCATGCGCCACATTCACAGCTGATATGAAGCACTCCTCACTGGTACAACCACTGTTTCTAAATACATGAGGGTAAGATGATGCTTGAGGGTGGATGGATTTGCAATGGAGAGCCTTTGTTTGAATGAAGGCAAATTTGACAGCGGGTGTTGGGTACATGTATCAGTGTCAGATAGACTCATGCCAGAAGGACATCCAGTCTCTGCTAGTGAGTATCATGTTCAAATTTGAGACACAATTATTTTTCCATTGCTTATACATAATAATCATTCCTGCATCTCCCTCATTCCTTGCTTTTAAACTGCCTGGTCCCAAACCCCTTGTCATTGCTTTAATATATCACCCCCCAAGCATGACCCTGCATTCCCTTCTGACTAGAAGGGAATGCCCCTCTGCTAGTAGACTTCATCATAAACGTTGACTCCACAGACTGCAAAACTGCAACCGACTTCCTGGATGTCTTACAGTTTTTAACATTATGCAACCCAGTGATTTCCCCACAGAAAGGTCACCCATTGGAGCTGGTCTGCTCCACTGGTCTCCATCAACAACCTGAAAAGATACAAGATACATTTGACAATATTTGTATAGGCCATTTGTAACAAGTACATAGAAATGCTTACTCCCCATTCCATACAACAGTATAAAAAATTAAAAAAAACACCATAAAAAAATAAATTAAAATAATATATACAATAGAATAAACAAAAATGAGCAGCAAAGTTATGTACATGGTTTTTATTTTATTTTATTTTTTTACAAAAATCTTTCAAAAGCATTTAATGTGCCAGTAGTGCAGCAGCATCATGGATACAGTGCAGTACAGTCCAGTAACTGTGATGAGTCCAGAAAGTCCAGAAAAGTATGTAAGTGTAATGTTAATGACAATTATGAAATTGTCACTGTTTTCACTGTTATGAAAGTGAAAGTGGCAGCACTCCTAACAGTTCAGTTGGCACACTGACTGTGGATAAAAACTATCCTTAAACCTGGTAGTACTTGTACTGATGCTGAGGAACCAGTGACTAGACGGTAGGAGGGAAAAGAGATGGTGCCTAGAGTGGTTGCAGTCTTGTCACAAGTGTATAGTTTGGTGGGACCCAGAACGCAGACCAAGACACAGTGGAGCTATAACGTGAAGCTTTATTAAAGCAAAAGACAACAGAGAGTGATCGGGGACAGGCCAGGGGTCTGGAAACCGGGAAGTGGGATCAGCGTAGTACCGGCAGGGAGTAGACAGGCGCGTGGTCCGGGACAGGCGAGGGGTCTGGATACCGGGAGGTCGAGTAGTGGAGTACCGACAGGTAGTAGACAGGCGCGTGGTCCGGGACAGGCAAGGAGTCTGGATACCGGGAGGTCGATCCGCGGAGTACAGGCAGGTAGTACACTGGTGAGCAGTCCGGGACCGGAGAGGAGTCTGGATACCGGGAGGTCTCCAGGCCTCTGGGACCTCCTCTGGGGCCTCCTCTGGAGTCTCCTCTGGAACCTCCTCTGGGGCCTCCTCTGGGGGTCTCTTCTGGGGGTCTTCTCTGGGGGTCTCCTCCGGAACCTCCTCTGGGGCCTCCTCTGGAGTCTCCTCTGGAATCTCCTCTGGGGTCTCCTCTGGTGGTCTCCTCTGGGGGTCTCCTCCGGGACCTCCTCTGGGGCCTCCTCTGAGGTCTGCTTTGGACCTCCCCTCTCGTCGGCAGACGGGGACCGCGCGATGACGGCAGGCAGGGAAAGCGTGATGTCGGCAGGCGGGGAAAGCGCGACGTCGGGTAGCGCAGCGTCGGGCAGCGCAGTGTCGGGCAGCGCCGGGGACCCCTCTGATGAGGGAAGCAACGACGGTTGCCAGGTCCCCAAACTGGTCTATCTCCGTCTGCAGCTCATGACCCAGCAGTTTGTGAAAGGCGTTCAGGGAATCAATCTCGGCCTTCAACTGGTCGCGGATGCCGGGGGCCATGTTGGCGAACCTGTCCTTCCATTCCTCCTCCAGCTCCCGCAGTGCTTGAAGCTGTGATCCGATACCGCCCCTCCGGGAATCGATCGCGTGCTTCGCATGTTCGAGAGCGCCGGGGTCCAGGTCGGCTCGCCGGTCCTTCCTCAGCTCCAGCAACATTTGGCTCCACTGGTCGAGGTTGCCGGGGTCCATATGGGTTAGGTCGTTCTGTCAAGAATGGATAGTTCGGTGGGACCCAGAACGCAGACCAAGACACAGTGGAGCTATAACGTAAAGCTTTATTTAAAGCAAACAAAACACAAGAGTGAACGGGGAACAGGAAAGGGGTCTGGAAACCGGGAAGTCGGATCAGCGTAGTACCGGCAGGGAGTAGGCAGGTGCGTGGTCCGGGACAGGCGAGGGGTCTGGATACCGGGAGGTCGAAGTATCGACAGGCATAGACCGGCGAGTGACGCGGGACAGGCAATGAATCTGGATTCCGGGATATCGGCGTAACGATTCCGTCCAGAATGTACCAAAGTACAAAGTAGCAAGCATAAAGTACAACGTAGCATGAACAAAGTACGACGTACGACCTAATGAAGGGGTAACAGGATGCCAGGGTATATTTACCCTACCATAACATTGTCTCTAATATTACGATGTGATAATTATTTTCTGGACTTACGGGACTTATTTCTGAACTATGCTGCACTGTACTTTACTATGTATGATGCTGCTACCACTCAAGTCAAGTAAAGTCAAGTTTAATGTCACTTCACAGTTTACACAAGTATAAAGCAGTGAGTAAAAATCTTACGTGCAATACCCGACGACAGACAGTCATCTGTGGTGGGCATTGTCATTTATGATGCGTTTGGCCTTGAGCTCACCTACTCACTTACGATATACTGGGCCATCCGCACCACCCTTTGAAGCGCTCTGCGCTCGAGTGCGGTGCAGTGCAAAGGCGGCATTACGCGCGTGGAAGGCAGCGCGAACATTGCTGTTAATCCACGGTTTCTGGTTGGGATATATCCGAACCGACAATGTCATCTATGCACTTCTTGATGAACCGGGTGACCGAGGACGCGTACTCGTTGATGTTTTTGTCCAAGGCGACCCGGAACATGTCCCAGTCAGCGCGATCAAAACAATCCTGCAGCATAGAGTCCGATTGGTCCGACCAGCATTGGACCTCCCTCACAGCGATTGGTTGCTGCTTCAGTCTCTGCCTATAGGCGGGGAGTAGCTGGATAGAGCGGTGGTCTGATTTGCCGAACGGTGTGCGGAGGAGGGCCTTGAAGCCATTACGGAAGGGGGTGTAGCAGTGGTCGAGGATCCGCTCACCCCGTGTGTTGCTCGTTATGTGTTGGTAGAACTTCGGGAGAACTTTCTTCAGGTTTCCCTTGTTGAAGTCCCCCGCCACGATGAGAGCAGCCTCAGGGTGTGCCGACTCCTGTTCGCTGATAGCCCCGTACAGTTCCTTCAGCGCTGTGTCCGTGTTGGCTTGTGGGGGAATGTAAACAGCAGTCACGGTTACAACTGTAAACTCCCGAGGTAGCTAGAATGGACGGCATATAAGCATCAGGTACTCCAGGTCCGGGGAACAGAAAGACTTGAGGGGATGTACATGACTTTGGTTGCACCAAGATCTGTTTATCATGAGACATATCCCCCCTCCGCGATCTTTACCGGAAAGAGCCTTTGTTCTGTCCGCCCAGTGGATGGAAAATCCAATCGGCTCGATAGCTGCGTCGGTAACCCCCTCCGACTTCCATGTCTCCATAAGGCAGATGATACAATTGTCCTTAGTTTTCCGGTGGAATTGAATATGAGCCAGCTGTGACTTTGGGCGGGACGTCCGAGTCGAAAGAATGAAAAAACTTGGCGAGCAACTGACGATCTGATCTTCAGAAGTGTGCAAATGTCATAAATGAACGTGCTGCTAACTTTCTGAACAAAGATAGTCACGATAAAAAGAATAAATAACAAAAAACTGCATCATCGTGCGGGAGCTCGCAACACGGCAGCCACCTCGAACGGCGCCATACTCCACAGGCGCACTGCGCTAAAAACTATCCTTGAACCTGGTAGTCCTTGTACGTGTACCTATGATGATGACGGGGTAGTGGGACTGGTCGTAAAGGCTGCTGCTTACGGTCCTTTTGGCAGTGGAGACTGTGCAGACTTCAGGAAGTGCAGGATGATAGAATTAGACCGGGACAGGTTGTAGATCTTTACGAAGACCTTGGAGAGCTGGTCTTCACATATCTTCAGCACACTTCCTCATCTTGTGATGTGCTGGATGCCTTGCCACCCCGCCATAGGTCGTTGCTGGTGAAGTGGTCTTTAATCTTCCTCTTGTGGGCCACTTTGTGGGCTTTTTGGGCTGTGCCATCGCTGTCTGAGGCTCCGTCGCCGGTACCATCCTTGAAGAGCGTTTAGTGGCCTAGCATAGTTGCACTCTATAGATTTGCTACTTCCTTACTTTGTACTGCAACTGCTGCACAATCATTTCCTTTCCTCTTGGACAAAGTGGCTGTGACTGGGACACATCTAGACGTGCTCAGAGCACTTCCGCTAGCTCCACCACCTGGGGAAACATGCTGAGAAACATCAGAATTATCAACACCAATTGGTCACAGAATAAGAACGGTACAAATCAGATGCATGTTGGTGAAGGTTATGATAAGGTGTGACTGGCTTCACTCTGGCGAATCCATTGAGCTCATAAACCAACCAGGTTTCCTTTCCCTTGTATTTCAAACCAAGAGAAGCTTTGTTGTAATTTTATCTTTGAAAAATCTATTTTTTAACACATTCACCTCCTATCTCTAACCTTTTCTTTCCAGCAGAGAGAACCATAGAGGTTTGTCATTCTCCATCTGTCACAGTACCTCTGTGTGTGTGTCTGTGCATCGCTAATTCATTCATGCAAATCTAAGTTAGTTTGCTGCTGGTCTTGGATGCAGACGCTTCATTCACACCAGATGACCTCCCGACTCGGCTGGTGAGTAACACATTCATCAGGGACCTCATTTTAGGATTTTAGATTCTTCTTATCACAATCAAGAATCATATTTATAGATTGTCTATACAGTTACTTTCTTTCTTTGTCATTGACTTAGAATAAGTCTTTGATTTTGGTGTTTATCAATAAGGCAGTGATAGGGGGACGAGACCAGTAGGGATTTTGGGGCGGTCGAGACTGATTCAAGACCAAGAGTATGCCTTTCTCTTTTACTCACTCTACTCACACACACACACATACACACACTCACACACACACACACACACACACACACACACACACATACACACACACACACACACACACACACACACACACACACACACACACACAAACACACACACACACACACACACACACACAAACACAAATTAACGCTTTGTAAGTGCATTCATTAATTACATATTTTGGCAATGTAATCTATTTACTGAATGTTTATTGTTAAACTGGAAGAGATTTTATTATTATTATTATTATTATTATTATTAATATTGTTTCATCATCATCAGTCAAGTCAAGTCAAGTCAATTGTATTAGTATAGCCCTTAATCACAGATCCAGTCTCAAAGGGCTTCCCAGGCCACATGTTTACACACCCCCAACACCCCCCAAACCCTAGACCCCTAAGGGCAAGAAAAAACTCTTTATTATGGAGGAAGACATCTTGAGAAGGAACGCAGAGTGGAAGGGGATCCCTCCTTCCAGGGATGGCGGTGGGGGGGGGGGGCAGAGATGTTGCCTTGGCCTTGCTGAACACCTCCTGGAAGTCATGGTATTCAACAGGTACCTCGGCCAGGTCCGGAGCAGGGGAAGAACAAACACAGCGCTAAGGTGCGGCGGCTTACTTCAGGCAGACCTGATGGCAGGATAGGCTCCACCCCACAATAGCTCCCGTGGCCCAGAGCCTATGAATGTCACGATGGTATGAGAACCATCAGCTAACAGCAGTCTGGCATGGCACAGGGGTCTCTGGTTGGGGAACAGTCTGGAGGTAAGGCTCACCCGTATATATTCCCCATTACTATTGAGCCCTGCCTTTTAACGGGCACCGGGAGCCGAAATGACCCGACCGGCCGCAGTACATACAGAAATTACCGCGGGGGCGGTGTTCCAGCTCCTCTGAGGTGAGGCTGGTATGGACTACAAGAGGTATCCGAGAAATCTCCATTGACGCACTCTGACGTGTTGCTGGACGGTGATCGGCATCCGATCGTCGCCCCCCCATCTCCGTGCCAGAACACAACGATCCACCCGCAACGCCAACTCGATAAGGCTGTCCAGCAACATAGGCAAATCGATGGAGACCAACTTGTCCTTGATGTAATCAGCCAGACCCGAAAGAAATACATGGACGAACCAGGCGGGGTGAACCAGGCGGGGACAGGCAGAGGTGTAGTCGGGGACAGGCAGCAGATCAGGAACCTGGCAGGGCAGACGAACCAGGCAGGGACAGAGACAGGCACAGGCGGAGTCGGGGACAGGCAGCAGATCGGGAGACAGGCGAGGCAGTCAGGTCTGGGGCATATATATATATTGATATATTTAGTCAGCTACGCTTGTGCCCAAAATATTTGACTTGACACCCAATTACTTAAAACCAGCTGTGCTAGTAGCTAGTATTAAGTAGTTATTAACAGTAACTAGTATTAACTAGTATTAACAGTAACTGAGCATATTTTTTTGACAGAACCATGGGGTCCAGTCGTCTCATCTGCAGTTTAATTGGTAGGTATTCCACATCAATATGGTATTCATCATTTAGTTAATTACATGGAGTTAATATCAATTAACCTGCTATAACATGAATGTTATGGCAGATGTTGGCAGTTCACCTTCTACATTTGTGATCATCGATGTAACATTTCTACTACTAACAGTTTATCAACTAGAATAGTAATAGTTGCAGGATATATTCTTCTAATGATTTGTAGTATTACTTCTCAAACATTTCTTAGTATTTAGTATGTTTTGTATACATTTTTCTCATACACAGGTGTTGTCATTCACCTGTGGAACTCGTCTGGTTTTTCAGGTATTTCTGATGACAAGCCATCCAAAGATTCAAGTATTTTATTGTGTGTTGTGTTGTGTTTGAATGCAACTTAAAAAACTATTCTGTGGTTTCACTCTTTGTTAAGGTGCATCCCGCATTAACGTGGCGTTAAGCGGCACGGCCACTCAGTCTTCAACAAGCGGATACGGTTTGGCTGAAAATGCCATCGATGGGAACAGTGACCCTGATTACTCTCACAGGAGCTGCACTACTACCAATGGAGAGGAAAAACCGTGGTGGAGGCTCCAGCTGCCCGCTGTGTACAGGGTGTTAGAGATTGAGGTCACAAATGTAAATATTTTTAACGACAGGCTCAACGGCGTGGAAATACTCATCGGGAATTCAATGGTGAACAATGGCAACGACAATCCAAGGTGAATCACTGGTGCTACCTACCAAACTTGCACTCCAATACTGAGGTGTAGTGGCTAAGTGTCTTTGGATAAAAGTGTAAATTAATAAATATAATTATTATTATTTTCTCTTTATTCTTTATTCATACAACCATTGCTCTGCTCAAGAACACCTGGACACACACCAGCTACTGGCATCTGGTTACTGTCACCTACTTTCAGAAGGCTACTGTAACTTCTCTGTCTCTTTTCCTCAGGTGTGCCATCATCTACGATGTTCCAGAGAGCATGACTCAGACTGTCCAGTGCAGGGGAATGGAGGGAAGCTTCATCAACTTCTACAAGCCCTCTGGCTATGTGACGTTGTGTGAGGTCAAAGTTTACGGAGGTAGGAACCGAATCTAAGATTAAATGTTATCAAAGGGAGATTGGTGTACCAATGCAACTTTTGGTCATTGGTCAACTGTGAAGTCCCATTGAATAAAATAAATATATATAATGAAGCTGCTTGAAGCTTCTTTAATCTTTTTTAATTTGGGTTAGTGGTTATTTAGAATCAGGTTGCTGAATTTTTCCCCAATTATATAATATATACTGTATATATATATAAAATATTTTTTTAGTAGACTTTTTTTACATCTTATTTAACCACTGTACATTATATATTACCATGAACTTTACTGTAACATTTTTACTCTGGTTAGGTCATTTTCCCTGTACTGTACTTGTGCTGTGCAATGACAATACATTTGAATCTAATCTAACTAATCTATATTAAAATATAGGAAGAATCAACATAAAAACAATGGGTCTCCACAGATGCTCTCCGAATACCTCATAATAATAATAATAATAGTAATAATAAAAAAATATATAACAATCCACACAAACACAATGTGTATTCACAGCTTCCTAATAAAAGCATCTGCCAAATGTCTAAATAGTATAATAGTAGGTAGGGATTAGCTGACTTCCTAAAGATAGTTGAACAGAAGGAACCCAGGGCTGTGACCAAGGCTGAGAGTAGATTTTCCTCACCATGACGTTGTCACAATGTTTCCCCAGAGTTGGCACCTCCTCCACCATCCATCAGCATTCAGGAGATGGGAAGGAACATCACACTGGTGGGAAAGAGGCTGTGCTGGTCAGACGCCCTGCTCTACTGCAGAGACTTTCACTGGGACCTGCTGAGCATCAGGGGCCCTGAGGAGCAGGAGATCATTGATGAGATGGTGTCTAGCGCCAACTTCCCACTAACCAGCCACCTCTGGGTGGGCCTGCGCAGGTACAGGCCAGGCCTTAGTGTCTATCAGGCATTAAATCAAAAGTAATATATTTGGCAACGTCATTCATCCTTCCTTCCAGGTAACTCTTTCAGTGTCTGTAGGTCAATTTTCGGAACCTCCTGGTTTTGGATGTCTGGTGACCCAATGGACTTCACCCAATGGGAGCATGGTTCACACCAGTCCAGCCCCTGTGGAAGCATGGCCAGTATGGAACCGTCCACATGGAGGCAACGCTCTTGTGAAGAACATCTTAACTTCATCTGTTATACAGGTTGGTGTCAAACCTAGAAACCTTTTACCAGGTTCTTATCAAGCCAAATAGTTTAACAAGTAACTAAATATGTAGATCCAGCTTGCATGAAGGACAGAACAGTACTGCCAACCTCCATTTTCTTTCACTATTCATATTTCCTACATGCGTGACATGATTCAGTTTGAAACACAGTTTTTTGCTTCCTCTTTGGGGAAATGAAAGTACTTTGTGCAACATAAAAGTCTGAATAATAAGGAAATGAGGTATGTTCAACATTAATTGGCTAGAAAGTAAGACGTTTCATTAAATGGGACTGTCTATGCAGTAGAGAGTGGCTAAACAATTTAAACTGGTTGTACCTGACAAGAGATCAAGGTCATTGGCTCGGAAGTAAGTTTCATTAAATGGGACTATCGATGCAGTAGAGAGTGGAAAGAGATAAGCGTGTAGAGGTGAATTGATAATTTTTCATTTGCATATACTTCTCACATTCTAATTGTACAAATCTGGTTAAAGTGTATTTCCTATCTCCATTTCCCCAGGTCCTACAGATGGAGAGAACAAAGTGCACTTCTATAGTTCCACAAGAGAGAAACAGTAGCTAGCTTGGCCAGAGACACTGGCAGCAATGGAGATAGAACTTTAGTGGGAAAATGATAGTGACATTTGTTTTATTGATTCAGATGTTCAAAGTGGTTCAAAAACATAAATATACTATTTGAAACATTGTGAAGTTGTGTGTTGAAAATATTTTCCTGGTAGTTTTGTATGTAGCCCTGGGGACCTGATTACCTAGGACAGGTGTAGGTAATCATTGATAAAGCTATGTAGCCCCAGGGACCTGATTACCTAGGTCCCTGGTAAAGCTTGATAAAGCTATGTAGCCCCAGGGACCTGATTACCTAGGACAGGTGTAGGTAATCATTGATAAAGCTATGTAGCCCCAGGGACCTGATTACCTAGGACAGGTGTAGGTAATCATTGATAAAGCCCCACACCCACAAAAGCATGAATTTATACACAGACATTAGCAGGGACCGCTCTCGTTGTCTACGGCTTTTGATGAACGGTGAATGGCGATAGCGTTGCATGTGGCAGACCATCGCGCTCATTGTCTGGGGTTCTTCTGCTTTTGGTGAAAGGCGAACATAAGAGGACTGCAGTTGTTAACCTGTAAAGTGGCAAGGGACAATCTAGAGGAACAAAAGGAGTCTAAATGTGAAAGACTGGAAGAGGCAAAGGACCTGCCAACACTAACTGGGAGCCGTTTGCACACTGCAACTTTTGCACAGGTTGTCAGCTGCTGTTTTTATGGTTTTATGCCGTTTTTTTGGGTTGTTTTTGGGTTGGGTTGTAATTTATATATATATTGTATATATGTGTTACATGAGGCAAGCCTGAGGCAAACAGTCGTGTGAGTTTCAAGCAGGTAATTGAGCTGGTAGTACGATCGAGTAGAGTGTTATCATTTTTTCAACAGTGTATTTTATTGAGTGTTCTTTGAAGTGGATTTCTTGCATGTGACCTAGTTTTTACTGGCATCTAGCGGCTTGAGTGCATTTGAATTTTTTTGGTTATCGTTGTTTGTTTCTCGAAATCCAGAAATTATCTTTAGACTTGAGTGCGTGCTGTAAGTTAAGGGTCTGTTTAATAAATAAATACTTTTTTGCTCTCCAACCTTGCTTCTTTATTTTTCTCATACATAGTGGGTAATGCTACATGTAGATACACAAGAAAGCCTGGATCCGATTCTAGACGTTATTACATCTACAATTAGAAGTGACCTCACACCTAATTGACTAACATCACTGAACATCACATTTGAAATGAGTAATAATCATAAGAAAAACACAGGTGTTAAGGATAACACTAATTATGGGTATTTGTGTTGTTTGTTCCAAGACACAGATAGTAGACACTAGTGAAGATAAGTCTAGTAATGAACGTTTTAGGTACAGGTAGCAAACTTATTTTCTTTTCAGCCGAACAAACACTATGGTGAATCTGTAAGGCTTCAATCTGCTACGGGCGAACAGGACGAAGGAGAGTGGTAAGAGGAAAGGAGGAGGGCTGTGTTTGTAAACGATAGATGGTGGGCACATCACTATAAAGGAGAAAGTCTGCAATAGAGACATTGAGCCGCTAGCCGCTAATATTAGGACATGTCATTTACACCCTGGGAATCTTAGCATTTGATGGGGATAGCTGCGTACGTTTCCCCCTCTGCTAGCGCGGACGCAGCCTGTGTTCTCATCAACTCAACCGTTAGCAGGCTGCAAACACAGCACGCAAATTCCCTCCTTCTGATCTCTGGAGACTTTTCAGCAATTCATGTATCAATACATTTAGATTTCATTTAGTTATATTTTGTTTATACTAGTTTAGCTTAGTTTAGTTTGTTATTTCGTTTTTAGCTTTAGGTATTACTATATTTTGTGTGCATTTATTCCCCCTGTTTCAACTGCACCTTAATTTCCCTCAAGATAAATAAAGTTATCTTGAATCTTGAATCTTGAATCTTTATTCATGCCTTTCTGCTGTATGCCAACAATACATACCTACTGTATGCTAACACCAAGGAGGCTTACACCTCAACACCTCTCCCTCCCTTCGCTAGATCACAACCTGTAACACCTCCTGCCTGTGTACAAGCCTCTTGTCCACAGACAGTGTCCACACGCACTGTGAACAGATGGTCTGATGAGTCTGAGGAGGCGTTGAAAGACAGTTTTGACACCACTGTGTGGAATGTGTTCACAGACTCTCATTGGCAGGATATTAATAGCATGACGGACTGCATTACAGACTATATACATTTCTGTGTGCGTTCTGTGTGTTTACCAAACAAAGCGTGGATGAATCCTGACATGAAGGCTCTCCTCAAGGACACAAAGAGGGCCTTTAGGTCAGGCAACAGGGATGAGCTGAGGACTGTGCAGAGGGAGCTGAGGGGAAAGATCAGGGAGGGAAAAAACAACTAGAGGAAGAAGACGGAGGAGCAGCTGCAGCCGAGGAATGACTCATGAGCGCGGCGCTGGAGGAAAGCACACGTGTCTCTACCGGCTCCCGCACTTTATTTACTTTACTTACTTTACTTTTCCTTGTCTGTTTTTCAAATGTTCTTTTATATTTAAGTAACTTTATAGGACTATAGCTAACGTGTGTTATCACATATGATCGACAAACACTCTTGGAAATACGGACTAATACAACAACAGACAACGCAACAAAGCTCTGGGACTTACCTGCGGAGATCCGGAGGGACAAAGGAGAGCAGGGGGAGGGGAGCCTCCAACATTACATTAAAGTGAGCAATCTTCAGAATGGCTACCCCGAGGCAGTCCCCAAAGAGGGGGACTTTACTCTGCAATTTATAAAAGGTATTATCAAAAAATGATCAACACATCTACAACAAGCATCTGTACAGGGGGCTACCAAGGCTAAGTGACAAAGTAGCATCGAGAAGGATGAAGCTTGCAGGTCACTGCCACAGACACCAAGAACTCCCAGCTAGCAAACTAGTACTCTGGGAGCCAACACACGGGCACCGACTTAGAGGACGTCCCACGCAGACATATGTGGACATACTGAGGAAGGATGCGGGTGTGGAGAGCTCCGGGGAGCTAGTCGGATGTATGGAGGACCGAAAAGATTGGAAGCTCCGGCAGCAGGCTCGTCTGAGGACGACCTAGATGATGACATCTCATGTCCGACCAGACAGAACAAGACTCTTAATCACTGTTATACCACCATCAAGCACGCTTATCGATCTGTTGCTCTGCCGGCATTCCGCAAATCAGACCACGCCTCCATGCTTCTACTTCCCGCTTACAAGCAGAAGTTGAAGTCCACGGTGGTAAAGAACGTGCGTCACTGGACAGACGATGCCGTACTACACCTGAAGGGTGGGGTAGAAATCACTGACTGGAGTGTATTCAAGACCACTGACCTTGATGTGTATTGTAATGGAAAAAAACCTCTGATGTAGTAAAACCCCAATGATTGTTGTAATTCATTTGCCCCACCATCTGGTCACCGGACGGCAGGAGTGTTCTGTGTCAGCTCGACTCCTCTTTGATAAAGATCAACCCCGGGCATTCTTAACTAACTGAACTGTCACGGTCAAGTGAGTTACGCGTCATTAATTGTGGCTAACTGTTGAAAAGGGGGGCGCTCTTGTAAGTGACTTCTCTCTACACGACTTGCGAGACGTGTCGACAGAACTCTCGGACTGAGCGCTCAACCTATTGTTTGTTGTATGATTATAATAAATACGATAGTCAGACTTATTTAGTTTTGGATGACTTTATTCTTAAACAGTTTTCAGAGGTAGACCACTGGACGTGTATTGGAGAATTCCCACCACAGTATGCAGATCATGTCACAGCATACATTTACAGGCTAGTGGAAGAAGGCATCCCAACCAGGTCTGTTCACTCATTTCCGAAACGGAAACCATGAATGAATGCTGACATACGGATCAAACTTAAGGAACGGAGTACCATTTCCACCAGGCGACTCTGATCACTACAAGAAGTCAAGTCAAGTCAAGTCAAGTCAAGTTTATTGTCACTTCACAGTTTACAGTTTAGTATAAAGCAGTGATGTGAAATTCTTGTGTGCAATACCCGACGACAGACAGCAGTTATAAAATAAGACAAAAAAAAAATAGATAAAAAATAGAATAAAAAATAGAATAAAGAATATAAAATAAAAATAAAAAATGCAATTTATAAAATGCAAAAATCAGCACAGAAAAGAGCAATATATATATATAAATCAATGTAATAAAATATACATTGTTATATGTTATACGCCCTTGTTCAGCAGCCTGATGGCCTGACTGTGGAAGCTATCTCTAAGCCTATTTGTACGACACTTGATACTGCGGTATCGCCTGCCTGACGGTAATAGTGAGTAAAGTTCGTGGCTGGGGTGGGCAATGTCTTTTATAATTATTTTGGCCTTGGCCACGCACCGCTGGTTGTAAATGTCCAGGAGGGAGGGGAGCTCACCTCCAACGATATACTGGGCCGTCCGCACCACCCTTTGAAGCGCTCTGCGCTCGAGTGCCGTGCAGTTCCCGTACCAGGCGGTGATACACCCTGTCAGAACACTCTCGATGGTGCCGTTGTAGAATGTTCTCAGGATGCGGGGGCCCATGCTGAATTTCTTCAGACGCCTGAGAAAATACAGGCGTTGTTGGGCCCTTTTCACCACGTGTGTGGTGTGCGTGGACCATGTGAGGTCCTCGGAGATGTGCACGCCGAGGAACTTGAAGCTGCTGACCCTCTCTACTGCAACGCCGTCGATGGAGATAGGGCTGTGCTCTCCCCTCTGCCTCCTGAAGTCCACGATCAGCTCCTTGGTCTTCTTGACGTTGAGGGCGAGGCTGTTCTCCTGGCACCACTGCTCCAGCGATCCGACCTCCTCCCTGTAGGCTGTCTCGTCGTCGCCGGCGATCAGGCCCATCACTGTCGTGTCGTCAGCAAACTTGACGATGACGTTGGAGCTGTGCATAGCCATGCAGTCGTGGGTGTAGAGGGAGTAGAGGAGAGGGCTCAGCACGCATCCCTGGGGGGCTCCCGTGTTGAGGGTCAGTGGCTCTGATGTGGTGCTGCCCATCCTCACCACCTGGCGGCGGTCCGACAGGAGGTTCAGTATCCAGCTGCACATGGATGGGGGTACGCCTAGACCTCTCAGCTTGGTGTCGAGCTTGGCAGGAACTATTGTGTTGAATGCTGAGCTGTAGTCCACAAACAGCATTCGCACATAACAGTTCTTCCCCTCCAGGTGGGAAAGGGCAGTGTGGAGGGCCATGGCAATTGCGTCGTCCGTGGATCTATTTTGACGATATGCAAATTGCCATGGGTCCAGCGTGGTAGGTAACACGGAGCAAATAAAGTCCTTGACCAACCTCTCGAAGCATTTGCTAACGATCGAGGTGAGGGCCACAGGTCTGTAGTCATTCAGGCATGTTACCTTGGTTTGTTTAGGGACAGGCACGATGGTGGATATCTTGAAGACCGCGGGGACAACAGCCTGGGACAGGGAGAGGTTGAAGATGTCTGCAAAGACTCCTGCCAACTGGTCTGCGCATGCTCTGAGGACGCGGCCCGGGATGTCGTCGGGGCCTGCCGCCTTACGGATGTTCAGCCGCTTAAAGGTGCGGCGCACATCCGCCTCCGAGATGCGCAGCTGGCTGGTCTCCCCAGTCGGTGCTGGCTTCGGCGGGCTGCCGTTTACGTCGAACCGAGCAAAAAATGTATTTAGCTCTCCTGGGAGGGAGGTAGAGGAGTTCTCTACACAACTGGTTCTCCCTCTGAAGTTCGTTATCTTCTGCAGCCCCTGCCACATACCCCTCGCATCGTGTTTCTTGAATTTATCTTCCACTCTGTCCTTATACTCCCGCTTGGCAGTGACGATGGTCTTACGGAGGTCGTAACGGGCTCTCGTATATTCCTCCGTATTCCCGGAAACAAAGGCGGCGTTACGCGCATGTAGGGCAGCGCGAACATCGCCGTTAATCCACGGTTTCTGGTTGGGATATATCCGAACCGACTTGGTCGGAACAACGTCATCTATGCACTTCTTGATGAACCCGGTGACCGACGACGCGTACTCGTTGATGTTATTGTCCGAGGCAACGCGGAACATGTGCCAGTCAGCGTGATCAAAACAATCCTGCAGCGTAGAATCTGATTGGTCCGACCAGCATTGGACCTCCCTCACAGCGATCGGTTGCTGCTTCAGTCTCTGCCTATAGGCGGGGAGTAGCTGGATAGAGCGGTGATCTGATTTGCCGAACGGTGGGCGGAGGAGGGCCTTGTAGCCATCACGGAAGGGAGTGTAGCAGTGGTCGAGGATCCGCTCGCCCCGTGTGTTGCTCTTTATGTGTTGGTAGAACTTCGGGAGAACCTTCTTCAGGTTCGCCTTGTTGAAGTCCCCCGCCACGATGAGAGCAGCCTCAGGGTGTGTCGACTCCTGTTCGCTGATAGCCCCATACAGTTCCTTCAGCGCTGTGTCCGTGTTGGCTTGTGGGGGAATGTAAACAGCGGTCACGGTTACCGCTGTAAACTCCCGAGGTAGCCAGTATGGACGGCACATAAGCATCAGGTACTCCAGGTCCGGGGAACAGAAAGACTTGAGGGGATGTACATGGCTTTGGTTGCACCAAGATCTGTTTATCATGAGACATACCCCCCCTCCGCGATCTTTACCGGAGAGAGCCTTTGTTCTGTCCGCCCGGTGTACGGAAAATCCCGTCGGCTCGATAGCTGCGTCGGTAACCCCCTCCGACATCCATGTCTCCGTAAGGCAGATAATACAATTGTCCCTAGTTTCCCGGTGGAATTGAATACGAGCCTGTAGTTCGCTTAACTTATTGTCCAGAGACTGTACATTAGCCAGTAGAATGGTGGGTAGTGGTGGGCGATCGGATCGACATCTCAGCCTGACTAGCACGCCGGCTCGCTTCCCTCGCTTCCTCCGGCGACGCTTGCGCGTAATCGTGCCCAAAATGGACGGAGATAATCCAGCTGTGACTTCGGGCGGGACGTCCGAGCCGAAAGAATGAAAAAACTCCGGTAGGCGGCGAGCGACTGTCGATCTGATCTCCCAAAGTGTGCAGAAGTTATAAGTGAACTTGCTGCTAACATCCTGAACTAAAATACTTGCGATAAAAAGAATAAATAACAAAAAACTGCGTCGTCGTGCGGGAGCTCGCGACACGGCAGCCATCTCGTACGGCGCCATACTCCTAGAAGGCCAAGTACGAACTCAGAAAAGCCATCCAGAAGGGTAAATTGGATTACAAAAATAAATTGGAATTACAGTTCAGGGGCTATGAAATCAGACATATATGGCAAGGTCTGAGGGTCCTTTGCAACTACCAGGGGAGCTCAGGGACAGTCACCAACAATGACCCTAACCTACCAGACGAGCTAAACAAGATTTTAGCTCACTTTGAAAGGAACCATGAGCCGACCAACAACTTGAACATCCGCCCAGAGGACTACGTTCTACAGCTGTCCGAGGTACGCAGAACCTTCAGGAGGGTGAAGGCAGGGAAGGCAGCCGGCCCGGACGGAGTTCCATCCCGCGTATTCAAGACCTGCGCTGACCAGCTGACTGACATCTACAATAAATCACTGCAACATTCTGTCGTCCCAGCATGCTTCAAAGCGAAGACTATTGTGCCGTTACCCAAAAAGACCAAGGTAACATGCCTCAATGATTATTGTCCACTGACTTTAACATCCATAGCCATGAAGTGCCTGGAGAAACTTGTAATGTTGCATATCAACTTTTCCATCCCTGAGTCCCTAGACCCACTCCAGTTTGCATACACACCAAACAGGTCTGTAGACGACGCCATTTCCCTGGCACTACACACGGCCCTGCAGCACCTAGACAGGAGGGACACCTCCGTCAGACTGCTGTTCATTGACTACAGCTCGGCGTTCAACACCATCGTTCCCTCCAAGCTGGACCTGAAACTGAGGGACCTAGGTCTGGGCACCCCCATCTGTAACTGGATTATGGACTTCCTGACGGGCAGGCCTCAAGTGGTGAAGATTGGGAACAACATCTCGTCCACTCTGGTCCTCAACACTGGAGCGCCCCAAGGCTGCTGCCTCAGTCCCTGGCTGTACTCGCTGTACACACATGACTGTACTGCCACGCACAGCAATAATCAAGTTTGCAGACGCCACCACAGTCATCTGCTTGATAAGCAACGGCGATGAAACAGAGCACAGAGATGAGGTAATCCATCTGACACGATGGTGTGAGGAGACATCAGCAAGACCAAGGAGCTCATATTGTACTTCAGGAGCCACCGGGGCACCCACTCCACCATCAGCCTGGACATGACACCGGTTGAAGTCAGATTTCTGATTACCTGGCTTGGACCCGCAACACGGAGGTCATGCTGAAGAAGGCACACCAGCGCCTCTATGCTCTGCGTTGCCTCAGATAAAGCGGAATAGGCCAGAGGTGGCTTGTGAACTTCCACCGTGACACTGTAGAGAGCGTCCTGACGAGTGGCTTCACATAGGTGGGGGTCACATATCAAACTCAACTAACCTAGTTAGTTAATTTTTTTTTGTATAATGAAAGTGACCTCTCCATTGTCAACTGTTGTCAAATGAACATTTTAGGAGAACTTGGACATGATAGAAGCTCAGCAGTACTCTAGTGTGTCTTAAAACAGTCAACACTGTGTTGGACAGTGTAGTGAAATGATCACACAGAGGTTTCTGCTTGCTGTCTTTATTTGTAGATCGCAACTTCGTACAAACAATTACACTCGTGCTTTGTTCAACGCCGGCGGGCTTGTCGCAGGTGCTACTTATATGGTGACGTAGGGACGTAGGGACAGAGTGTAAACACATATGACATCTCCCTTTTTTTTACGTTTTCAAAACAAAACAAGTAGCACGTAAACAGTCAATAACTGTAACAAATAATATTTATTTTGGGCTACATTTACTTTAACTTAAAATTGTATTATATTGTCTCAATAAGTGACAACTGGCTTAATGACACGTCCAGACCTGGTCTCAACCAGTCCCGGTGTTTGTTCAGGTTTTGCGACCCCATCTGGACTCAGACAACCAGTCACTGGACTTGTAGACTGGGGAACCACCCCAGTACTCCCAGCGGCTGCAGGTGAGTCGGTTTGGGCAGGACGAGGCGTTGGTACCGTCCGGAGATGGCGACGGTTCCGCCGCAGCACCGCTCCTCCCTGTGTGTTGATGAGGTATGACCTTGGGGTGATACACTCATCCTTCAAAACCACCGCTGGTGTGGTGCAAGCCTTTTCCTGCTCCAGCTTGGTGTGGACCATGTCTCCTCACTGTAGAGGCGCTAAAGGCCCCATGGTGGCGGTTGTAGTAGAAGGCTTGTTTGGCCTTCTCGTCAGCATCCTTTTGCTTTACAGTCCTCCTGTTGGGCCACTTGGCTCGAAGATTCCTCACCAATAGGAGACTTTCTTTAGGATACAGTGTTATGGCCAACCGTGTCAAATCAAATTATAATGATTTGTACATTGTCGACTTATCCTCTTCACTTCTTGTATTATTGGAATGCAAATGTGGACAGCCTTTGTATACTTTTCCGATGGTGTTTTTGTTGTACTTTTGGTTGGTAGTGTAGTGTATTTTTATACCCTTATTATAATCTAAAACACTGTCTTTGGATCCTCTATACATTGCAGTAGGTGGCTACAGCATAATCTGCTGGTGGACCCCAAGGCCCACTAGGACATAGAGATGTGTTAAGCAGTTCCAGATGTGTAGGTGTTGGTGTGCCTTCAGGCCCTTGTAATGGTGCCTTTAGGCTGGTTTTCAACGCTATCCTACAGAGTGTAACATGAGCTCTAACGTAGAGAGTAGTGCCGTGAAATGTTGTGCAAGCCAAATACGACCCCCTTGGGGGTTTGAGCCATAAACTTGTGACGTGACGATGAAGACACCGAGGAAGACACCGTGACCAACCAGAGTGCTGGTTGTACCTCTCAGACCAATAGTATTAAGTTGATGTTTGTTACTTTGACCACTAGGAGTAGTGGATGTTCTATGATGCTATTGTCTATATAATGTTGGGTAAAGGAGCGCGTCGCCAGTTCTGCGAATTGGCACGGCAGACTCCATCTCGCTGCAACTGATGAATTTGATGCTTTGTTCAATAAACACCTTGAACTTAGTATCCGGACCTCTGAGAAAGATTCTTATTCCACAGAGTAGAAATTATACTACATATTGGCGTCACAAACAGGATTTGGTTAAAACGATTGTTGACCAGCTGCTGTCGGTGAAGCGAGCGCACGCGGGCACCGGCCACTGATCAGGCCGGGGTTTGAGGTAAGCTCTAAACATCTTCCTCAGAGCACTTAAGTGCGTCTGCTTTTATTGACTATGATTAAGGCTATGGTTAACAGTTGACCAAATCGAAAAGGACCTCTTTTGGGGTTTATTGGATGGAATAGAGTAATTCACATGTCCGCTAAAAATTAAGAGTGAATGTACCACTTTAAGAGTACAAGAAAATCAGAAAATGTAATTTAAAAAAAATAAGTAAGTTACCACTTTAAGAGTACAAGAAAATCTGAAAATTCAAATAAAAAAAAATAAGTAAGTTACCACTTTAAGAGTACAAGGAAATCAGAAAATCAAATCTAATAAAAAATAAGTAAATTACCACTTTAAGAGTATAAGAAAATCAGAAAATCTAATCTAATAAAAAATAAGTAAGTTACCACTTTAAGAGTATAAGAAAATCAGAAAATCTAATTCAAATAAAAAATCAGTAAGTTACCACTTTAAGTATCATAAAAGTATCATCAAATCTAATCAAAATAAGTAAGTTACCGTTCTAAGCGTACCATAAGCGTGCCTTGGAAGATACTAAAGAAAGAATGTTATATGTTGGTAAATTGGGGCCCTTTGTGGACCTCGTGGTTATTTCATGGTAGATGTGGTTCTTTGTGATACTGTAGGCCTTGGTAGCATACGTGGTAAATTGGGGCCCTTTGTGGACCTCGTGGTTATTTCATGGACCATGTGGTGGTTCTTTGTGATACTGTAGGCCTTGGTAGCATGTTGGTAAATTGGAGCCCTTTGTGGACCTCGTGGTTATTTCATGGTAGATGTGGTTCTTTGTGATATTGCAGGCCTTGTTAGCAGACGTAGCCCTTTGTGGACCTCATGGTTATTTCATGGACCACGTGGTTCTTTGTGGTACTACAGGCATCGGTGGCACACGTGGCGTAGGACAAACGCAAGAGGCAAGAGTTTGAGTCGCCATGATCCCAATGTAAATCCAACCCGATGACGAGGTTGTTAGTATGCAAATGAGGAGAGAAGCATGGTCTCTCCTTTGTTCTGTTCTTTGTATGGAACATATGGGTTGTTTCCACGTGATGTGAGTAAATAACCTACTCTACTAAACCAGAGGTAAAGCTCACCTTCTTGGTTTATCTTTCAGAAGTTTAATAACTTAAATCTAGTTTTCAGCGCGCTTTAGGCTGAATGTAGGCTATTAATCCTCTTTCTTTTTTCAAGTGTGGCTCAGTTTTCTGGGCCACCTATAATCGTTTCCCTATAAACATTTCATGTTCTGGTATGACTGTAGGATTGATAAGGCTAATTCATTCCGGCTGGGTCATTCATACAGATTTCAATAAGAAAATAACTGTTTATATTTTATTTTAGTGAGATTCAAGGAAACAAGGCCAAACAACCAATTCCTTGGACAGCCAGTAGGAATCTGAGGTCAGAACCATACTCAGTTAAACCCCCTCTCTCACCTCTCTCTCTCTCTCTCTCTCTCTCTCTCTCTCTCTCTCTCTCTCTCTCTCTCTCTCTCTCTCTCTCTCTCTCTCTCTCTCGTACACACACACACACACACACACACACACACACACACACACACACACACACACACACACACACACACACACACACACACACACAGGTTTGAACTTTTGAAAGGATAAGAAGCAGCTAAGCTGGTATAAAACAATATAGGGGTTGCAATCCCTTGTTTGTTGATTAATTTGAGTTATTGATTGATTTTGTTTTATTTGATAATTCATTCATTGATTAATTTGAGTTGTTGATTAATGGAAGTTGTTTTATTTGATTCATCCATTCATTCATTCATTTGATTCATTCATTGATTTTGTTTTATTTGATAATTCATTGATTATTTGAGTTGTTGATTAATGGAAGTTTTTTTTTTTTTTTCATCCATTCATTCATTCATTTGATTCGTTGATTGATTTTGTTTTATTTGATTCATTCATTCATTGATCAATTTAATTTATTGATTGATGTTGTTTTATTTGATTAATTCATTCATTCATTTGATTCGTTTATTGATTTTGTTTTATTTGATTAATTCATTCATTGATTTGATTTGTTGATTGTTTTTGTTTTATTTGATTCATCCATTCATTCATTCATTTGATTCGTTGATTGATTTAGTTTTATTTGATTAATTCATTCATTGATTAATTTGGCTTATTGATTATTGGAAGTTGTTTTATTTGATTCATCCATTCATTCATTCATTTGATTCGTTGATTGATTTTGTTTTATTTGATTAATTCATTCATTGATTTGATTCATTTGATTTGTTTTGTTTGGGGTATTGTATTGCCGACTAATTTGATTGATTGGTTTATGTATTTTGTGCATTCGTAAGATTACTATCAAGTGTGTTATTTAATGAACAGATTGTTTTATAAATTCGTTTAAGGGATAGTTTCATAAATATTTGTAACCACTGGCAATAACAACCATGGAAATGGCTTCAGACAAGCCGTCTACTCCAGTGGGCATGGTAGAGAAGAACAACCCATTAATAAAAGAAATTGGCAAAGTGTCCAAAAAATGGAATAAGAGATGGGCTCACATCGATCAGCCCTGGCCAGAAGAAGGCATGTTTGATCCAGAGGTTATAAATCAAATGGAGGTGCTTATAAACACATATAAGTCCGAACAGACGACATGGAGAAAGGGTCATAACCGAACGAGCAAGCGAGTTTTAGAAACAGCAGTTTTAGAACTATTCAAGGCAGAAGGACAGAAGATGCAAAAAGGTGCACAAAACAGAAGAGAGAAAGCCCTGGATAGGAACTATGAAGCGGAGAAATTTACGGACAAAATGAACACCCCATTTTCACACATGTCTCCAGTGGTGACTCCACCACCGTACGAGGGAAAAGACACGCTCACTATTTCTGTATCCACAAATGCCAATCCCAAACTCTGACCAACTTCAACCAGATCGTAAAAGTAAGAAACAGAGGTCATCATCCCCAAACCAGAGAACCGTCAACCTTGCAAAAACATCATCGAGGAAGACGAGGAAAAAACATGGAGAGAAGGAAAGGTCAAAAGGCCATGGACAGAGCTCTAGTGACGAAGACCAGTGCGCTGGAGGGTATGACCTACAGATCAGAAAGTCGCTGGCGAAAGCTGAAAGAGAAGGGAGAAAAGTCAGCTGCAAAGAGGAGACTGAAAGCGGTTCAAGTAGCAGTGAAGAAGACAGTGGAGAGGATATCGAAGGATCAGAAGCTGGAGGTTCTTCTACAGTCTCACCCAGGAAAGGAATGATAGACGAGATGGACGAAGAAGTTACCAGAATTACCAAATAATTGAGATCTATCGGTGCATCAAAGGGAAAATTAGGAGCTGAAATAAGTTTGGCCAAAAGACAGCTGCGCTCCTTAGTGAAAAGGATGAAGGGCCTTTGCCGACAGGAGGAAGGGATTAAGGAAAAACTCTTTAACATCCAAGAAGAACAGCGAGGGGAACGAAATAAGTCAAAGCGCAGAATACCAAAAAACTGCCCAGTGTTGGTTAGAGGGCAGAATTTGGAATACAAACCATGGGCAAATACGGACATGTCTCAAATAATGGAAAAATTGCCCGTAATCCAGGAAGGAGGTCACCCATGGACTTCAAAAATGGATGAGGCCCTTATAGGGACACAGCTTGGCATGGGAGACATCAAAATACTTTTGGCAACTCTGATGGGTGTGTCTACAATGGAAGAAATTCTGATATCAGCTGGGCTCCAAAGATTTGTCGACACAGCAGTCCATGACCCAGAGCTCTTTGCAGCAAACAGAGACACGTGTGGAAAGCTTTGAGAGACTACCAATGTTCATCCAGACAATATTGACATTGAACCAATGAGAGAAGCTGAGAACCCTAGAGCCTATGTGAACCGCTCACATCAACGGTGGAGAGATATCACAGGGAATGATGCGGACACCAATTTCCTGGAGCAATCTATTATGAGAGAAAAGATCCAGCAGGGATTGCCCTTGTCAGTCAGAAGCAAACTGGCAGAAGTAGTGGGACTGAGAAGCATGGCCAAGAATATCTACATGGACCACATAGCACATCAGGTGGAACTGTATCGCAAAAAGGAACATACTCTGAAGGAACAAGATCAGGAGACAGTCAGAAAACTTAACCAAATACAGTTAATGGATGGAAGAAGGGAAAAGAAACAGGCTGCAGTTCTGCAGATTCCGCCTCAACCACGACAAATACAGCCACCCACAATACAGGCTGCTCCTCTGCCCCCTTACCTGCAGCCCAGCTTTGAACAACCCCAAGGTCCGGGGGAGGGAGGAATAGGAAACATTAGACAACAAGGGTACAATCCAGAGCTCCAGCCAGATGTGAAATGTTTTCTATGTGGACAGGTTGGGCACCTGTTTCGCAACTGCCCCTACAAAGACAGGATAGATGGAGAAAGAAATAAAAGAGGGTACAGAAAGCGGCCAACCCAAGAACCGCAGTGGCAGCAACAGCCACCCAAAGAACTGCGGTGGCAGCAACAACCACCCCAAGAACTGCGGTGGCAGCAACAGCAGCCCCAAGAACCGCAGTGGCAGCAAAAGCCACCCCAGGGACCGGTAAACCCATATAGGGGCCCGGAAGGGTTATAGGGGTGCCCAGAGAATCCGAAAGGGGGGTGTCAGCTGGTGACACCCATTTCTGCAAACATCCCCGGTGCTAAACCACCTCAATATCCATCACACTGTACGCTTCAGTACACGAAGGATGCCACCAAATCTGACCCAGACGATTGGCTAAAACACCAACCTGAACATACTCAAATCAGTTCCGGCTGCATAATTTTGGGACCACAAGGAGCGGCTATGAAGATAAACAGAGATGATTATCTGAACCAAGAGCATAAAATTGAAGGTGCAACACTGGCTTGCCAGGGGAGCCAGCCCATGGAGCAAGGGGGGAAGTGAGAAGGAAGATCACAAATGAATATGGATTTCGGGCTCCATATTTGTTGGAAAGAATTGACCATGTCATAGGAAGATGCATGGTTTGTTTGAAAAACAACAACAATCAGGAGAGGAGTACCAACTCTACCAGGACACATCCCTACTCCAAACGGACCAATGAAACACTTGGTCATTGACTATGTAGACATGATTCGCCCCATTGCAGGACGGAGATATATGTTGGTCAGTGATCGATTTAGTAGATGGGTAGAAGCATGCCCTACTAAAAGAAAAGATGCCCAATCAGTTGCTAAATTCTTATGTCGAGAAGTGATACCGAGATTTGGAATTCCAGATCGAATCTCATCAGACAATGGAAAGGAATTTGTAGATAAGACAGTCAAGCTTATTCTACAAAAGTTGGGCATTAAACAACGTCTTGGATGCATTTATCACCCTCAGAGTCAAGGAATTGTGGAACGGATGAACGGAGTGCTCAAAAACCGCCTTACAAAAATTTGCCAACACACAGGGCTAAACTGGGTAGAGGGGCTGCCACTTGCACTGATGGCTTGCCGTTCCAGTGAGCTCCGTGAGCTTCACATGACCCCACATGAGCTTGTCATGGGGAGAGAGATGACAACGCCTTGCCTGCGCACTAGCGGGAAAGGACCGAGTCTATCGCTCCTGGAAGATGAAATGAAAGCTTATATATATGCCATATATTATGTATATGAGCAACATTCAAAAAACATATCTGTTTATGTCGCCCAGAAACAGGCACAGGAGGAGAAGGAGGACTTGAAGGAGCGAAAAGTTGCCATTCAACCGGGCGACAAAGTGTTTGTCAAGATCTACCGGAGGAAGTGGCATGACGCTCGACGAGAGGGACCATTCGAAGTCATCCGCACCACAGGAACTGCAATTCAGATCAAGGGATCTCCGACTTGGTACCACCTACATCACTGCATTAAGGCACCAACAGACCGAGATGAGGAGGAGGTACCAAAAGGAGAAGAAAAGGAGGCACCACCTCAAAACAGAGGTACTGCTCCCGACTCGGATGATGACATTGAGAATATGGATGATCATATATCTCCTTTTCCAAGTGATGCGGAGTGCCAGTTCCCAGAAGATGCACAGCACGGAGGGTTCAATGCACTTGATTTACGGGATGTTCCAGAACAACCAGAGCCAAACCCAAGAGGCCGGGAGGCCTCCCCCACTGACTCCAGAGAACCAAAGAAATGCCCAGATCCAGTCCAGCCAAAACGCTCAAGGCCAGTCAGAACCTCGGTCAAACCTATTCAACTCAAAGACTACGACATTGGAGATGTCAACACGGCATAAGTCTCTGAGGAGAAATCGACGAGCAAGACAAGGAAAGGAAGTCACAGGAATGAAAGGGAGCTCAGTCAAACTCCCATGTAACATTGGACTCTATAAAGCAGACGCTGTATGGACGAAACAAAACAGGAAACTCAGCGAATTACACTCAAATTCCACACATGAAAACAGAATGAAACAATTTGAAAATTGTTCACTCCTCATCAAAGATGTCAAACAGGAAGATGAAGGACAATATGAATGCAGAGATCCGATTTTTCCTTTGTTGAACTATAGCAATACAACCCTAACGGTACAAGAGAACAGTGAAAATCTAACACAATCATTAGCAACTTCAATGGAACCAGAAACTCTTATGACTCTAAGTCCACGCAGTACTTTGAAACCAGCTTCCTCAAACTCAAGTACAATCTTTGTCTCTACCACCATCAACACACAGAAACCGGATTATCTGAACACAGAAGCCTCCACTGCGAGTATAGCCTTGACTAGCGTAATCAGAATCCCACAAGAACCAGAAGGACTCCAACAGAAGCAACACTACCAGACGGAACAAGAATCTACTTCAGAAACAAAGATCGTTCCTGACCGATCAAAGAATGAAACTGAACCTGAAGAATTGACCGACACTAACAGAACGACCCAAGTACCAGAGATATTCAATAGCATTCAGGAAATTATGGAGCTGATGATGGCTGAACAGATAATAAACGGTACAAAAGAAAAACGGAGACCGAGCAGGACAGCACCATTAGGAAAAGAGATCATCACCGGAGTGGCACCAGCACAGGCATCCAAAGTAACGCCAACACGGAAAGATGGAACAATAGTGGAATCCAATCCATTAATAGATTACCTAATAGACCCACTGGTGATACAAGCAAGAGGAAATCTTTGGTATCAATGGATGAATTACACAGGGAAGGCTCACAACAGAGAAAACTGCTATATGTGCTCCAAAGCAAGAGAAGACATGTTGATAGTAATGAACACCAGATACAGTTGGAGAAGCTGTGAGATACAGAGAACAGAGTGGATGGAGGCGACCGGAGGGCTCTATATAAGACCGGGTGGAATACTAAAAACGAAAAGACCTCTTGGACTTGCCCCACACTGTGAAGCAGACTGTTTACAGTACCTGGTATCTAAGGAATATTACAAATTCATGAAGAACAAGTATGAAGGAGTGACGACGGCAGAGAGATGTGAAGCTTTGGATGTGCGAGTGGGAAGAACGATAAAAGCATTACCAGTTAACGTAGAATTGACGCTGGTAGGAAAATTTGAATGTTTTCAGAAAACAATAGAAAGTGTAAGCAATAATAATAATAATAATGTTGGTGTTTTAAAAGAAGAACTCTGTGAAAGTGTATATGAGCTCTATTCGTTAGGTCCTGTCAAATATTATGGAAATCCAGAAGTTGAGTGTGAGCAGTCAGCGATGAGCACAGGACAGAGAATAACAGCACGACATGTGAAGGGAAGGCAATTAGCTTATCCTCCTGGTGTTTGTCCATATCACTATGCTACACAAGCCGTAGCAGATCAATATTGGATCTGTGATGGGAAGAATCTGTTAACCACCCTACCAATAGGATGGACTGGAAGATGTGCCCGAGTTCAGGCAATTCAATCTATCACTGTTATCCCGGTCCAGGATTTGGAAATCCAGGAACGGTCTGGTTCTGTGAGACATCGAAGACAGTTTGAGCAGGAAATACGTCTAGACAGTGTGGGAATTCCTAGAGGTGTGCCCAGTGAGTTTAAAGCTATATCTTCAGTGGCGCTTGGATTTGCATCTATCTTCTTTCCCTCGGTTGGAATAAACGTCAACGCAGATTGGATTAACTATATATATAACAACCAACAGAGATTCATCAACCATACCTCTGATGCGTTGGGAGCGTTAGGGAAGCAGCTTACAGCAACTTGTGAAATGGCCTGGCAGAATAGACAAGCACTGGATTTTTTACTGGCAGAACGAGGAGGAGTGTGTCAGATGTTTGGGGACCAGTGCTGCACATTCATCCCTAATACGACAGCAGCAAATGGACAATTCACCCTGGCAATGAATAAGCTCAAAACATTAAGGGAAGAGGTCAAAGAGAATGCTGGATTCCAAATCAAGTGGATGGACTGGATGATGGAGGCATCCTTAGGAAAATGGGGAGCCTACTTCGCCAGGATAGGAGCCATCTTTGGAGTTGGTCTAATTGTCGTGATCCTGATAATCAGTTGTGCTATTCCTATCATACGAGGAATGATAACAAGGGGTATTGGTACAGCGATGAATATACAGGCAGTTCAGATGGCTATCATGCGAGATGAAGGCCGATGTGTGTGTTCAATTTCTGAAGATCGGTACACAGTACTTGAACATCAGAGTGTGTGAAGAGGTTGTAGATGTTTGAAGGGATGCGCCTAGGACAAGGACAATTGTTCAAAATACTGTGAAAGACAATAAATGATGGACAGACTTAAGTTGAGAAATACTCATCCATTCATATTTTAACTGAATTTTAATTTTAATTTTAATTTTGTTGTATTTGGTTTGTATTATGTTTCTGGATGCTTGGTCAGACTGCGGACTGACAGAGTTTTCCTTTGGAACCCTGGTGACCACAAGATGTAGCTGATCTTGTGTTTCATTGGTGGATGTATTTGTGTTGTATTGAACATTATTACAGTTCGTTTATATCCTTTATGTGTATTATTCTGTTAATTTTAAAACATTTTTTAGTTTTATCAATGCCGCCAGGTTGGCAATGTTGTTCTGCAGATTGACTCTGGGGTTAGTCACTGTGCAAGGGGGAGATGAACATTTTCATTGATAAACATCTCTAAATACATAATATGTTGTAGAGAACTACACAGTGATGGGTTACTTTCAAGTATAACCTATTAAAGCATGTTTACATTTATCCATCCATCCATCCATCTTCTCCCGCTTATCCGAAATCGGGTCGCGGAGGCAGCAGCTCCAGCAGGGGACTCCAAACTTCCCTCTCCCTGGCAACATCGACTAGCTCTGACTGGGGGATCCCGAGGCGTTCCCAGGCCAGTGTGGAGATGTAATCACCCCACCTGTACCTCGGTCTGCCCCGTGGTCTCCTCCCAGTTGGATGTGCCTGGAAAACCTCCCTCGGGAGGCGACCAGGAAGCATCCTTACTAGATGCCCGAACCACCTCAACTGGCTCCTTTCTACGCGAAGGAGCAGCGGCTCTACTCCGAGTCTCTCACGAGTGACTGAGCTTCTCACCCTATCCCTCAGGGAGATACCAGCCACCCTCCTGAGGAAACTCATTTCGGCCGCTTGTATTCGCGATCTCGTCCTTTCGGTCATTACCCATTGCTCATGGCCATAGGTGAGGGTAGGAACGAAGACTGATCGGTAGATCGAGAGCTTTGCCTTCTGGCTCAGCTCTCTTTTGGTTACAACGGTGCGCCAAAGTGCACCCAATACCGCTCCCGCTGCACCTATTCTCCTGTCAATCTCACGCTCCATCCTCCCCTCACTCGAGAACAAGACCCCATTTTACATTTATGTCATACAATAATCAAATACAATGTATTTTTTGTCTATTATTCAGAGTCAACAGGACTAGTGGAAAGGGCTAATGGAACAATTACATTGAATTTAAATAATATGAAGAGGCTTAACTAACATGTTTGTCCCTTAAAGGATACTTGGACACAGTGAGGAACCAAAGCAGCTAGAAGATGCTAGCTACATGTATAAAAGTGTGTGTGGGGGGTTGGCAGTGTGTGGGGGGGCAGTGTGTGGGGTTGACAGTGTGTGTGGGGGGGCAGTGTGTGGAGTTGGCAGTGTGTGTGGGGTAGGCAGTGTGTGGGATTGACAGTGTGTGGGGTAGGCAGTGTGTGGGGTAGGCAGTGTGTGGGATTGGCAGTGTGTGGGATTGACAGTGTGTGGGATTGGCAGTGTGTGGGATTGACAGTGTGTGGGGTAGGCAGTGTGTGGGGTAGGCAGTGTGTGGGATTGGCAGTGTGTGGGATTGACAGTGTGTGGGATTGGCAGTGTGTGGGATTGGCAGTGTGTGTGGTTGGCATTGTGTGGGATTGACAGTGTGTGGGATTGGCATTGTGTGAATCACAACACGCATCTCTAAATGCCTGGCCGACATCAACAGATGGACAGCCGCCAACCACCTGAAGAGACTGAGCTCCTCTTCATACCGGGGATAGACTGCCCTCAGATGGACCTACTGGTCACCATCGAGAACACCCAAGTCTCCCCCTCAACCACAACAAGAGACCTTAGTGTGGTGCTAGATGACCAGCTGTCCTGCAATGCCAACGTCACCGTGGTGGCCCGATCTTGCAGAATTGCCCTCTACAACATCCGCCGGATCCGGCCCTTCCTCACACGTGAAGCGGCGCAGATCCTGGTCCAAGCGCTCGTCATCACCCGCCTCGACTACTGCAACTCTCTCCTGGCGGGACTCCCCGCCTCTGCAACCAAGCCCCTCCAACGCATCCAGAACGCTGCAGTATTTGGTATTCAACCTCCCAAAATTCTCCCACGTGACCCATCTCTTCTGCGATCTCCACTGGCTTCCGGTAAATGCTCGCATCAAGTTCAAGACTCTGGTACTGACCTTCAGGGCAGTCAATGGAACTGCCCCAACCTACCTCCAAACGTTGGTCAAGCCCTACATCCCAGCCAGAGCGCTCCACTCAACTTCTGTCAGGCGACTTGTTCGACCTTCACTGAAAACAACCAAGCATCGCTCTTCCAAGACCCAGCTCTTCAGGGCTCTGGCTCCACAGGTGGAATGAACTCAAGACCCAGCTCTTCACGGCTCTGGCTCCACAGGTGGAATGAACTCAAGACCCAGCTCTTCACGGCTCTGGCTCCACAGTGGTGGAATGAACTCAAGACCCAGCTCTTCAGGGCTCTGGCTCCACAGGTGGAATGAACTCCCGTCTCATGTCAGGACGGCAGAGTCCCTCGCCAGCTTCCGCAAGAGACTCAAGACCCACCTGTTCAGAGTCCACCTGGACTCTCCATGAACCCTCCTTCTCCTTTGTGAACCCCTAACTTGCTTAAGTCCTGACATTAATAGCTCTTAGCATGTTGTATATTCTAGCAAGTGTATATCCTTAATGTTGATAACACGCTCTTATCACAGCTACTTCAGCAGGTGACCTGGCAGTACTTAGTATTGTGTTATTCATCTTGTTAATATGAATGCTTGTGAACTGCTCTATTTTGCTATTGTCTACTTCAACAAATGTACTTCTTAGTCGCCGTAAGTCGCTTTGGATAAAAGCGTCTGCCAAATGTCCTAAATGTAAATGTAAATGTGTGGGGTAGTGTGTGGGGGGTAGGCAGTGTGTGTGGGGTAGGCAGTGTGTGGGGGGTAGGCAGTGTGTGGGGGGTTGGCAGTGTGTGTGGGGTAGGCAGTGTGTGGGGGGTAGGTAGTGTGTGGGGGGGTAGGCAGTGTGTGGGGGTAGGCAGTGTGTGGGGGGTAGGCAGTGTGAGGGGGGTAGGCAGTGTGTGGGGGGTAGGCAGTGTGTGGGGGGTAGGCAGTGTGTGGGGGGTAGGCAGTTTGTGGGGGGGTAGGCAGTGTGTGGGGGGTAGGCAGTGTGTGTGGGGTAGGCAGTGTGTGGGGGGTAAGCAGTGTGTGGGGGGTAGGCAGTGTGTGTGGGGTAGGCAGTGTGTGGGGGGTAGGCAGTGTGTGGGGGGTAAGCAGTGTGTGGGGGGTAGGCAGTGTGTGTGGGGTAGGCAGTGTGTGGGGGGTAGGCAGTGTGTGGGGGGTAGGTAGTGTGTGGGGGGTAGGCAGTGTGTGGGGGGTAGGCAGTGTGTGGGGTAGGCAGTGTGTGGGGGGTAGGCAGTGTGTGGGGGGGTAGGCAGTGTGTGGGGGGTAGGCAGTGTGTGGGGGGTAGGCAGTGTGTGTGGGGTAGGCAGTGTGTGGGGGGTAGGCAGTGTGTGTGGGGTAGGCAGTGTGTGTGGGGTAGGCAGTGTGTGGGGGGTAGGCAGTGTGTGGGGGGTAGGCAGTGTGTATGGGGTAGGCAGTGTGTGGGGGTAGGCAGTGTGTGGGGGTAGGCAGTGTGTGGGGGTAGGCAGTGTGTGGGGGTAGGCAGTGTGTGGGGGGTAGGCAGTGTGTGGGGGGTAGGCAGTGTGTGGGGGGTAGGCAGTGTGTGGGGGTAGGCAGAGTGTGGGGGGTAGGCAGTGTGTGGGGGTGGGCAGTGTGTGGGGGGTAGGCAGTGTGTGGGGGGTAGGCAGTGTGTGGGAGGTAGGCAGTGTGTGGGGGGTAGGTAGTGTGTGGGGGTAGGCAGTGTGTGGGGGTAGGCAGTGTGTGGGGGGTAGGCAGTGTGTGGGGGGTAGGCAGTGTGTGGGGGGTAGGCAGTGTGTGGGGGGTAGGCAGTGTGTGTGGGGTTGGCAGTGTGTGTGGGGTAGGCAGTGTGTGGGGGTAGGCAGTGTGTGGGGGGTAGGCAGTGTGTGGGGGGTAGGCAGTGTGTGGGGGGTAGGCAGTGTGTGGGGGTAGGCAGTGTGTGGGGGTAGGCAGTGTGTGGGGGGTAGGCAGTGTGTGGGGGGTAGGCAGTGTGTGGGGGTAGGCAGTGTGTGGGGGGGTAGGCAGTGTGTGTGGGGTAGGCAGTGTGTATGGGGTTGGCAGTGTGTGGGGGGTAGGCAGTGTGTGGGGGGTAGGCAGTGTGTGGGGGGTAGGCAGTGTGTGGGGGGTAGGCAGTGTGTGTGGTAGGCAGTGTGTGGGGGGTAGGCAGTGTGTGGGGGGTGGGCAGTGTGTGGGGGGTAGGCAGTGTGTGGGGGGTAGGCAGTGTGTGGGGGGTAGGTAGTGTGTGGGGGGTGGGCAGTGTGTGGGGGGTAGGCAGTGTGTGGGGGGTAGGCAGTGTGTGGGGGGTAGGCAGTGTGTGGGGGGTAGGCAGTGTGTGGGGGGTAGGCAGTGTGTGGGGGGTAGGCAGTGTGTGGGGGGTAGGCAGTGTGTGGGGGGTAGGCAGTGTGTGGGGGGTAGGCAGTGTGTGTGGGGTAGGCAGTGTGTGGGGGGTAGGCAGTGTGTGGGGGGTAGGCAGTGTGTGGGGGTAGGCAGTGTGTGGGGGGTAGGCAGTGTGTGGGGGGTAGGCAGTGTGTGTGGTAGGCAGTGTGTGGGGGGTAGGCAGTGTGTGGGGGGTGGGCAGTGTGTGGGGGGTAGGCAGTGTGTGGGGGGTAGGCAGTGTGTGGGGGGTAGGTAGTGTGTGGGGGGTGGGCAGTGTGTGGGGGGTAGGCAGTGTGTGGGGGGTAGGCAGTGTGTGGGGGGTAGGCAGTGTGTGGGGGGTAGGCAGTGTGTGGGGGGTAGGCAGTGTGTGGGGGGTAGGCAGTGTGTGGGGGGTAGGCAGTGTGTGGGGGGTAGGCAGTGTGTGGGGGGTAGGCAGTGTGTGTGGGGTAGGCAGTGTGTGGGGGGTAGGCAGTGTGTGGGGGGTAGGCAGTGTGTGGGGGTAGGCAGTGTGTGGGGGGTAGGCAGTGTGTGGGGGGTAGGCAGTGTGTGGGGGGTAGGCAGTGTGTGGGGGGTAGGCAGTGTGTGGGGGGTAGGCAGTGTGTGGGGTTGGTAGTGTGTGGGATTAGGGCTGGGCGATATGGACCAAAAATCATATTTTATTAGAATTTGGCAAATTGTTCAGTTGTGTATGTATGGTGAAGATAAGGGGCTTCAAGTCATTCTACATAAAGTTCTCTTGAATCTTGAATCAGATGGCTTCAGCCATCTTACAAGCTGCCTTCAAGAGGAACTGTTGTCATTCATAAACTGTATGGGAGTGAAAAGGCAACTAAAGCAAAACAGTTAGCACAGGCTAAATGTATTGCATTGACTGGAGACCACTGGACATCAGTAAGTAACCACAACTACCTCGGTGTAACAGCACACCTAATTGATGATGAATGGAAACTACATTTGTTTGCTTTAGGTGTTGTTAAACGCAGGATAGGCATTTTGCAGAAGCATGCGCTAGCCAGTTTCTTGAAGTTGCAAACGAGTGGGAAATAACGGACAAAGTGACCACAATAGGGACTGATAGCGCTCGCAATATGATTGCGGCAGCAAAGAAAAAGACTGTGGATTTGATGGTGCTTTAGAATAGTGCTATAAAATAGTTGATTCAAGTTCATTTCAAACACAGTCCTGCAAACAAAGCGGAGCTGAAAGCCCAGCAAGCCTCTCACAGGCAGAAGGAGGAGCCACTCATTCAGGATGGACCCACACGCTGGAATTCTACTTTTGAAATGATAAAGTGAATTTGAACAAATGGAAAACTTGGAAACACTGCTTGAGCCATGCAGGTGGGATATTTTCTCTCCTTTTCTTTAATATTTAATAGATATATTAGTCACTTTAACTGCAATTCAGAAATCATTTCAAGCCATATTGATGTCATCTGAGTGTAAAGTGCAGTCATTAATTCTGTTGGTCTTGTGTGTTTGTAGGTATGTCACCGAGCTCCTTGGTGGTGATGTGACCTGCTCTGTGGTGTAACCTGCACTCTGCCGCCTCACGCTGGAGCTCTCTGATGGTGACCCTGCCTACATAGTGCGCTTCAAGGCTGCATTCACAGAGGACCTCAAGAGGCCAAGGAGAACATAAACATAGAATGGATACAACTAGCAACAGCTTTGGATCCCAGACTCAAGGACCTCCGGAGCCTGCCCAGAACCAAGAGGGGAGAGGTGTGGCTAAAGCTAAGGGAGATGAGAAGGACAGTCAACCTTCACCACAGCCAGAGCCTCTACCAGAGCCACCAAAGAAAAGGACCTCCTACTGAGGTCAAAGTCTGAGTCTGATGAAGAGACACTAGCTGGAGACCAAAGCCTAGACAGGTATAGAGCAGAGCCTAGTGTTGGCATAGAGGAGTGTCCTCTACAGTGGTGGTCAGCACACGCAGGTGTCCATGGTAGGCTGGCCCATATAGCACAGAGATACCTCACCACACCACCATCAACAGTGCCCTGCCAGAGAGGGTTTCCTCTGGCAGGGCACATTGTGCAGAAGAAGAGGTCAGCTCTCTCATCTGAAAATGTGAACAAGCTTGTGTGTCTGAGCAATTGGTTAAAAGAACAATAGACTCCATCAACCTGTTGACTGGACTCATGCCACTAAAGTTTACACTGTTTCAATGTAATTTTACAGCTTAGAATGTGAACAAGGATTGTTCACTCTGTCTCTTTGTTATTCAGTCTCTTAAAGTGGTCTACTTGTTGCAACATTCATTTGCATGAGATGTTTCTTTGCAAACAACTGTTTATGTTCACTTTGTTGCAGACATTATTTTCTATTTATGCAGTCTGCTTAATATTAATCTTATTATTGATGTTTTGGGCAATACTAAGCACTCCCTGAGACCTTTTTGGTCAGAAAAAAGTGAAAAGTAACAAATCAAATTCTAATAATCTTGATGTCTAACTGCTTTTATCATTTCATTCTTCCATACCTGTGTAGCAGGAGAGACTCTGCTCTGCTCCTGTAGGGTACTTTCCCCCCGCCCATTAAGATTCAAGATTCAAGATTCAAGATGACTTTATTTATCCCGAGGGAAATTAAGGTGCAACAGTTGAAACAGGGGGAATAAATGCACACAAAATATACTAATACCTAAAACTAAATAACAACAAACTAAACTAAACTAAACTAGAATAAACAAAATATAACTAAATGATATCTAAATGAAATCTAAATGTATTGACAGATGAATTGCACAATTTACAGTATTATTACAGTAATACGTAGGTATATACAATATACAACAATATGTATAGTGCAAATTGGCAGTAATACAATTAATAAAACTAATAAATAACTCAGATGAATACTGAAAAAGTGACATGTGAAAAGTGAAATTGAATTTACAGTGCAAAATTACAGTGAAAGGATTTACAGTGCGTTGACCAAAAAAATTATAATAACAGTGCGTTGACCTCAGGTCACTGAGTCTCCACTGTCCCTCTCACGACCCGAGGTAGATGAATTAAAGAGTCTGATGGCCACAGGAAGAAAGGACTTCCTGTGGCGTTCTGTGGTACACCTGGGTGGAATGAGTCTGTTGCTGAAGGTGCTTCTGTATGAGGTCAGCACCTGATGGAGAGGGTGAGAGTTGTTGTCAAGGATACTACGCAGCTTGCGCAGCATCCTCCTCTCAGACACCACCAACAAGGAGACCAGCTGGACCCCCAGGACAGCGCCAGCCTTCCTGACGATCCTGCTGATCTTGTTGGCGTCTGCTGACCTCAACCTGCTTCCCCAGCACACGACAGCGAAGAAGATGGCACTGGCTACCACCGACTGGTAGAACATCTTCAGCATCGTGTTGCAAACGTTGAAGGACCGGAGCCTCCATAGGAAGTAGAGACGGCTCTGGCCCTTCTTGTACACAGCCTCAGAGTTCTTGGCCCAGTCCAGTTTGTTGTCCAGGTGAACTCCGAGGTATTTATATTCCTGAACAACTTCTGCGGACACACCCTTTATTGAAATGGGTGTGGGGTAGATTTCCTCCTGCGGAAGTCCACCACCATCTCCTTCGTCTTGTCTGTGTTGAGCTGCATGTGGATCAGCTCACACCACTCAACGAAGTCGAGTCCACGACGCCCCTGTACTCCTCATCGTTTCCCTCGCTGACACAACCAACAACTGCAGAGTCGTCCGAGAACTTCTGCAGATGGCAGGACTCTGAGTTGAACTGAAAGTCTGAGGTGTACAGGGTGAACAGGAATGGGGAAAGAACCGTTCCCTGTGGAGCACCAGTGCTGCTGACCACAGTGTCAGACACACAGTCCTGCAGTCTGACAAACTGTGGACGACCCGTCAAATAGTCTGTAATCCAGGAAACCAGGGAAGAGTCCACCTTCATCGCCGTCAGCTTACTCCCCAGCAGGGCAGGCCGGATGGTGTTGAACGCACTGGAGAAGTAAAAAAACATGATTCTCACAGTGCTCCCGGGTCTG
Organism: Muraenolepis orangiensis; assembly: GCA_027704905.1. Classification (NCBI taxonomy): domain Eukaryota; kingdom Metazoa; phylum Chordata; class Actinopteri; order Gadiformes; family Muraenolepididae; genus Muraenolepis; species Muraenolepis orangiensis. Next base: position 23,086,054 of record CM051021.1, on the reverse strand, counting down.
TCCAAGTGGGCGTAGGCACGATGAAGCAGGAAGATGATGGCGTCCTCCACTCCCAGTTTCGGCTGGTAGGCAAACTGAAGAGGGTCCAGCAATGATCTGACCAGGGGCCGAAGAAGCAACAGGACCAGCCTCTCAAAGGACTTCGACACGTGGGACGTCAGCGCCACCGGTCTGTAGTCGTTTGAGGTGCTGGGACGTGCCTTCTTCGGAACCGGCACCAGGCAGGATGTCTTCCACAGCACAGGGACCCTCTCCAGTCTCATGCTCAGGTTGAAGATGTACTGCAGGACTCCACTCAGCTGGGCAGCACATGTTTTGAGGACACTCAGGCTGACGCCGTCAGGACCTGCAGCCTTGCCTGGGTGGAGCCTGCACAGCACTTTCCTCACCTGCTCAGCTGTGAAGGTCTGTGTGCCGTGTGTGGGGGCAGGAAGAGTCTCTGTTGTGTTGATGGGGGAGGGGTGAGGAAGTGGTTGGGGAGATAGAACAGGTATGTTGTCGCTGGAGAAGGACGGTGGGGGAGGGGGGACAGCAGGGCTGGAAGCCTGGAGGGGAATGGTTGTAGAGGAGCTGGGGGAGGGGTAGACCGGAGCCCACTCATTGAATCTATTGAAAAACAAATTCAACTCGTTGGCCCGGTCAGGTCCCCCCCTATTGTCTGGCTACCAGGTTGTTTGTAGCCAGTGATGCTCCTCATGCCACTCCACACATCCTTCAGGTTATTCTGCTGAAGTTTGTGCTCCAGCTTCCTCCTGTAGTTGTCTTTGCCCTGCTGGATCCTCTCCTTCAGCTCCCTCTGAACCCGCCTCATCTGCTCCCTGTCCCCGTCTCTGAAGGCCCTCTTCTTCTCATTGAGCAGGACCTTGATGTCTCGGGTGACCCACGGCTTGTTGTTGGGGAAACAGCGTACAGTCTCTGTGGGAACAACACAGTCCACACAGAAGTTGATTTGATTTTGATTTGAGAAGTTGATTTAACCCTGTTACACATTCCGTGAGATCATCAAGGTCCTCTCCATGCAAATCACAGAGGAAATCCCAGTCTGTTGACTCAAAGCAGCCCCGCAAGTCCTCATCGGCCTCCTGTGACCATCTCCTCACAGTCCTTATGGTCACAGGCAGCCGCTGGACTAGAGGCCTATACAGGGGCTGAAGGTGGATGAGGTTGTGGTCTGACCTTCCAAGAGGAGGAAGGGCGGTGGCGCTGTATGCCTCCTTAACATTGGCATACAGCCGGTCCAGTGTCTTGTTTTCCCTGGTGGGACAGTCCACAAACTGCTTGAAGGTGGGCAGTGTTGCAGCCAGAGTCACGTGGTTGTCCCCAGATATCGCGATGATATGCTTGAGATGCTTCTGGGTGCTGTTCTGAAGTCTCGCGACGACGGAGTGGGTGATGTCAGACGTGAGCGCTGCGTTTGCCGACGGTGGAATGTAAACAACAAGGAGAAGCACGTGGGAGAACTCTAGCGGCAGATAGTATGGCCGCAGACTCACGGCCAGCAGTTCAATGTCCGGGCTACACACACGTTCATTCACAGTAACATGTCCAGGGTTACACCACTTGTTAACGAGGATAGCAAGTCCCCCACCTTTCCTCTTGCCACTCTCCCGGTGCGTCCTGTCCGCCCGGACGGTCAGAAAGCCGTCCGCGGTAACTGGTTTCTGGGGTGTCCTCGTGGAGCCACGTCTCCGTGAAACAAAGCACGCTACTCTCCCGGTACACCCGCTGGGTCCTCACCAGGCCCGCTAGCTCGTCCATCTTGTTCGCTAGCGATCTCACGTTCCCCATGGTGATGGAAGGGAGATATGGTTTATATCTCTGCTTCCTCTCCCGCTGTTTACGTCCAGCCTTGCATCCCCTGTACTTCCTCCTCAGCTCCCTGGGGAGGTCGGGGATGTCGGGCATCTCCCGTAACAGCTGACTCCGCGCGTTAACAATGGCTCCGCCGTAATGTTGAGCCGTGACGGAGACGCGGTTCAGTAACAGTGTCCCCAGAATGAGAAACTAGTAATTGTAGTTCAGTCCAAGTAGGTGCACTAATTGGACTGTTTTATACTAGTGTCCTGTATAAAACAGTCCAATTAGGTGCACTAATTTGACTGTTTTATAGTAGTGTCCTGTATAAAACAGTCCAATTAGGTGCACTAATTTGACTGTTTTATACTAGTGTCCTGTATAAAACAGGTAGTATAGTGGCTATTCCTTCACTTAATTATAGCCACTGCCCCAGCGATAGAAGAGTTGTTTTAACGCACTTTTGTCGTAGATCCGGACGCCGTGAGGATGTTCATTGTTTGGAAATAATAAACTCAAATATTTCAAACTCAAATATCCTACCAAAACGTTGTAGGCCAGCGCAATAGACAAACTATGTTCATGTGTGTGTGTTTGTGTGTGAAAGGTAGAAAGTAGATGATAGATGTATGTGGATGTATGTGTATGTGTATGTAGGTGATTCAAAATAGAAGATGATTAAAAAACTGTGTTTGCTCTCAACTAAAGCTAGGACTCCATAATCCCGGTACAAAACATGTTCCACTTCCCTTTGTTAACTTGCACCACCCCTGATTACTATGGGTGTGGCCAAGATGCCAATCAATCGGTGGCCCAGCTGTCGATCAGCTGTCTATCAAATCAGTAGATCTGATATATAGTAGAACAAAACATGGGAAGTCTACAAATTATAATTATTCGTTTTTTAGGTAAACAAAAACGCTATTTGGCTCCTACAGGTAGACTGGTGCCATGTGGGGATCAGATTCCTTCATTTCCTTTATTTCCCTCGGGATAAATAAAGTTATCTTGAATCTTGAATCTTGAATCTTGATTGTTGGTGGGTGCCTGCGTCCGTTTGCCGTCCGTTCCCCTCGGTGGCGTCTCCGTTCGTCGTCCTCTGGTCTGTCTGCGTGTGATTACAGCTAAACTGTAATCTTTACTTGCAGGTATGTGGTTGTCTTTTGGTGGGAGTTATGTAGTGTTGCGGGAAGGGAAAGTGAGACGACTGTTTTCTAATCTAGGTTTGCGCCCTGTGTTGTCCACCTCTGGCTGGCCCCCAGCTGGGTTGGATCACGGTGGCTTGCTTCCCTGCACGGAGAGTGCGAGCGACAACCAGCTGCTCCCCAGGTATGACGGTCGGGATTGTAAATAGTGGGCAACGAGTTCTTTGTGGTCGTGTTTTATTTTTAATGTCAATTTCAATGTTGTTCACTGGTCCCCGAGAACAGAGGCCATATTAATAGCATGCATTGTTTTAGTATTCTTTTAAGACTGTATATTACTGTCGTTACAGGAGCTACCGGTCGGCTCTGCTCCTGCTGTTGTTTTGACCCATCGTGGCGTGCGCTCTCTCTGCGTCCGGGCTTCACCTGTTGCTGTCTGTCTGTTTTTATTTGTCCTTTTCTTGCATGTAGTGTTATTTTCTTTGTTTATTAGGAGTTTTGTTGTATTGTTTTCCCACCGCCCTGTGCCCAACTTTGTCTCTCCTGGCGGTCTCCTGAACTGTGAAGTGGGGAGGCTGATCACTAATGAGGCCGGTGTGTAGTGTGTGGCGTGTGGCCCTTGGAGGCCTGGTGTGTTAACCTCTCCTAGAGTAATCCCCTCCGTCTCCACCTGGTTGGGTTGTTGGGCCGGCATGTCAAAGGGTTTTCATTTAGTCATTTGTGTTCAGTATATATTTACTGTTTAAAGAAATGATTGTAAATACGAACCGGAGACGCGTCTCAAGCCTTTTTATTAAGGCAACGAATCTGTGTGACCTTGATTGAGGGAAAACCCTAAAAACCTTTCCTTGGGCTAAACTCCCAAGGTGGCGTTGTGTCTAACTCCATCGTCTCACCACACCTGCATATGTTTTACCACCAAAAATAATAATAATCAAAAAAACATGTAATTGAAGTCACTTTGCTGCTATTTTGATTTTATTGTGTGTATAATTTATATTTTTAAGGTGTTTTTGAGATGTATACTGTGGGAGGGAATGGGGAGGAAGCGTTCCTATGTACTGTTACAAATGGAGAATAAAACATCTTGTATCTTGTGTATGTTTATTTTAAACTTTAGATTAATCACAGAATTCGATTCAATATTGTTATCTATTGACAGCACTAATTTATGTATGTGTGTATATATATGGGTGTATATATATGTGTGTGTGTGTGTGTGTGTATATATATATATACATATACATATATATATGTGTGTATATATATATTTGTGTGTGTATGTGTATGTGTGTATATATGTGTATATATATGTTCCTGCCAAGCTCGACAACAAGCTAAGAGGTCTAGGCGTGCCCCCATCCACGTGCAGCTGGATACTGGACCTCCTGTTGGACCGCCGCCAGGTGGTGAGGATGGGCAGCACCACCTCAGAGCCACTGACCCTCAACACGGGAGCCCCCCAGGGATGCTTGCTGAGCCCTCTCCTCTACTCCCTCTACACCCACGACTGCATGGCTATGCACAGCTCGCGACCCGCGACCCCCAAAATAACTGGAGACTGGTGACCCCCCACTATCACCGTCCGACGAGGGGGGGGGGGGGGGGGGGGGGGTAATCGCGATCGCGAACATCGTGAAGTCCAAGGGGGGGAGGGGGGGTGTATGTCGCGATCGCGAACATTGTGTGTGGCTTTTTTTCAATGATGATAATGTCGTGAATCTGTGGGAATCAGAATTCCATTATTTGTCACTCACGTTATTATTAACAATAATAATAATAGTAATACAAATGATTAAAAATAAATAAAAAAGTAAACCTCATGCAACCTAGAAAAATATCTGATTGGTTGCATTGTTTTTCCAACACAAAACCACTCAAATGCGTAGTGCATGGACCGAGAAAGACAAACAAATCAACGTAACACTGAAATATAACAGATAACCACACAGATACCATTCTCATTTATTCATTTGATTAAATTTGATTAAATTTGATTAAATTTGATTACATTTTATTAATAAAATTTATTCGATTTTTTTTGTTTAATCTGAGAGTTCCAGGATCTTCTCTGAATACCTTGAAGGCCCTGACGCTTCACCACTGGTATATACAGTATATGTATATGTGTATATGTATATGTATATGTATATGTATATGTATATGTATATATATGTATTTGTATGTGTATATGTATATACAGTATATGTATATGTGTATATGTATATATATATGTTATATATGTATTTGTATGTGTATATGTATATGTGTATGTGTATGTATGTGTATATATATGTTCCTGCCAAGCTCGACACCAAGCTAAGAGGTCTAGGCGTGCCCCCATCCACGTGCAGCTGGATACTGGACCTCCTGTCGGACCGCCGCCAGGTGCTGAGGATGGGCAGCACCACCTCAGAGCCACTGACCCTCAACACGGGAGCCCCCCAGGGATGCTTGCTGAGCCCTCTCCTCTACTCCCTCTACACCCACGACTGCATGGCTATGCACAGCTCCAACGTCATCATCAAGTTTGCTGACGACACGACAATGATGGGCCTGATCGCCGCGACGACGACTTGACAGCCTACAGGGAGGAGGTTGGATCACTGGGCTCCATAAGAGGGGAGCAGAGAGCCAATCCTCCAGGCCCTGGGCTCCATAAGAGGGGAGCAGGGAG